>JAVKLA010000036.1:17215116-17230909 GCA_034782735.1 Sagittarius serpentarius | reverse complement strand
GGCGGCGGCGGCGGCGGCGCGCGGTCTATGAGGCAGCGGGTCGGCGCCCCCTGCGCACCTGCTTACCGCGCTTCCGCGGGCGCGGAGGGCCGCGCAGCACCATGTCGCGCGTCGTCCAGAAGAAGAACCACTGGGCCAGCCGGGTGCGGCAGTGCTCGCTCACCCGCGGGCCCGGCGGGCAGCTGGGCTTCGCCCTCCTCGGCGGCGCGGAGCACGGCGAGTTCCCCTACGCGGGCGCGGTGGCGGGGGACGGCGAGGCGGCGCTGAGCGAGGGGGAGCTGCTGCTGGAGGTGCAGGGGGTCCGCGTCTCGGGGCTGCCGCGCTACGACGTGCTGGAAGTGATCCGGAGCTGCAAGGACCCCATCGTGGTGAAAGCCGTCCGACAAGGTGCGAGCGGGGCCGGGAGGGGTGCGGGCACGGGGCCGCGCGGGGGATGGGGCGGGCGGGCGGACGGACGGACGGACGGACGGACACCCACCCACCCGCTCGGCGCTGCCCACGGGGGAGGTGAAGGGCCCCGCCTGTGGTGCCGGGTGGCCAAGGGCGAGCGCGGTACGGAAGGGAGAGGCGAACGTGAAGCCCCTCGGGGCAGCACAGGACCCCGAAAGGGCGAGGGTGCGCACCTCTACCCCGTGCGCCTATGCACAGGCACCTGGTCGTCCTGACGCTGTCTGGAGCCTCCCCGCAGTTTTCTGGCTTGCCTTAAGCGAGCAGTTGAGTGAGACTTTCCCTAAGGCACCGCGCAGCCTCCGCCGCTCCCGGCGGGGGCACCCGCGGGTGTCGGGGGGAGCCCTTTGTCCGGGGCTGACCCCCGGGGCGGCCCAGGCGGGCCCGCGGCGGGGGGAGTGTGGGAGAGATTCCCTCCTCCAGCAGCTGAGCATCCTTTCCAGCAGCCGCGCTGCTGGGTGACGACTGGAGTCTTGTTCAAAAAGCGCAGCGTGTGATTGCCGGCTGCCCGCCTTTGGGAAGGGAAAAGCTGCGACCCTCCTGCGAGGGCAGTTCCCCTCTCTGGCTGAAAGTCAGCTCGGCTTTGGTTTTTCGTGGGGGCTTTTTTTTTTTTTTTTTTTCCTTCCCCCCCCTTTCCCCTGGTTTGCCCTAGGTGAGGGCACATCCGTGCTCCCAGCCCTGCAGAGCGCAGGTGAAGGCATGCACAGGTAGCTCTCCCGTTTGGCTGAGGAAGAGGGTAGGAAGAGTCCTCCCATGCGAGACGGGGAGAAAAAGAGAAAGGAAAAAAAAACCCCACTTCATATCCGTGTACACGCAACAGTCGCTCAACAGGTTAGCGTAACAGGCCTGCCTAATGGCCTTGTAATTTCCAGGGCAGGACTTGAAGTTAGTTCCAGGAAACTGTTAGTGTTGCCGCAGCCGCTGAGGTTGGTTGGATGGGCAGGATGAGCAGGGCTGCAGCCGGACACCTGGAGGGGTGCGGGGTGGAGGAGCACCCCGGGGTCAGCTCCAAGTGGAGGGAGGAAGGGAAGTTTTCTTCAGACGGCCCGAAAGATTCCTTAGGGGAAAGCTTATTTTGTCATCCAGACATACACGCGTCCCAAAGCTGGTTTTTTTGCTGTGGCTGGTGGTGCAAGAGGGTTTTTTTTTTCCTGTACTTGGTTCAACCCAGCTGGTCGCTGAGGGCAAAATTTATGGCTGGCTGGCAGGACTGTCACCTGAAGTCTTGTCCCTAGCCTCTCCGATGAGCAGAGCCGGAGGGCTGCAGGCACTTGTTTCACAGCCATCCTTCAAACCTCCGGTGCCGGAGCGGATCGCAGCGGTGGGGTGTCGGAGGGGAGCTGAGCTGGGGCTGGCCTGTGCAATCCCCACCTGCTCCCCGTTCTGGGGCAACGTCAGCTCAAAACTTCCCCGGAGCTAATGTACCAAAGCACGGCTACTTGTTAGTCATTTCCAAGAGTCAGTAAAAATATTCCAGCTAACAGTGTCTAACTCCCAACAAAAACAGTTTTCTTTAAACAAATGCGTATTTTCCCTGCTGCGTTTTCTCGGCTTCACTGGGAAATGGGGAGGGAAACTGAGCCTGCTGGTTTCCCTGCCCAGGTGGGAGGGGGAGAAAAGCATGAAGAAAAGTATGAGGAAATTAGGTAGGGTTGGTTTTTTTTTTTGCATACTAATTGTTTTAGCAGAAGTGTTAAAATACAGCTTCTGATGTTGCAATGTGATCGGTGTTGGTGGATGAAGGAAGGTGTGTAAAAAAACCCCTTCCCAACCAAGCAGTCTGTGATTAAACTTTTTGTTATTTTGGAAACACTAGTTCATCTAAATATAAACAAGTCATGGGAATATACTAGAAATGACAGAATTTAGTGGTAAATGTGTCTCAGCTCCAGGATATGGTCAAAAGAAGGGGCAGAGAGCTGAGTTTTAGCATACTGGTTGGGTTTACCTGGAAGTTGGGAGGAAAAGGTTCAAAACCCTGCCTGGAGTCAGGGCGGGCACTTGAACCTCGGACCATCCGCGTCCGGAGGTGAGAACCAAACCCCTGGTTACTGTGCGCTTGTAGTTTCCTTTTTTGTGTTTTGGGGTTTTTTTTGTTTGTTTGTTTGTTTTTTTGTTTTTCTTCTCCCATCCTTCTGTTTTTTTAAATGCTTTATTAGACAGGAATGTAGCATAGGAAGATATGTATTTTTAAAATCATTAAGTACTTTTGTGGTCTGGAAAGCTGTTCCCTGTGCCTGTTAGTGATAGCCTGGCATCTGCACACTGTTCTGCGCAGAGCGGGGAACTCCCTCATGGATCAGGATCATAACCATAGAAAAGGAGAGCGTTTTAATTAAAATGCATTACTTCTATGTTGATTAAAAATCCCATTATGGCGATGGCAACTGTCATTCAACAGGAGGTGTGTGGCACTAGAGCAGACAGCGAAGGAGTGTGAAGGTTGTAAACACATTTTTAACTATGATTCTCCTCCTCTTCCTAGTTCTTAGTGCCTAATTGACTGGTGCTGAAGTGCTAGGGCAATATTAGCCTGGAAATGTGAATGTTTTATTGCCTTGTCTACTTTGTATGACATTTACAAGGCTGGAAAAACAGAAATTTACTATAAATAAGTCAGTTATCTGCAAGCACAAACAGAGAAAATAACTGTTCTGACCTTGCACTTAGTGGAAGACTAGGGACTAGGATTTGAAATGTAGGTGGAATAGGCTATGCACGGGCTTTATCATTAAACTAGGTTTATAGACTCACAGGTCCTCACGCAGTATTTTTCTTGCTTTTGTGAGTCGTAAGTTTGAATAGGTTCCCACAAAGTACAAAACGGGGCAACCTATATGAGTTCTCTTAATTGGAATAACAGTATTTAATAGTGCTCATATGGGATTTCTTGCTCCTTTGCTTACCCTGTAAGAAAGAGTGAGGAAAGCTAACGAACTTTAATGAAGCTTTCCCTTTCTTTTCCCCATATGCACCCTGTTTTGGTGTTACGTTTGAGGAAAAAATGTACCACTATAGTTGCCTGGTTTGGGGCGGGGGGGGGGAAGAGAGGAAGAATCTGCTGCCATGTATCTTAGTAACTTTCAGAACTGTCAAATGTGTGAAAAAAACCTCAGTTAACATGTAGTGCTTTTATGACTGACTGTTTCCATCTTACATCTGTGCCTAAATTCTGATGAAATTGGCAATTAACTCCTGAGGAGTTAATAAATACATTTTTATTATTACTTGGTCTGAGAGAATTAATAGATTGAATTTTAGGAGCAATGGTCACATATTCTTGTGTAAAGCTGGCATTGGCTTACATGATGATTTCTTGGCTGTACTGTGAATATTGTAGTCTCTTTGAATACTCTTCAGGTTTTTCAGCATAGCTCACTTGGATAAATCGATAATAAAATTGGGCTCATTGTTCTTACGTATCTCAATTAACAGAGTCCAGCACAGCAGAAAAGAAGTTTGTCATGCTGTTCTTCACAAGGGAAGAATGAAGGCTGTATCTATAAAAAACTGACCATGTTTTGTTTGAGGCAATGTACCTGCATTCTCTTTTTCCCTTAGTGAGAGATGAGCACATTCAGAGAGATTTCATATTGTGGCCTTTTATTTTTTTTTTGCTCCTTGGTTAGATGACCAAGCCAGATGCTTGGTATGGGAAACTGTCAGAGTTAGTATGTTTGTACACTTATTTTTAAATTGTTTTTTAGTTCTCGGTTCAACGATTTGCTTCCCTAAAAAGTCCCAAGATCCCAAGCTTTAAATGACCAGTCGCTTTGAAACCAGGAGATGCTGAGATCAGTTTATGCAATTAAGAATTTTCATAGTACTCTGCAGCTGGGGTGATCCCACAGTAGGGAGGAGTTGTGGGGTTTTTGTGGTGGGGTTTTTTGGTTGTTTCCCGCCCCCCTCCCCCCACCCCCCAGCCCTACACAGGGCAAACAGGAGCAGGCATGATCCCAAACAGAAACGGTCACTGTTTACCCAGCGCTATCAGCTTCATTTGTTTCTTTTCAAACATTAACTTGACCCTAAGATAAATTCTGAAATAAGGTGCAGTGACTCAACGCTTCAATGTCAGGCTGGCATTTGCTATACGAGGCGATCATGAAATGTTGAAAACGGTTACGTGTACTAGTCGGAACGAAACCAGCTTCTTTCAAAAAGTTTGCAGGAGTTGGTGTTTGGACCTTTTCGTTTTATTTTCCTGAGAGAGCTTGTGAGAGAATTGCTGTCTGGGATATTTCTTCTTCTTCTTCTTTTTTTTTTTTTTTAGTAGAACATTAAAAAAAGAAAGAAAAGTTGGTACATCTGTAAATTTCTGTGTGTTCAGTAGTTTAGCAAACACTGAGAAGCAGAGTGTCACTTTGAGTGGGTGACATGAACATCCCATGCTAAGTAGGTTATGCCGGTGCCTGGCACTGCAGGGACCGAAGGCGAGCGCTGATGCACACGTGCCTCCCTGAGATAGAGCAAAGCTTGCGTTCGGTTTAATGTGCAGGCAGCTGCCTCCGTTGGGCCAGCGAAGGAAAAAGGCTGTTTGGAGAGCGAGTTCTTGCTCAGCGTTTACTTCTGCAGTGTCACGCATGAGCTCCAAAAAGTGTTTTCCTTCAGTCTTCGCGTAGCTGAGTGCCAGTCACTTGCGCATTCTGTAAGTCGTTTTTCCATTTGACCCAAATTCTTTTAGGACCCAAGTGGATTGGCAGTGGAGTTTCGGATTTGCCATCCAAAAACCTGGGAGGCGTTCATGCATTTTAGATTTATAAGGCCTGTGTTCAACACTGACCTGCTGGGATGAGCACTCTGCAGGGCTAGTCACTACTGAAACGTGAAATAAAGAAAGGTAGAGTCTCTTTTTTGCATCACTTCTAATATATTTTGCTACAAATCAGTAATCTGCTTTCTTTAAAGTACTACTGCATTTAGTAGTCATGAAATGTGTATGTCTGCGTATTAAAATAGTGCTGTGAAGACGACCTTATCTTTACTATGCCTGAATTTACAGTGTAGTACTTGTCAGGATTTAGAAGTTGATCCTGCTTGTGACAAACCAGTCATCCGTCCTCTCCAGAGCCACGAGGTAGCACCCCAGAGATGGATGTTAGAGCCTAACTGCCACATCTTTGCTGTTACAAAAATTTTCAGGAATTAATATGATCCTTTTAATGGCATGAAATGGGATTATGTTTTCCACAATAAGGTTAATCTTTCCACCATTGAGAATGGGACTCCAGGCTCCCTTTTTATGGCCGGTCAAATCACAGAGCAATTAAATCACAATTATAGTCTAATTATGAGCAGTCATTCAACATCATTGCAAAAGAAGATGTTAACATCATCCTGTGTGTTGTTCTGGTTTATTTTTTAAGACCAAGTTACAACTCCTGCATGAGTGAATTATTGACCTGCTAGTGTGAGATTTAAGATTCATCTTCCACGTATCCTGTTAGAAATTTAAAAACTTCTTGGAACAGGTTTGAAAGCCAAATCATCAGTAGCTCATTGCATTCCCATGTCCGGAATTGCCATTTTCCCCTTGTTTAGGCTGGGATCATTCATGGATCTCTTGTGACTGTTCCTGTATCTCTTAATCTGATGCCTGAGAAATACCCTTACTCCTTTGACAGGGAAGACGTTTGCCCGAGGGCAGCTCCATTAAGGTGTAAATAAAGATCTTCGGAGTCGCACTTTTGCGGCTCTGCAGAACTGGTGATTCGGGCCAACACATCCCTCATTTGTTAGATTTCAGCATCACTCAGTTTGAAGGTAACCTGGAAACTGAGAAGATGCTGCTGCCTCAAGGGCTCTTTCTGTCCCGTTAGCAAGATCCGAGCTGTGGGCAAGGGTAGGATCCTTGGGACCTCCGTTGAGGTTTTTAAAAATCATTGACCAAGCTTGTTACTTGCATTCTGTTACTTTAGTCCAGACATAAGCTACGCTTGCTAGTTATTTCAGGTGTTTGGTGTTTTTTTTTTTTTATACTTCCTCTCACTTGACTGGAACTCGTAAATCAAGGCATATCTTGATTTTTGTGTGCTGCAAATCACTTACATTTCTTGGTGAAAAGCATGGAGTACTGGTTCTGTGTGAGCAAGTGCCATGAAGTTATACAAGGAATATGAAGAGTTTGAGGCAAAACGTTAGCTGAAGGCAGGGATCCTTACCGTGAGCGACTGGTGGTACTTGGAGGGCTAGTACTCGGACCCCTCCGTCCCATCTGAGCTCCTTCCAAGCTCCGTGTCCCAACTCCTGGCGCAGCAAAATACAGGATCCCCCTGGCCCAGATTTCTGCAGAATTTTTCTGTAGCTCAGCTGCGGAAAAATTTTTTTTGCCTTTTAGAAACTGAGTATTAAGTGACCTTTTTGCACCAAGGGCTCAGGGATGGGTCATCCCCCCCCCTCCCCCCATGATCGATGAAGATCTTCTCCGTTCCCCTTACCCTGTCACCGGAGGCACCGCTTGCTGGACGGAGAAAACAGCAGCTCTTTGGCACTGAGTGACAGCGCTGCTGAGCGTGCAAGACCAGCTCCCGCAGAAACATAACTTTCACCACTATCATCATTTTCTCTGTCTCTCTTGACACTTGATATTTTGTTTTCTCACTTTATATTTTGGTCTCGCGCAACTTGCTTTGGCTTAGCTCTTGTGGTGGTTTGACAGGGAAGGCTCCAAGTCCCGCGGGAGCTGGCAGCCCATAGAGATCCACTTATTCAGTGAATTTGATGGTTTAAGTTTGGGGTTCCCTGCAAGGATCTGGTGTTGGGAAACAAACCTAAGCCTGGGCTATTGTCCAGAACTTGTTTTCTACTGATCTGATAGAGAGCTGTGGCAGAGGCTGCCTGTTTCCAGAGCAGCTTGGCAGCTTTTACATTGGGCTGGTATGTTGGCAGATTTGGAATTTTTTTTTTCCCCCTTTATTTTTCTTTTTTGCTTTTCTTTCTAGACCAAATAGGTGGGCCAGCATCCTTCTTGGCCCTGCAGGGACAGCATGGCTCAGGGTAGCTGCGATATTTTTGTTGAGATCCACCCTTCAGTTTCCAAAGGTCATACACTCCATTCATCCACCCTCCTGTGACATTTTAAATGGTTTCCAGAGCTATTCCGCTGCTACGGACTGGAATGATGGCACTGCTCTCTCTGCTAGTCCCCAGTCCTGACTTTGGCATCATTTGTGCTGAACTGTTTTGTGTTAGTAATATTGTTTAAACCTACATAAATTCTTTGGTTTGGTTTTTTTTTTTTTTTTAGCTGCGCCTAGTATACCTTGGAGAAATAAAATAGTTTTTTCTTCAGGTCCTGACATTTTGGGTTATTTTTTTTGGACTTAGCTTTTGACTAAGAACAGTTCCTGGTTTTATATTTGAGAGGGCTTGTATCATAACTTAAAAGAAAAATAAGGTAAAAATATTTATTGGATTTCATTGACTGTCCCCTATTAGACTAAACAGTAGCACTTACTACACGGTGTGAAAATAATGCAAAGTGCCCTGTCTTCCTAATGGAACAGGAGAAAAACCAAACAAAGCCTCTGGGATGACTTGCAAAGTGGAACAGATGCCCTTACAATTGCAAGGCATTTGAATAAGGAATCAGTTTTGCATGGTTTGCTAATCCTTGAGTAAAGAGTTCATTGTCTTGGATTATACATCTGTAATTTTGGAGCCCTGAAGTCAGTGCCTCAGTACAATTAGATTGGGAAGAGACTGACTTTTCTTTCTTCATATCCTTAATCACAGTGGCTTGTCTTTTAAGACGAAAACCTCAGCTCTGGGTTTTTCATTTAGTTATTAACAGAAAGCCTTTGAAAAAGAAGCTGCCTAAAATCCAGCCACTCCCTCAACACAAAGCTGCGCAGATATTGTGTACTTTCAAAAAAAAAAAAAACAACCCCAAAACAAGACTTTGATGTTCAACTTCTCTTATTCCAGTGGTGCAGGTCCTGCACTTCCAGTGGTGCAGATCCTGCACTAAGTGGGTGTTAGTCCAAACTGATGATAGGCACAGATGACTTGGATTTTTTTGGATGCATGTGAGAGAGAGAGGGGAAAATTACCTCCCAAACAGGCTGAACTGGGCAGGTGAGGACCTGGGCTGCAGAATAACTGAGTGAAAAGACTTTTTCTTAAAAATAGCAAGGAACATGCCTGCCCTTCTCCCTTCCCAAAGGTGTGTGTGGAACTCCCAGTTAGCAATTTAAGTAGCAGGGATACAGGAGGATGCTCCTGGGGCTTGGACCTGCAAAGGAACAATTCACCGGAGCCTTGCTGGAAGCCAATGATGGCTGGAGGAGAGGTGGAGAGAGATGGGCAGCAGGAGGTACATGGAAGATACCAAAAGCATCAGGTTGAGGAAAGATTTCCCTGTTCACGGCTGGATTTGTTACAGATGCTGAGGCCGTCTCTAAAAGCAGCGGTAGCTGATTGCTTTCTGCAGGACCAGCCAGGAGTGTGGCTGTCTTTCCAGCTGATGACAGAGCAGTCTAGACGAACATCTTCTTGTTCTGGCAACCCTAAATGCCTGCATCGATGTATATATAATACAGGATGCAACTTTGCTGTTGAGTATCCTGTTAGGATGTGGTGCCTAAAATAACTCATGCTTCTCCAGGCTGTGGCTGGAGGACAGCCCGTACGGCTCCTCTGCCCATTGTGGGGACGGCTGGGGGACGCGTGGCATGGCAGAGCCCTGGGGTAGCTGATCCCCAGTGAGCCTGGGGAGGAGAAGTCTGTGGTTTGGCTGGATTTGGGGACAGTGTTGTCTCCACGCTGAGTCTCCCCTTTGCAGTGCTGGCGCTGGTGCCGGGGGCAGGCGCTGCCGGACAGGGTGCCTGGTGGGGCTTTGGCAGTCACTGGTCTAGCCCCGGCTTTGTTCTCTCCCTGTCCTAAGGGCAAAAGAGGGATGATGCGAAACAAAGAATCATGTCCTCCTTTTTTCCCTGGTATGCATTTTTCCTTAAACAATGAAGCAACTAATATAGAATATCTCCTTAATGTGCGCTGATTGTGGTTGAGAGGAACAGCAGCAGCCTGTCTGCATGAGCCCGTCCAGAGGCTCTGCTGTGTTCACAGTGGGGCACTCTGAGGATCACGGATTTGGTTGTTTTTGAAGAAAATCAGTAAGTTGTTTGTTTATTGGGGGGGGGGGGGGGATGGCTTTTTTGGTTGTTGTTAAATTCTCTTCTGCCCATACCCCAGGAAACCTTGTGTATTTGTTTTATGTGCAAATGTCAAACTTGCTTAGCAATGATATATAGTGTTTTGTTAACTTTTGTATGGTCTGTGTGCACTGTGGAGTCCTCCCTGTCACCTGTCTGCTGTTATTAATCAGACTGTTTCCAAATTGAGATCTGAGCTGACAAATACGTTTTTACATTTACCATAACTGTATTACCTCATTTTCTTTCTTTTTTTTTTTTTTTTAAATGAAAAAATATGGACATGCTGAGATTGTTGACCTAATTTTACATGGAGGTATTTTTGTCTGAACTTAACCATAGTCTATATAAATCCTTCATGTTGCAGGAAGCTTCGTTTACTACATGTGGACTGCGGCAATTAAACCCTCAATAACTGTCTCTGGCTTTCTGCAGGAGGCGCAGAACTGCTCTGGGAAAAATGCAGACGGGGCGTTGAGAACACCAGGGCTGTGCTGGTCCAAGGGTTGGCTGCTCGGAGAGGTTATGTATAGGAGAAAGTTTTATATGAGCCTAAGAGGAGGAGTTTGCGAAAATATTGTGTATCAACTATCAAAATGATTTGAATTCTTGGGTGAGGCTCCTGGAACATATGACTGGTGTGCATATCTGTGTGTGTGTATATATATATATATATATGTTTACTTTTTGCACTTGGGCATTCGTATTGTCAAATGCTACTTCAGCAGAGCTCCAGAATCAACTCTTCTTGTCTCTTTTTCTTTTTCTTTTTTTTTTTTTGTTTGTTTTCCCTTTTTAGTGGAAACTAATCCCATGACTCCGGCAGCTCAGGTTGTCAAACAGCCAATGCCATAGATTTTGCCATAAGTGACAAAATTTGTTGTTGGCACAGCTATTTGAAAGCTGAAAAGGAAGAGTATGAAACCACCACCATTATGGCCGAGAATGGTTCCCATGCCCCTTACCTTATCACGAGGTGCATGGGCAGCCTCTGATCCTGTAAAAAAACATTTAAATTCGCTTCTGTGGTGTTCCCGTGGTGAAACTGTTTCAGCGATACTTGTCCTGTAAATTATCTGCAGGAACATGTTGGTTTTGAAAGACAGCTCGCTCGTGAGACCTCTCTTGCTTTCTATTCGGGTTGTGCAACACGGCTGCTGAAGAATATCCAGATTCCCTTTTCCTGACGAATGCTGGGGGCAGCTGCTATCTAGACCTTTGTCTGGTCCCTGTGAGTCATCTGGAGACTGCAGGAGGGAAAACTGAAGCACACCTATAAACGTTGTCTCGGAAAGGTGCCCAGTTTCACCCTGCACGCAGGTCTCTGGCATTTTAAAGGCAATAAAGTGGCACTGAGCTCCCTCATTCCCGAGGCAGGTGGCAGTTACACTTTAACAGAAGGTCATTTCTTTATGAGGGTGGGAGAAGTGGTAAATACCTGGGTGCACGATCGCAATCTTTCAAGCCTGATGACGTTTGGGGCCCTCTTGTGCCAGGCAGCGCGTGAACCCAAGAGAGCTGTCCCTGCCGGGGTGCTTTGCAGGAGAGGGAGGGTGAGGACTAAGAAGACCCCAGGGTGATGTTTGGAGGGGGAAAGCCCAGCGCAAAGGCTGCGTGACTCGGTCGGGATGCTTGTGGCAAGGTTGCGGACCCACAACTCTCAGCCCCCCGTCGCTGTGCTGGGGGGCTCTGATGCTTCCCAGATCCATGTTGAAACATATGAAATGGATAAACTGCTTCAGCTGGAGCAGCTCCCTTCTGCGTCTCCTGGCTGTCCTGCTCAGGTGGAGGTTTGCCACGACAGTGTTTCCATTTAAAATACAAGCTTTTCCCCATAGGTTTTTTTCACTGTGTGCTGGTAAAACATGTCAAAGGCTGAGATTTTTATCTGCAAAAGAGATGACCTAGAGACTATCCAAGGTGGCTTTTCCGTTTACTTTGTTTTCTGTTGCCAGTTTTCTAGTTGTATTGGTTAATGCTGGAAATACACATGTATCAGTTTTTCCAGGAGCTAAATACGGTGGGTTTTTTTACATAGTTCTGATCTGGGATAGGATATCTTGGTCGCATTGCAGACTGGTAAGCAATTAACGTGTAAATTTGGATCTGCTGACGTTGTTAGACATCAGAAGCCCCAATAAAAATGAGAGCACTTAAATTTAAGCATGTGGTAATGTAACACATTGCAGAGGGTTTTTTCTGTCTGTATGGATGTAGAAGATGCTATAATCGGTGCTGAGGCTTGCCTAAACCAGTGTGGAAATTGCGATCTGCCTAAAAGCTGGGCAAGTTGTCGCAATCCCGAAGAGCCCATTGACGCTAAAAGGTTGGAGCGGATTAACCAAAATCTATTTCAAATTGATTTAGTGTAGCTGGTGCATAACTCAGCCTGGTCATCTGTGCCCTGCTTTGGGACTGCTGTGCTTTGTGCCGGTTTGAGTCCCGAGACCGAGTGGGTGAGTTGTCATTGCATCTTGCTGCAACGGTGGTGCCTGCTCTCCCCTGAGGATGCTGGGAAAAACAAGGAAACCCTGGCTCCCAAACTGGCTCGTCACAGTTAACTTTTTTTTTCGGTATTCCTTCTCTCATCCGGTACAGCGTCTGCCATAGCAGTAGCTGCCCGGACGGGATCTTGCCCCTGGCTGGGAGTACAAGTATTTTTCCACGGTGCAATTGAGTTGGCAGGGGCGGTTGCAGCAGCTGCTTGGCTTGAGCCCGGTTCAGGAGGTGCTGGATACAGTAATTTGTTGGTTGATTTCTGACAGAGCGTTTCTGCTGCCTGCAGCACCTCCCGCCCTCCAGGTCTGGGGGTGTGTGCTCACCAGGGAGATTAAAAACTTTTCTTTAAAAATTTAGGGACTTTTTTAGCCATCTTACAGACTTCAATCAAAAGTGACCTTCCTCTTTTCCTGTATTGATTGCAGATGGAGGTAGATTTTACAAACAATAGTCACACAGCTGATATTTGCTGCTCTTTTGCGCCTGTTGCTCCACTTTTATAAACCTCAAGCATCTTCCCGGCAACCTGTGGGCTGTGTCAGGCAGAGTCTGCTCCTCCCTGAGCTCCCGGCTGAGCAAAGCCTTCCCCATTAGCATCACCAACTGATAAGCAAAACTTCATCAAGGTCTCTAAAGGACAGACCTTTCATGTATTAGGACACAGCAGCAGCGCTGCTGAATGCTGATAGCTGTCTGAACCAGTGGCAGAAACAGTGGGGAATATTTATTGCGTATTTATTTTTCCTCAAAGTCCCTGATGTAGAAGAGGCCTTAGCATTATTATGCATCGCAGTGGATCACGTTTGGAGGACTTTTTGCCATAAAAACATTGTTTCTAGCTCAAGTTTGGCAAAAAGATGGCCTCAGACTCGGCTCTCTTTCAGATATTTCACATCTATGCCTTATAATATCCAGGTGAGCTTTAAGCTCTAACATTTACAGAGAATATGTCTGAAGTTTCCCTCTCCTGGAGGTAAATAAGCAATGTTCACGCTTCTTAGCACCCGCTCACCAAGCTGCCTGAAACCAAGTTAAAAAATATGGAATGGTATTTGCATTGTTTTCCCCTTCTCTCAACTCTGCTTTTCCTCTTCACTGGTCAGATCAAGTGGCAGTGACATTTCAAAGTCTTCATGAATGGCAAAATTAGAAATATTCCTTTTCTAAGAAGTCTGTAAGAGGTACTTTAAACATTGCGCGCAGCCACTCCGGTAGAAAGTTGTTTAACTTGTCGAAATCTCTCTTTTGCTGCAGAACCTCTATTGAAAATGACAAATTGCTTAAAGCAGTTTCCATGTTAGTCTTTAAAAAATTCAGTTTCTTTCCATCCAGAACACGTGGAAGGCATTTGTGCACTTGCCTGACTGTTTCTCTGTCCTAAGGCTCACACTCGATGGCTTTGGACTTCATGTAATTTTCACACTCAGCTGCTCGGGTTTGTTTTCCTCAGCTTTCTTTTCCTCAGCTTTCTATTGAATGGGGATTTACCCCTGAACTGCCTTAGCTTAGACATGAAAAGTGAAATATCTCCCTGGTTCAGACTTTGGGGACCACAGGGAGAGCAGAGGAGGAACGCTCCAAGGTTTTTGCTTTTCAGAAGTGATGTTCAGAGTGTTGCAAAATCCATAATTTAAGCTGGAAAGTCTGTGTCCACAGCCAAGTCGTTGTGATGTCCTTTAAAACAGTCAAGTGTTGAGCGATGTTAAGGCTTTGCAAAACGACAAAACATTTTTGCTTGAACGTTTTCAGCTACTTCTTGTAGCTGTCACTTTAGCAGAAGGACATACGTGGGCAGGTACTAGATAGAGAGCCACACAGTTGGCTGTAACTGCTGTAAAAGTAGAAATTGCTCAGTTAAAAAGGATTTTTTTTTTAATTTTTTTTTTTTTTTGGCTGAGTGGTTCATATCCCGTGAGGATGTATTGCCAAGCCTTGCACTCGGGCTTGTGAAAGAAGAGGGTGCAGAAGAAAAGTGGGTCTCCTTAGCAATGCTCAGTAAATGGCAGGCTCTGAAAATAAGGTGGAAATTGTATTTCTGGAGCCTTAACAGGCCAAGTTGAGGCTTTTTGTGCTCCTCCTTTCACCTGGAGTGAGTTGCACCAGCGTATTAGTTTGCAGAGTTGCTTTTTGGTGGCCCCGCTGACGTTCCCCTGCGGAGACGGGTCCGTCCCCGGGGCCGTGAGCAAAAGGTTGCGTGTGCGTCCGCCGCCGTCCTCCAAACTTGGCCGAAAGGCAGGCTTTGGGGCTGCACCCAGGTCTGTGAAACCGAGGGCACAAACTCTTCCCTTTCTGACTGGAAGGTGCTTTGCCCCACACGGCGTCCGATGAAAAGAAATCGGCATTGCCCCATTGCTCTGCTCGAGACAACCCTGTTGCTCAAGAGGGATGATTACCGAGTTAGACAGCAGTCGGGAGGGGATTTGAGGACAATCTGGATGCTTTTTCTGTAACTTGAAGGCATGTCATATCCTGGCACTTCTATTTTTACCCTCTTCTTGTAATACTTTTTTTCTTTTATCTGCTGTGATCCCTTCACTTTTGGCGGTTTTGGGCTGATGCGGTATTTTGACTTTCTTTGTAGCTATTCTTTTGTTGCCGTTTAACGTTTGTTACAGTGTTGCTGTTTTCCCTAAAATGGTACTTAAAAAAAGTAACAGTTACAAATTTTCTGGGTTTCTGGCTTTGTTTTTCTTCTGATGAGTGGTTTCGAAATTAACATGGTGCCAGAGTGATGCTGTTTTCTTTGGTGTAGGATGTGTCACTGCAGACTGGGGTGAGCTGTCCTCTCGGTTCCTTTCCTGTTGCAAATACTGGTTAATATAATCTGTTCCAGAAGATAGCGTTAGAAAGTGGCACCGGCTGGTAAGAGTAACCCGTCCCTGGGAGAGTGTCCTGATCTCTTGTAGGCAGAGGGCGGTTTACGCCTGGAAGCATGGAGGCGTTATATACCTTGTTTACGGTGCTGTTTGCCTTTTGTGGAATATCGGATGCTGCCTTCGGCTATTCTTGTTATGTGAAGAAATGTCTGATCCATTTCTGAACCCTGCAGAGAGCTCCCTGATATTGGGCATCAAATATATATATATTTTTTTTTTTAATGGATATTAAACCTGCCTTGCTGGCTGTTGTATCTCTGGCTAATAAAATCGGTGCACCCCAAATACCCTGCAGATACCTATTACCGAACTAACTTCTTTATTTTTGTAACAAAGTGAGAGCTTTAGTCGCTTTCCTCTTGCAACGTATCTGGGTCGCTTTCTGCTTGTCCATCACCCAGCATTGTCACAAGCAGGACTGGGTTGCTGTCGTGTTCCCACAGTTTCATACCTGTGGTTGATAATTAACCCATTTCTTTAATAACAGTGCCGTGTTTGCTCTGATAACCCTTTTTCTTCCCTGCCATCCAGTCGCAATCCAGGTTAAATGCAGTCTCTTCCCAGCAGAACACTGGAGTTAATATTCCACTGGAGATGTGCTAATAAACCCCTTGTTACTTGGATGGAGGGAAGTGAGCTCAATGCATTTGACTTAATATCCCGGGTCAAGAGGATGCACCAAAATGTAGGAGTATATGCCTTTAAAATGCAAGTTGAGCACATGGGTGCAGGTACCGGCTCAGCAGCGTTCATTACAATCGATGTGCCAGCAAGATTTTTTTTTGGGGGGGCGGGTGGGGTGTCTGATTTTTAGAGAAC
>JAVKLA010000036.1:17194682-17215106 GCA_034782735.1 Sagittarius serpentarius | reverse complement strand
CCCCCCCCCCCCCCCCGTCCGATTTTTAGAGAACAAGGACCCAAATTCTGTGCGAGACTGTGTGACCTGAGAGAGCAGACGCCTGGTCTGTCTTAGCCTCCGTACTTGGAAGGGGCCCCGTCCCACTTTGCTCACTGTCCCAGCCGGGACCGTGGCAGCGGTGGCTTTTGTGGGGTGAGTGATGCCGGGGTGCCTGTCTGGGGACGTAGTGCCTGGGGCTGCTGGTGGATGTTTGCAAGGTCAGGTCTCACGGCAGTGAAGGCAGCATCCTCCTACGGCCCGGTTCTGGGAGGGTGAAGAGCTGTGTGAGCAGGGAATAGTCCCTTTGCGAATATGCCAGGCGTACGCTCGCAGGGCTCAGAGTGTTCCTAGGTACGGGTATGGCAAAGCACACAACATTAAAATTAATGAGCGCTCGTGCAATTTTAACTAGAATAAAAACTGTTGCAAAACTAACGTACTGAATAACACCAAAGTCTGTTTTCCTGGGGAGAGATGGGTGTTTGTGGAGCCACTGGGGGTTAGCTCCTGCATTGCTCCCCTTTCAAAGGTGCCATGTTTTGATTTATCTTCCTTCCCCAGAATCTCCTTTCAGCCTTAAAAAAAGCAATGCTTATCATCGCTGTTGTCGGGAGCCTGTGCAGCAGTTTGAGTTACTGCCTTTCTGTTTCTAGTGCCATTTAAGCAAGCGTAAATCTGTATATTGTACAAATTTACATTTGGTGGGATTTGTCCTGACACGTCCAAAGCTTCTGACTCTTGATTCCTTGTATGAGCAACTTCTTTAATATGGAGCCCTGGGGACAAGACCCAATTTAAAATAAAGTTGTGCAGGTAAAAACAGAAAGGCATGGACTGTACGCTTGCAGTCTACAAATAAACTAACTGAGGAGCTTAAATTCTGCTCTGCATTTCGTCTCGAGTGCTGCACTCCTAACGGCACTGCGAGCTCCTGGCCCCCCGCCTTGCCTTAGCCAAGACAGAAGCTGTCTGGTGCAGGCTGAGCCTGGCGCCCGGGATTTCGCAGTGGGAAGAGACCGATAGCAGCAATTCCTTAGCTGCTTGCAGGACAATATTGTCTTGCTTTTCTCATGTGTACAGCTTTTATTTAGGTCAGCCTGGCTTTTTGAATTAAAAGGTGCATACAGATACCACCTTAAGTTCTTGTCAATGTCATTTTTGGTTGTGTTACTATTTTTTTGTTTTTATTCTGCCTAGCGTGCATCTCTTCATTCAGGAACAAGGTGGTTTTAAGTAGAGCATAAACTGTAAAACTTCCATTAACTCTATCAAGTGATAGCAGTGCGCCCCTGCTAACTCTTTGAAACACCTTGGCCTGAAAGTTTACTACATCTGCTTTATGAGATTCAAAGCTTTTTGTACCAGATGAAAGGAAGGCTTTGCTGTAAAATCCTGTTCCTTACTAATCTGGCTTTTCTTCAAATATTCCAAAGTTAGAGGCAAACTGCCACAGAACTTGCTGTGTGCTTTGTAAACCTGCAAAGGAGAAATTGCGTGTATGTGTAAATAACTGTGTTAAATAAATGAAGCAAGGAAACGTGCCATAGTTGCTTAATAGAGAGTTGTGTCATTTGGGACTCATTTTTCAAAGAACTTCATTTCTAATTCTAGATGATGAGATTTTAAAGTATGTACTGAGGCTGTTGAAATCAGTAGCTCTAAAGGGCCAAATTTTAAGTGAATCCTAAAATATACAGGTTTCTGCACATAGTAGAAATTCACCACTATAGGGTCAGGGATAGATCCCTGTACAGCCAGAAACTTTTGGGGAAGAAACTTAGTGTATTTTGGGCTAACACTTTATTTTTCTTAGATGCTTTTGTAATTCTTTTTATGGGTACTGAATTGCTTCTGTGACACACCACATTGCAGACAAGGGCAAAAGTTTAGCAATCTGCAGTGCAGAAGTGCTGATTTCATTGCCAGCTGCTGATTCTGGCTGTGCAGCTCTTGTACCAGCCAATTAAACCCACACTCATTACAGCCTTTGTGGTTTGGAAGTGAAGTGTTCCTGCCTTTTAACTTGTAGTTTTACAGGATGTTGGTTTAGGCTGGAGGTTTGCAAAGCTTGAAATCCTATACTTTCCTCTGGTGTGCACTCCAGGTGTAGGGGAGGTGAACAAGGAGAGCTACATGGATGGAGAGTTGCATACCATGAAATGGGAAGGTGCACGTTTCTCTTTGACGGCATCGTGAACCTGCAGTCACCTCTTAAAATTTTCGTGAAATACTGTAGTATCTGATGTACCAATTTGCTGCAAATAGGAATGGTCTCTGCTGCAGTGTCGGTTTTGAAAATATGTCTAGTGCTGTAGGAGGTGCTGAGCATCCCTACATGAGCATGTTCCTTCAGCTCCTCAGGCACAGATTTCTGCCTGCCTCCCTCGTGGGGGATTTCTGCCATGTTTGCAGACCGTTTTGGGAAAGCTGCTGAGCAAAGAGGAGGTTCCAGAGGGGAAGGAGGCAGAGGTGGAACAAGAATGTGACCCTCTGAGCCATTACTGATGACTGCGCTATTTTAAAGTCAAACTTAATTTTTAGCTCTTCATAAACAAATCTTTGTGCCAGCTTTTTATATAGCTCTGAAGTCAGTTGTGGTGGCTGTTGCTCTGCAGCTATATCCTCCGTGGGTGCCGCAGGGAGAATAGCCTATCTGTCCTTCCCAAAATGGCTCTGGGCACTCGGGAGGACCTTTCGAGAGGTGCTTTGCAGAGGGACAAACCTTCCAGCTCTTCTGAACATTGCGTGACATCATCTTTATCCAGGAGTAAATAGATCTAATGGATCGAGTAAGATGCTGGACCCATTACAGGTTACTATGGGAGTTGGTGTCCTTCATCCCATGACCCACGGGACCATCTTTGCCCCCCCCCATACTTTGATATTTGACCTGGAAAGACAGTATTTGTCCTGGAAAATGCAGTGTGCAGCATGGGCAGGGAAGCGGCAAGGATGCCATCTCTCAAGAGAGGGTTAGTGGTGGTTAGTTTTCTTAGGACATTATAGCCCTGTTGATTTTTAACTTGGAAACTTCGGTGAAAGCCACACACGCTGCTGTGAAAATTCATACTTGGTAACAAGTAAACAAGTGATTGAGCCGTCTGACTGACTCGGGAAATTCCCTCCAGACCCCGCGGGGAGGAGGAGCTTTGCATTTTTCTTGTCCTGTGTTTATTTTTAGTCTTGCGTCTAACGTTGCTGATAGTACCATCATAGCCCTGCAGATTAAAGTCCCAGTATAGGGTAGAGTTGAAAGAACGACGCTGCAAAGCAGTCAAAACGTCTAGGATTTTGCAGCTGTGTCATGCTACAGGCAATTAATTTAGTCCATTATTTGCCCGCCTGGGTACAGCTCAGTGCCACAGCTCTGTGCAAGTCTTTGATTTCCTTGCGCACCTCTTCTGGTCAGAGTCGATGTCTTCAGTTATGACTGTCCTTGTGACTTCAAAGTGCTGTGTCTGTGATGCTAATATTTTGTGTGTAACAGCTGTGTTTTTAGGTCCCTTCCTCCCCTGAATAAATTTTGTACTTGCGCTGAGGTTATGTTGTGTTTTAGAGCAGAAAGAGAAGAGTTTGTCCTGTACAGCTCCCATCACTGGTAACCCTTGTCTGAAGCTATCAATTGCACTCGCAGAGTTCTGGGTGGTGTTGGTGAGGACAGTCTTGATGGCAGCACCCATCTGCAAGACCAGATGATTTACCCAAGAGCTCTTGGCTTTTCAAGGAGGCCCATTTTTTTTCCAGGGCTAGCTGTGTTAGTCTGAGTCAAAAGAAGGGTATTTGATCTTTAAGTCAAATAATGGCTGTTGGGTTTTCTGAGTTGTCTTTTGCTGACCATTAGTCAAAGTCCCCAGAGATGGCAGAGGATGTTATTCAGGACTGCCTAGTGCTCGAAAACTCTTAGAAATAGCGGTTTCTGTTAACAGCCATTATGCAGTCTGTGGTATTGTGGTTATTTCAGAGGAAGCAGCTTTATCAGAAGTAGCTGAATCGAGAGACATTTGTCTTCTGCCGTAATAGAATCTGTACCTGGTCCGCAATGAGAGAGATGTTGGAACAGTTACAAATGCCCACTGGCTGCGGAGGCGGGAAGTGTCACCCCTTTTGTGCAGGGCAAGGCTCAGGCGGTGGTATTTTAACCCCCCTAAGACTAGTTTTCCTTAGCCGTGAGCGGGGGAGCTGTTGCAACCTTGGAGAAAGTTGCTGTGTCCCAGGGAGCAAATCCAGGAGACAGGCCATGCTTGCTCGGTGGACGTGCTGGTCAAAATAAGGTGATGCAGAGGGCAAAAAATCCTCGTTGACGCTCAGCAGTATCATGCTAACCTATGTCTTGGTAATTGCTAATGATCCTTGTGAGCCTTCTCATCTTCTGAGTTGGGTTCTGATAATGTAACTTTAGGGTGAGTAGGAAGGGTTTGCAGGAGGTTCCCAACCAGCATGTACTATTTGGTGTTTCATTAGTGGAAGGGACTGGTTAACAAAGGTGGGAGATGGTGGGAATGAGGGGCCTGGCCGCGCTCAGATGCGGTTCTGCTGCTGCCCTGCATTAGACCAAAATGTCACAGTGCCATTGCATTGTGGAGAAGGAGGCTGGTCTAATGCTGGGAACTTGAAGAACGTGTTTGAAGACAAGACCAACTGCTTTGCTGTTTGGGATTTTTTTTGTAGGCTTCTGCCAAGTTTGGGTGCTTAGAGAGCAACTCTTCTTGGCAAGCATCTGCAGGCTCTGATCAGCCTCCTTATAACTGAACACCCTTCAACAAAACCAGCTTTTTTCCAGATGAACTGGCTGTTGGGTTTGCTTTATTTTTAAACAAAGCAAGATCTCTGGGGGCTGGTGCCTGTTGGAGTCTCTCTGAGATATCGTAGAAAGGTTCTCGGTTAAAATGCAGCTGAAGAACAATTTAAAAATACAACAGTCTGAGCAGGGGTGGTTACAGAAACTGCGGAGCTTTGCTTTACTTGGGAATCTTGCATGAAAGTCTGCTGTTACAGGACAATCCAAATGACAAGTTTTATTCAGTCTCTATTATTCATGCAGTGAATACCTCTTAAGGCTCTGCAGAAATATGTCCTTTTCTAGACTTACAATGAGTAGACAAACACTATGTGTTTATACCAAATGCTGGAGGATTTATGTGTAACTGCTATGTGGTTCGAAGTAACAATATACACAATGTATTGTAAATGATTCCCTCTATATTTGGCCTATGTTCAGTATAAGATTAAACGCAAGAATTTATGAACTTAAAAAAAAAAAATCTTTCCAATGCTGAAAGCAAAAAGAATGATCTATAATGAGGCTTTACAGTATATAGCATTTTTAAGGGCAATTTTTTTATTTCCTTAATATATTTTCCATGTAAAAGTATGTATTTTGCACTTCAAATAGGATACTGTTGGTTGCACTTACCAGCAAACAGCTGGGGGATTCTAGTGCCTTAACCGCACAGCAGCTGCTAATTAAAAATATATAATTCTACCCTGATTAGCTTATAATGATTATAATCCCCTTAAATTTGATTATTACCACAGCGTGGCAACCTCAGCCACCCCCTGTTTCATTGTGGGGCCTGTGAGTAACAAAACTAGTCATTAAGAGCTGATAGCTGGTTCCTGAAGGACTGCTTCCCAAAGAGAAGAGCACGGGGGAATAAAGATGCCCCGTTCCCCTATGTCTTTGGAGGTTGCTTGGTTTGAGTGGTTTTTTTGCTCGGCTGGTGTCATTTTGGCAGGGGCAGGTTCTGTGGCTGTGCGGGAAAGGGGGAAACCTGGGGAGGTGCAGGCACAAATATTGCGACTCCTGGTTGGAAATCCAGAGCCAGAGCGCGTCTGGGTGCAACAGGCAAGCAGTGCGCTTTTGCGCTTTAGCCTTGATGGTGGTGAATTTTCTTCAATGATACTTTGGCTTTGACAATTTTATTCTTGTATTCTGAGTTGAATTTTCTTTTTTTTTTTTTTTTTTTTTTTAAAAAAACAACCACCCACCTGGTCAACTTTCCAAAACATAAAAGTCATGCTTTTCAGCCCTAGGATTGCTTTGCTTTCATCTTGTGCCCATCTGCTTATCCTTCGCCATTTTTTTTCTCAAGATATTTTGTAGCCCTGGAGAGCAGGGAATGGCCTCTTTCTTTCTTCTGCAGCACCTGGGTGCTTGCGAAATGACATTGTAGGACAGAGTAATAAGTAACTGCTGGCAGAGAGCAGTTTGGAAACCCTGAGTTCTGGGCAATGTTTTTCCCCTCTTGCTGCGGTCCTGAGACATGAAAAGAGGCCATGTCAAATGCCTTGTCAGAGAGATGCCCTGATCTGAAAGTATGGCTTCTTGGAGGCGAACTCTGAGTGACACTGACTCGGGGATCTGGTATTAATGGAAGAGTTGAAAGGCCAATTTCAACACAGGAGATAATAGAACCTGTCATTAAAAAAAAAAAAAAAAAAAATAAAATCTCTCGAAACATAAAGAAGTGACTGCATCAGTGCGTTCTTGAGTTAAGTGCTTGGATAGAAGGTGGCTGGTGCTTGTCCCAGAACAGCGTGCGGATGGTGGCCGCCGGGGCTGGAGAAGAGCGATGGAGCAGCCGTGCGGGGCCGGAGTCCGGCTTCTCTGCTGCTCCGGTGGCAGCTCCAGCGGCTCTCCCGCTCGGGTCGGTTAGGTCTGAACTCTGCTGGAGTCCGGAGATGCTGGCTGCCCTTCAGCTCTTGGGTAAGGTCTCCGCAGCCTCGCTACGTGTCATACTAGATCCCAAAATGTTTTGGGCAGCAGAGGTGTGCTGGCCAATGCAAACCAAGAATTTGTCCCAAGATCTATGCATTGGTGGGACAGCCAGCTGGGTCTGGTTTTTGTGGGTTTTTTTTAAGCTATTAATTATGAATTATTCTGTATCTCAGATAACAGGGTGTAGATGCCTTACGGGGTAGCTGTTGTATTTCAGAGGTCAGGGCCAGGCTGGGGTGCCTCATGTGAGTTATATGGGGAAGGAGGTTTTGGTTTTTTTTCCCTTAACATTATTCTTATTATTCCTCTTAGCTATTTTTTGGTTGTTTTTCATGTGTGTTTTTGTTTTGTTTTGTTTTGTTTTGAATTTATTGAGATTGACACCAGCTTTTTAGTGCATTTCTAAAAAAGTGTGTAATTTCTGTAAGATTTTGATGTACAGATGTTCTCTTCCAGTTTCATTCCACCGCATATGGACATTTGCATACAAATAAAAGGAAATGTTTTCTGTGTGTCTAGACAATTGATAGCTATTCATTAGGTAAAGTCAGCTAATATAATGCTTGTTAATGTTAAAGCTCTCCTGTGGTTGATAAGGAACTGAAGCTATCGATTTGGGTCTGAGAGATGCAGTTCCTTGTAGCTCTGAAGGATGATCTCTGGTCTGAGAGTTAAAGAGTCCACAGTCAACTTTTTCTCCAGTAAAAGAGAAAATTTCAGTGACTTCCAGCTTTCTCTTTAGACTCAGCCTGGGATGTGAGATGGCTGTGCAAAAAGGACAGAGCAATACAGATTTATGATTCTCTTCAGCAAAGAGGCGACTTGCATTGCCGTGACATCCTGTATCTCCGAAGAAGTTAATCACGGCTTTTTTCTGTGTTGCTGGGTTACATTGCTTTGAGAAAAAACAGAAACTGCTATGAGCAGTATGAATAGCTGAAACCACAAGTCCCACTGAGATTACAGCCAACTCCTCCTAAAGGAAACAGATTCAACCACCAACATAGTTTTTCATTAGATGATTTTTTTCTGAGTGAACAAAATACCCCTATTGTGGCATAATTGTTTAGCTTTTGGAGATGTAGGCAGAGTTGCAACTACATGACTGTTTAAAAAAATAATTCAACTTGAGGAGGAGGGGAGGGCAAAGAGACATTTGGCTCTCTATTACATTTTGTAGCATGTTGCAGAATAATGCAGCAGGTTTTAATTTTCTCGGTTTCTGTGCTTTTTGGCTCTGCAAAGAGGGGGAAGGAGGAAAGTCTGTCTTGCATTTCAGGACAAATCTAAATCTGATGGACAAAAGTTTTGGCTATCTGATTGAAACCTTTTGTTGCTGAGACTGAATGACTCTACCAGGCTGGCAGGGCTGGAGTGATTTCTGTCTCCGATTCATTGCTTTGACTGTTAAAATGTATTTACTTGTGGTTAATGGGAGAGTTAATCTTTTTGTTATAGCAATATGGTAATGGCTACAAATCAAGCTGAGATGAGAGTGGGGAAAATGTAGTATGGAAAAGCCATGGAAGTGGAGTTCATGCCCATGGATTTCATTTGATTTAAGCATCTTTTGATTTCTGGTACCTTGAGCTTTCAGTACCCCAGAAATGCACCCAGTTCTTCAAGATGTGCAAAACGATGGTGCTTTTGATAAACTTAATTAAACAGGAGATGGCTAAGTTTAGCATGTTAGTGCTTGTCAGTTGAAATTACTTCTGCAACTTAGCTGAAGGCCCAGAAGTTGGTTTAGTCCATTCTTTCCCTGCCCTTGTATTGACAAAGTACGTCGTTCATCAGCAAAAGATGTTACTGTTTCATGCAGATGGGCTCGTCAAAAGGCAATGTATACTTAAGGGTTTAGGAGTGCAGACAGTTAGGAATTTAAAAAAACTATTGAAGAATTGGGGATCTCGATCTGTGGTTGTTAGTGCAAAGAAAAGGCAAAGGTTTCCCAAAAGTGTTTGAGTATCTGCCTGCTGGAAGCATGATGATTTAAGATGCATCAAACTGGGCTAGCACAATCAGTTTTAATCCTACAAATCTCAGTTGTGCTCATGTACTGCCTAGGCTAAATGTGGCAACCATACATTAGGAAATTTTTAAATATAGGAGTAGCCAGTCAGTATTTCTTTGTAGACTTTTCTCATGGGAGTTGGCTGGTTACACCATGACCGCAAAATGTCAGACAATGCAAGGATCTTCCCCCGCTCCCTTTATTTCCATCTCTCCTCACAAAGGCAGTTCCTTGGAGTGGTGGCTGTGGTTTGCTTCTTTTTTCCTAGGAAGTTTGTGAGCAAACTCTTGGACTTGCTGGTAAAGTGCTTACTAATATCAGCTCTTTGCCGGAAAGTCTTCTGGATAAAGCTGTGCTGTGTACGTGTTTCAGAATGCCCTTGGAAATTAATAACAAATGAGGGACTGAAACTAATGTCTTGATCTTTTTTCAAAAACTGCTGAGCACCTCATGGGTGTTTCCATGGACGTTGCTCGGTGGATGTTTCAATGGCTGCAAACTGTCGGGCTTGAAAACGGCACCATGAGCCTGCCGAGCACGGGGGCTGGCCGTGGCTCCTCACCTGCCCGGATTTAAGGCTTCTTTTTAGGCAGGCTCTCATCAGAGATTTGGAAAGCACATAGCATGTTGCTGTGTAGCACTCTTGAAAGTAAAGAATGTCTTTGCATCACTTTGGATTTAAATACTTTAATTTGTTAAGACTTTCATTTATTTGGTCTTTAATGTTTTATTAACCATCTAAACCAGTTTAGATTGCAGTTCAAGATTCAGCAGCAAAACCAGATAAACCAGGATGTTTTGCTGAACTGAACATTTGTTGATGGGAAGATACTCCAAGTGCTCCTGCGTGCTCCTGCAGGGAGCTGGGTTGGTGAGGAACGCAGCGCGGAGCCCTAGCAAGGCAATGCAAAAGATGGCACTCCAAAAGAGACGGAAAACACCCAGAGAAGACGTACACTTCAAAAAGAGTAGAATCTAATTAAAGTAGTCCATCATGAGGAAATGAGTATGTCTGAGCCTTATTCAGCAAGAGGGAATATCGCTCGAGAAACTGATACAAGTAAATTTTGTCTAAATTGCAGAGGAAATTAATATAGACAGTTGATTAAAAATGTGAAAGAGCTTTAAATTTAAAACTTAATAAAAAGGACAAAATGTCATTCCCATAAGCAAATACAGGCCTGTGACAGCCAAATCAAAATGGAAAATATATAGCAAGTTACTTCTTTAAAAACAAACGAACAAAC
Organism: Sagittarius serpentarius; assembly: GCA_034782735.1. Lineage (NCBI taxonomy): Eukaryota > Metazoa > Chordata > Aves > Accipitriformes > Sagittariidae > Sagittarius > Sagittarius serpentarius. Next base: position 17,205,106 of record JAVKLA010000036.1, on the reverse strand, counting down.
AAAACCCCCAAACCTGTTAAAAATGATGGAAAAAAAAAAAAGCACCTTGCTTTTAGAAGATACAAGACAGCTTGCGACTGTTGGTGCAGTGGCCCATGTTCACGTGATATTTTGAAAGTTAGTCTGCTGCTGCTTCTGGTCACTGGCGGCTCGGAGCTCTGGAGCGTGGGGACCTGCGTGACCCCCGATTATTTGAGAGCAGCCTTCATCCCTAGCGCTCTGGCTCCCACGGAGCATGACTTGCTGGAGGGTCGTTGGGATGGAAGTTTAGGACTACAAAAAAACCCAAATGTACTGCTTGACTGAAAAGTACCATTATGCCGATTTAGGCTGTTAAACATGGTGTCCTGTACCAGCCAGTCCCACCGGCTGGCTCTCGTCCCTCCCTGGCCCTTTTGTGTGGTCCCGTTGGGTGCGGGGGGGATGCAGAGCAGCCCTTCTGGAGCACAGTCCGGCTGTGCTGCAAGGAGGGACGGTTTGATTTCTGCCTTTTTCCTGCGGTTTCAGCAATTCAGAAGCAGGCACCGAGGAAGAATCTGAGTGAGACTGTACAACGCTGATTCCAGGGGCCTCTGGTGAAGTACAGCCATCCCTGGTCTTGCCTGGAGTAGGAAAGCTGTGTCGTGGCGTGGAGCGGAGCGAGCAGGCGAGCCGTGTCCCAAGGACAGAGCCAGAGAACAGACATAACTCCCATCCAGGCACTTGCAGCAGAAACAGTGAGGGTGTTTGTATAAATAGAGCTCCCTGCAACTGTGCAAAAATGATAACGCTGCGTCTGAAGCTGCTTGGGGTCCACAGGCTTCTGGGCTTTTTTATGGCTTGGGGAAGCACCTCCAGTGTATTTAACTACTATAATTGTGTGAGGGTGCATGGTGTTGGGGGGCTATTAACCATTGCAAAGCAAGCAAAGTAGTTTTAATAATCTCTGTAGCTTTTAAATAGGGGAATTTGCATAACATTTATTTATTTTTATGGGTTTTGAGGCAGAAGATTTAAACCTGCTGTGCTTTGAGGTGCTAACTGATCTCCCTGTATCTGCAACAAGATCACTGTTCTCTGAAGTGGGCCTGATGGGCACATCAGCCGCGGATTGTGGAGCCAGCATTTGTCAATGGCCCTGGCATTCCAGAGCCAGGTCAAATCTGGAGGCAGAGGTTCAAGAATTAACCTGGAAAAAAGCCTGGGATTTGCGGTAGTGTAGTACATACACCTGTGTGACCAGGGGGTCTGGGTGTGAGACTCCTCACATCCACATCGCACAGTGTTCCTATCATCACATCGCCTGGGGAAGCAGCAGGGCAAGCCTATTTGCATTGATAAGGAAATGTCAGCATGTATCATATGGAAATGTGCATGTATTATTTATTTTTATATACACTTGCACTCACACACACACACACATATATATGTATCTATGAAATCTCTATCCTGTTCCTTGGGTGCCAACTTTGTTTTGTTATGCTGTATGAGAAAGTATTTGTCAAACTGAAGGTAACCGTGGTGCAAGTCCCCGAAGCAATAAAAGGAGGTTCAACATGCACGGCTGCTCTGAATGTAATAAACTGTGTCTCAGGGCTGCAGGTGTTTCATGGGGAAAGTGGAGGGATGAGTATCCGGGTTTTGTTTTGATATTTTTTTGTTTTATCCAGTTTCTTCATTGCACTCTTTAAAACAAATGCGTGTGCTTGTCAATCTGCAATGTTTTTTTGTAAGTACATGCTGTAGAAGGAAGATGAAGGTGTCTCCTACATGAGCTAGGTTTGTCCTTTCAAGTTGCAGAGGCAATTTAAATAGTCTGGAGGGCTGCTCCAAGGAGGACACGCATCACTGGGGAAAACTAGGTAAGCAGATGTGAGTTGGGCGCCTCATGAGCTGCATTCCTGGTAAATCTGGGGGAGAAGAGGGGTTACTTAATTGTAAATGGCAGCATGCTTCCATTTGGAGAAGGCTAATTGCTGTTTGGGAGGTCGGATGGGATGTGTATAACTTTACCCACTGAAATCTCTGTAGTCTTCCTAGGATAATTTTTCTCGTGTGTGTGCAAGTGCAGCTGAACCTTACACAAATGGCTTGTTGAGCTGAGGGCAGTCCGGTATCCCAGCTCTTGGGTGATCAGAGAAGGGACAAGATCCTTTCTGTACAGAGACATCTGGGAATTTTACCCCAGAAATAGGTAGTGCAGATTTTCTGAAGTCATAACATCGTGACGCCACCAACACTTCACCAGAGTTTTGGTAGTGCCTTTACCAAAACTCCTTAAAAAGAAAAGCAGTCAACCAGCCTATTCCCAAACACGTACGTGATGGTCTTCCAGCACAGCTTCCATGTGCAGCAGTCTCCAAAGCTTTTTCGGATAGATATCCATCAGCCCATGTGGTCCTGTCTCGGGGCAAGTGTTGAGATTATCAGTCCCGCCCCAGCTCAGGCACGGGGACTCCCACAGCATCATGTTTGTTATCTTTGAAATTTTACTTGACTGCAAGTAAATTAGAAAGCTTGCTATGGAACTTCTTCACTGGGACTGCGTTTCTTCTTTGCCATCCATCTTCACCCGCTGCATTTTCCTTGTTGCCAAACTGGATTCTTACAGGGTGATATTCATCCATCTCACCCCTGAGGAGTATATAGGGTTAGGTTTTGGGTATCTGCCAGCGTTGGAGATAGCTGGGTTAGCCCCAAGAAATCCACTACAATTTGCATACTGACGAAGGTGGGGCACTGTCTCTCATTTAATGTCGTGGAGTGAAATAATTGTTTTCCAACTGAGTGACCTGACATGACTTTATAATTAATTTTGGAATTGGTGGAACACATACTTTCTAATGACACCAGTCAGTTGTCAGCCAGGAGACAATGTTGTGTTTACTACCAGATTGCCGCCTTTGACTAAAATCAACAGTTCCATGCTTTGAGCACTGGATGATCCATGATACTGTGTCACCTGCGCCACAGAGTGCTATTTAATTGACTTACAGGGTTTACTCTGAAGTTGTTGGCTAGCCTTGTAAACACCACTTCTTTGAAAAATCATTCGTTGTAGCTGGCAAGCTCAGTATAATTTGTGTGTGAAATACTTTGTTTTTTTTAATGTTTGCAGGTATGGCTTTGCCCCCTTCCCAGGGGAAAGTTATGTTCTTGTAGTGTTGCGAAGCAGTGTCGTTTCTGCTGCGGGGCACTGTTGTGTGCAGGAAGGACTACTGATGTAGTAAAGCGTGTGCGTATGTACGTAAATATCTATATGTTGTGTCTCCAACTCTGCCGAGCTGAGAGGCATCTCGTGCTAAGAGCTGCTGAGGGGTCACCAGTAGCTCCGCGGGGCGACGCTCAACTCAGCACTGGGCACAAAGTAGCCAAGCAGAGCGTGGCCATTGTTGTGATAGGTGACAAAAATAAAACCATCAAGAGAAGCATTGATTTGTTGGATAAAGATTGTTTAGCCAACAAATCAAATCTGGTAGGGGTGGAAGTGTTGATTTCTTCAGGTGACTTCCAGGTTTTCTGCTTTGTGTTGGGAGTTTTGGCTCAAAACTGTTCTTATTTCTAGTATTCGTTGTCTTTCCCAACAGGGAAACCACCTTGTATTTAGCAAAAGGGTGAGGCAGAAGCACCTTTGATGAAAATGTTGGTTCCAAGCCATTTTCTTACAAATCATTGCAAGTTCCAGCAGCGCTTAGCGATTTTGCTTGCAACTGTCAGCACACAACCTGAGCGACGTGCAGAAACCGCTGGGAACTGAGCTACGGAAGTGCTTAAATAAGGAACTACTACCGTGTAGGTGGGGATCTTGTGTGGTGGAAAGCAAATAAAGACGATAAAGCTGTAGGGTCTCCTGGCACAGACAGGATTTTACAATGTGAAAAGCCACCTTTTGGGGGCTGGACCCACTTGCACTAGGACGCAGGTCTGTGGTGGCTGGAGATGTCCTCTCCTGGGCCACCAGGTCCACAGGAAGCCGGAGGGAGGGTGTCCTGGTGCCCAGGATGGCAGTTTGTCCACATTGATGGGTCAGGCCAGTCTGTGGGGTGGGGACAGGGGCAGATTGAGTTTGGGGAGTGTTTTATCCTGCTGTCCCAGCAAGCTGATGGGGTTTATATCCTCTTCAGACCTATGGGAAGCAGTTTTGGTCTGGTTTTGTGCCCAACCTAGCTTTAACCGGCACTGTATCGAGTGTAAGGGAGTATTTGAGCATGGATCTCTGCAGAGACGACCAGAGATGACGGTTCCTGACCTAGGTTGTGGTGGAGGAAGGCTTCAATCGAAGGGCTTAGTTTGTTTTTTGCATTTCCCAGATAATGTGGCTGAAAGCACCTTCCTGCTCCATCCACACTAACGTTTCTCTCACACAGCCGTAACCAAGGGAAGCCTCGGAAAAGACCCGTACGGGCATCATTGCGCGTCCGCGAGAGGTGTAATTAATGGTGTCCTCACAGCAGTCCTGAGCCATCCCGTGTTACCTCACCGGAGCACCGCTCCGAGCAGCAAAGGGGACCCAGAGCGGCCGAGCCGCTGCCCGCACCTCTCCTGCGACGCCGCTGTGAGGGTGTGCGTCCCTCCTCGGGGACCACCGCTCCCTCGGTGCCCACATCGCTCAGCGCTGCCCCAGCCGAGCTCTCGGGGAGGGCATCGCCATCAGGCCATGAGTTTGTTAGATCTCAGCTGACTTAGCTGGCACTCATCATGCAAAGGGGATGACGCACCTGTCAAAACAGGGCCAAAGTGCTGTTACTTGAGAAAGAGGGGTTTGTGTGCTTTCCTTTAGCTGCGTGGTCTTTTCACGTGCTGTCCCTTGTGCTATCTCAGCATCAGCGTTTGCTGCCCTGGCCAGATCTCGTATAAAAGAACCCCTTTTGCTGAGCTATTTTCCCTGCCAGCTCCGTACCCTTATTTTATGTGTGCACAAACATTTGACGTATCACAAACAGTGATAGGAATGGGTCAGACAAAACCCAGATTACTGCTTACCCGCGCCTCCAGTGGCAGTTTGGTTTCGATGCACATCAGACTACCACCTAAGGGAAGGGGAACAGAGCCGAGAGCTTAAATATTTGCCAAAGATACACTATTGCCATGAAAAATGTATCGACTGTTGAAAGGTAAGGGAGGGCGAAAATAACTCTGGGAAAATAGCTGGTATTTCAGTTTTCAAGGTGTGAGGAAATTCTTATTTTACTTAGTGCTAATTCGTAAATTATAACCAGATGAGTGTGACTTGAAATTCAGGAATGGCATATACAATACTCTTGATGGATGCTATGCATTTCTTTTCAACCACATAACCTGCCTTAGGCTTGTTTTTAACATATCCCTTTGAGTTGAACATTTTTCTGGAGGTCTCTCTAACTTTGGGTGGCCCGCGTGGATTGTAACAACCCAGCACAGTAGGGATGAGTAATACGAGATTCAGTGTTGCTTCTGAATTTCCTCGTCTTTGAAGACTGAGGTCAGATACTTTGTTCTTCTGGCTTCAATCAAAGCCTATGGTTTGATTTTTCTCGAATATATGTATTTCAAGTCTGTGCTCTCCCTTAAGTGGTTTGCTGGCCTTTTAGAGGTTTTGTTTCTTCTTTCTTTAAGAAAATGAGTTGGAAACGTCTGTTTGACTCCAGTTGCTTTCGAAGTCTCACTGTTAGGAACGGTTTGAAGAAGAGCTGCGGTGTTAAGTGACATGGGGACTTCATCCTGGTTGCATGTTCGGGGTAGCTTTTGCTCCATCAAAGTGCTCTCTTCCAGTGGTCTCGCGGAAACTCAGCAATACTGGGTATTTTACTGTCAAGTAAACGTAAAATACAAGCAACTTTTGTGCAAGGGTGCCCCATTAATGCCAGTCACTCCAAACCTTGCTTTTACAGAGAATGCTTGGCCCAAGCAAGAAACCTGTTAGCAAACAGACTGAGCCTACCTCCTGCTGAGGCAGGGCTGCTGTGGATTGCCTTGGAAGCAGCCTGCAAAGTGCCTGTCGGAAAATTGGAGCAGAGTTTTTCTACAGGACTAAGTTTTTCTACTGTAATAATGAAAAAGTATTAAAAAAAAAAAAAACAAAAAACAAAAAAAACCACACAAACAAAAAACCCGCAACCAACCAAACAAAAGAAAACAAACAAACCCCCCCCCCCCCAAACTGAAGTGTGAGGTGTCTGCAGCAAGACAGCGCAGAGGAGGACGGGTCATCTCTGTGTGTCTGGTGGTCCGGGACAGAAAGGCTGGGGAGGTGGGAGTCTTGCTCTCGCACCTTTTTCCGAGACGCTGCAATTCCCTTTCATGTTCGTTGACCTTTACCCCATCCCTCTCCTAAAAAGACAGAAATGCAAGACCTTCACACCAGCATCTGCTTGAATACTTGCCCGTGCATTTGTGTCATTCTTGTGAAATCTTATTCTTAGTTTAAAACGTTTGTATAAACTGTCACAGCTTTGGACTAAGTGGTTGCTCCTGCCAGACGATCTCAGCCATACCGCACGTGTGCTTGGCTTGTGTTGGGAGACCTCATTTCGAATTAAAAAAAAAAAAAAAAAAAAAAAGAGGGGGTTGTTTCATTTTGTGTGACAGCTCTTAAATGGGAAATTTCCTTTTCCCCTTCACTTTTTTTTTTAATGTTGCATGGTTATGGTCCTGCCCATCTGGCAACTTCAGCTAAGGTTGCCTAGGACTTTGCTAGACCTCGGGGAAGTTGCTGGGGAAGTTGAATTTTTGCTGTGACAGCTCTGGGAGAGAGGTACCTGTTGGTTTGCAGTCCCCAGCCTCTTGGAAATGTCTTAATTGCCCAGATTTAAGCACAGGTCTGCGGGAAGAAGCTTCTCTCAGAAGCTGGTTTTGCTGCAGTTACATGGCCTTTGATTTTTTTCTTTTTTTTTTTTTTAAAGAGTGAAACCGAATAAAAAGTTAGTTATGGTATTTTATATGGCGTTTCCTCTACAGCAGTTCATTTATTATGTATAAATGCAATGTTGTGTGTTCCAGGTAATTTCTATAATTACTGTGCCATTAAGCCGGTCTAGTTAGAATCAACAAAATTAGAAAATGTGAAATTTGAGTGTCTGCAGTAGTGGTTGCCTGGTTATGTTACATCCTGTATGGGATTCCTGTGTGAGATCCTTCCTTTCTCTTTTTTGTGCATGAACCTTTAACACTAGCACAAGTTGCATTAAAGCTAAATGATTAAACAGGAAAAATATTTGATTGGAATGACATATATGTAAAACATGACTTCTTTAGTGATGTTATTAGAATATTTAATGTTTTCATTTCCTGGCCTCTGGGAATTTAACTATGCAGCCTTAACACTGCACTCCAAAGGAAACAGGGAATGGTTTCCCCCTTGTTAATTTGCAGAGCTCCTCGCCACAGGGTATTACTGAGGGCCAAAATTCAACAACGTCTGAGACGATGCCAGTAATTAAATATACACGAACTGCTGGAGCAACTGAGATTAAGGCAAAAAGCCACCCAAAACAAAATGCAGCCCTTTGAAATTAAGAATATTGGATGGGATATGGCTTCATGCTTCAGGGTATAAATCAATATTAAATCTGCATTTGGGAAGAAGGTTTCTCTGAAGCACATTAGGAGGCATCGCTGTCGCTACTCCACCCAGTGTCCTGTGCCTCTTCTGGTCTAGCTGGGATGCTCTCGCCTGCCAGCGGTGATGTTTAGCATGGAGCATCAGAGCGTTGAGGGTTTATAAAAGAGAAGGGATTCCTCCTTCCTTTCTTCACCTTTACTGGAGCTATTTGCCACTCCTTCCTAGATGCTGTTTAAATCCCAAGACTCGGTGTTTGGTCACTTGTTACCCGTCTGTGTTAGCTTGTCCCAGATCCGGGGTTTCCACCTAAACAGCAAGATACAATTAGGGACCGCAGGAGTGTCGTAGTGCCGGGAGGATATCCGTCCCAGTCACCGATGGATGGGAAACTCTGCTAAACTGTTTAAAGAATAATAATCTGGAATGCTTAAAATATCTTTGTCTATGGGTTTTATGTGGCCATCAGTCGTCATACTGCTGTGCTTCTGTGTGAAATCACAGCAGCGGGAATATTTCTGAGCGTTTTCAGCCAAGGACTGTAAGGCAACCCAATGGCATGGAAGTCCTGAATTCTCCCACACTTCCCTCTCAGCAGTTGTCCAAGACCTGGTGGCTCTTCATTTTGAAATCTCTCAAATAAGGCGTGTGCCAATCTGCAAGCTTGAATTTAACCTTTGCCAGGGTTTGCTGCCTTTGTGCTGGGCCAGCGACGCAGGTCTGGTGCCTGAGAGTGCAGGGCAGGACCTTTCCTCTCAGGGCAAGTATATCACTTCTGGATAGGAGGTACGTTCATGCACTGCAAGTTCGTTCCAGCTTGTTTGGAAGCGTTGTCAAGCCAGGCTTTGCTGAGGTTTAAACATACTTTTTGACTGTGTTTTCTTTGGAGTTTTTTGATTCGTTAGATAATAAAAACTTGGTGGATGAAAGTGGGTTGGATTCCAGCTGGCACCAAAAAAACCCCAAAAACTGTGGTGGTTCCCCCCGCCCCCCTCCAGTATTTTCCCGAGGTACTGTTTTCTGCAGACTTGGTCTTAGAAAAAGTATTCTTCTGTGGGAGTTAAAACTGGTTCGTTCAGCCTTTAGGCCTCTCTTTGCTCCATAGTGGTTTTTATCAGTTCCAGTCTGAGAGCACAGTGCCCTTTTCCTTGTGAGAAAATGTGAAGCTGTAGAGGAAGGGGGGGCGGGGGGAAGAGAAGCAATATTATTTCTACTCTGAAGTCATCACCTACAGAGCTGATATGGATGACATTTTAATAGATGAGGTGCTCCTCATCCAATATTGTGATAGAAATTCGTTGTGTGCAGAATCAGTGAAGTTGGGAAATGAAAAAAAAAAAAAAAAACCAAAAAAAAAAGAAAGAAAAGAAAAGATTGATTTATGTTGGAAAGAGGAGAAAGGGCAAAATGTAATAAATGGGACTGTTAAATGTTTGGTGACTTAATGGGGTCTTGTCAGCCTCATCTAAGCTCTTGGATCCTAATAAAATAATTCAGAAATCTTGGGGATAAACCAGCTGCTCCTCATAAAGCTCTTGTCCAGCCAAATTGTAGTCAAGGCTTTTTTTAGGTGTTTGCTTGATTGTATGTTTAGTTTTCCTATTAGTATTTAGAGAAGGGTTTGACTGAAACAGGATTAATCTCAGGAAATTAGGGTGACACAACCATCAGTTTAGGTACAACAATTTGCCTTTCTAATGTGGGTACTTTGCTTCTGTGGAGAATAATTGATCAGGCTTCAGCATCTGAGCGATTGCCTCGTTTTATTATTTAGCTGTGCTGGTTTCTGTGTGTGGAATCTCCCTTTTCCCACAAATCCAGCCTGTGGAGGCAGCCTTGGGGAAAGAAATGACTTCAGAGCTTTGAAAAAACAAAAGTGCAAACTTTAACAAATTTCGTCTTGGCCAAAAGCGTTTAATACCAAGAATATTGTAAATGCTTTCTGTTGGAATTACTCCCCCTGGGCTGCTAATCTGCGAGCAATCCAGGCGTTTGCTCCTGACCTTACCCCCTTCCTGGCGATCCACGCGCGTTGCTCATGAGAGAGCGAGATGGGGGAAGGAGGGGTTGGTAGAGCTGTTGTTTTCCAGACAAAATGGAGTAATGTCACTTTTGGTAGGAATTATAGGCTCTGCAATGTCTTTAGAAAAGGTGACGCTCCTCAAAGTAAAAGCAGCTGACGAGAGGTCTTGAGGGTGCCTTGAATGTTTGCATGCTTTCTTCTCTACCAGCAGTGCAGGCTAGCAGTAGTTTTATATGTCAGCTGGTGGTAAATAATTTTGTCACTTAATCCCTTTGTTTGTTTACCAGTGGATGGCAAAGACATCTCCTGGGATTAATTTACCAAGGTTACACCTGCAGGCGCAGGACGCAGGGCTGTGAAATCCCCGGGCCGTGGGGAAGGTGGCCCTTAGTGTCCGTACAGACTGTGGTGTGATGTGGTCCCACCTTACCTGGGAGCCTTCAGCCTGTCTCCACTAGAAATCTTGCATAGTCTGCATTTTTATGTTATTCTTTAAGAGAATCCTGGTCCCGGCGGCAGTGGACCTGGCAGGCGCTGCTCCATCCCCAGGCACCCACATGGACCCGTTGGACGGGTTTCCACCTGCGGAGCCGTGTTGCTTCGGCGCTGTTTAAATAGGGAGAGCGTTTAAAAAGCTTTTAACCTTGGCAACGGTGTGCAAACAGTGCCGAAGCCAAAGACCGCCCTCCTGCAAACGGCAGCTTTGGGAGCCGTCAGGAGTTTTTGATATCTGCAGCAGGTCCTCATTTCTGCTGCAGCAACGTGCTCCTTGGGACTGTGCTGGAGGCTGGGGTTTGCTGGGGAGAGCTTTTGTTGTGCTGGAGATAGCCATGCTGTCATTCCCCCAGCCTATTTAAGTGATCATCTGCCTTGGGGGGGGCGGGG
>JAVKLA010000036.1:17150637-17194672 GCA_034782735.1 Sagittarius serpentarius | reverse complement strand
TCATCTGCCTTCCCCCCCCCCCCCCCTTTTTTTTTTTTTTTCCCGGTATGTAAAGTTTCAGTGTTTGTGGAGCCAGGCGGTTTTATGTACTTGTTTTTTGGAACTAATAAAAACTTAAAATATTCCTCCCCTGAGCCAACGGCAGCCGGGCAGCATGGTGCAACTCCTAGAAAGGGGCTGAGTGTGTGATGGTGCATCTGGGATGTTTGAGTGTTTGGGTCTGGTTGGCCTCAACTTGCTCCAGATCATCCAGGCGTCATTAGCGTTTTCAGTGAGTACTTGGCCTTTGGATGCAAAGCCTCTGCGCACCCTGTGACCTGTGCAGGGGTAGACCTTCTGCAGCACGTCACTTGGGAAGGCTCAGGAAAGGTTAACAGAACTGTTTATCCATTTTTTGCTCAATTTTTTACTTCTTCCTGCCTTTCCTGTTCTTACCCAGCCACTCAGCTATGGGGGGAGAAAAAAACCACAACAGGTTTCCTTGCAATATTGGTTTAAATGTTCTGGAAAACAGGAATTGTGAGTCATCGGTCCCAAATTAACGCTTGTGTGCGAGGCTGAAATGACATGTAAGAGATGGGTCACCTCTGGAGACAGGAAGAGTGTGGTATCGCGCTCATAACTCTCAAGGCTACAGTTCAGCTTGTGTCGGCTCTTCCGTTTATAAAATTCTCATTGGAGAGGCTTGTAAACACCTCTGTGTACATTAGTCTCACTCTGGAATTGAGGGTTTCAGCCTGGGAACAGGTTTTATAAACAAACAGCCCTCTTCTGTTACTCTTACACTTTAAAACTCAGCACGTAAAAGTTTCTTTACATGTCCTTGGGGCCTGCAGAGATCAGCAGTTTCTGGAGGAGTTTGTTCTGCTAGGTTTCTTTCACAAAATGTAAATACAAGCTATGGGTTTGAGATGGTTTTCTGGATTTCGAGTCTCAAGGGTCTCGTTCTGACCTATTTGCTGGCATTAGGATCAGCGGGTTTCTCTGCATCTCCCAGGAAATTTTTGCCGCTTGAAAGACAGTGGGTTTTCTTCTCTCTCTTCCCCCCCCTCCCCTTCCTTCCGTTCCCCGTGTGCCCACCTTTGCTAGACCCTGCCTTCCTCACAGTAAAGCAGGCTGATGCGGATGGACCATAGTCTTCTCCATCTGAGTCACCTGGGCTGATGTTAATACCGAGTGTGGGAGCACCCACGGACACCCCAGGGCTGCTGGGGCTGGAGGAGCAGGCGCTGCCCTCAGACTGAGCGCTCGTTTAATCCTCTGGTTCACTTAATGCAAAACCATCTCTGGTTGTGTGTAAATGTCCTTGTCTCCACACGTCAGCAGAGCCAGAAGAGGTTACTCTATCCAGCTTTTATCTCCTCCCACGACAAGGAGGTCGGTGAGGGTCCTGTACCAGTTTCTGCCCAAATGAAGGGCTATCTTGGCCGAGCAGAGGTCCCTTTCACTGATACAGTTCTCTCTCAGTAACTTTGCTCGGCTACTGTATACCATAGTCAGGCACTACGGGCTTTGGCTTTCTTTCCTGGCAGAACAAGAATAGGACAATATTTACACACCTTTTTCTGTCCGTCATGAGATCGTTATTTTTCCTGTAGGGCTCGACCTTTGTCATTTTGGTAACCAGGACTGACCTGAAGGGTGTTGATGTAATCAGGCCTTGGACTCCTAATTGATTGACATTTTTTAAGGAGCCAAAAAAAGCCCCAGAACTTACCTAAGTTAAAAACAAGTATTCCAAGTCAAGATAAAATTCCTCCTTCACTGAAATGTGGTTTGGAAAAGTATTTTGCCACTACAACTCCTTTCAAGAGATTGACCTTGGATCGTTAATCTTAAAAATATGCTGTGCAGATGAGTTGGTTTTTTTTCTAGAAAGGGAAGAAATGCCACGTTTCTCAAAGCACCTCCCTCAAATTAAGGGAAACAAACCCAAAACCCAGAGTAGTTGGTAAATGGAGTACAGGCTAATCCAGGAGTGACAAGAATTTCACGCCATCAGAATTGGCTTTATTGTGTTAATTTGCAATTTTTTTTCCTTGCTTTCCTATTATTCTTGTTGCAGTTTTCTGTCCATCAGTGTGTGCATGTTAGTAAGGGCTTTAATTCTGTGTGAAATGATAAAGCTGCAGCCCTGGAAGCTGAAATGCGCCACGTTTAGCCTCCACTAATGTACCTTATACCCCCGCTTCATCCCGGCTGCTCGGCTCAGGTGACCTGAAAACCTCTGCCGAGCATTTGGGACGATTCACTTTCTGGTATCTCCAAAACTGCTACTGAGGCGGCCAGTTTCGTGTGTGCCGCAGCTCAGTCGCGCGACGCAGCCCACCCTGTGCCGGGTGGTTATAGGTGGTGGGGACAGTACCGCGCCCGGGGAGGGAGGGAGCGGAGCCATGATCTTTGGCAGGTTGGATCCCTGTCAGATGAGCAGCTCTCTGCCCAGCCCTGCCTCCGGGCAGCGAGGAGGCCAGCCTCTCGGGAGTGGAGATTGTCGCTCGCTCGGGCCGTAACAAGGACTGGAAAATGCCATTTTGGGTGCTGGAGATGGTCTTTGAGGGTTCAGCTGGATTACAGCTGAAACTGCCTCGACTGCTTTGAAGTGGTGGTGGAGCTGGGTGTGCCGCTGGTTGGCCACGTGCAGGGGAGATCTCTCCATCTGAAAGGCAGTTTGTGATGGATGGTTTCAACCATCCAACGAAAACCAGACAGCTCTTGGTCAGGCGAGGGTGCCCTCCCTGGCTTGGAATCCGGACACTCGGCCATCGCTGCACGCTGTTGTCAGCACAAACCTGCTTTCATCTCTCCCGCTGTTCCCATTTGTTTTGGTAATCTGCTCTTCCTAAATACATTTTCCTATAACTATATTTCTGCTCCCAAACCCTACGTAACAGCCAGCTCTGTTAAAGCAGGAGGGCAGCACTGGAGGAGTAAAACAGGGGCTGCCTGCATGCCTGGACGTTGGTCAACAGGATACACCGGGTATCTGAATATGTTAAATGCAGCGAGTTAATGGAGGAATAGAGCCGAGACCAGAAATACGCATATTGGCAGGAGGAAGGTGATCGGCAGAAGAAACAAAAGCTTTTGAAGCCAGGGCGTGAAATAAAGAGGAGAGCTCGCTTGCTGCGGCGTGGCTGTGCATTCAGGAGAAAGAAGATGCAGAGTTCCCAGTCGTCCAGGGGAGCGATGTGCAGGGCTGGGAGGCTCCTCGGGGACGGAGGAGAGGTGTGCGGGGCTCCTCGGGGACGGAGGAGAGGTGTGCGGGGCTCCTCAGGCAGGGGTCTGACTCTGCGTGGGGCTGTGAGTTGGGGCTGCAAACCTCGAATGCCAGGTGTCGAAATGTTCTTCCGTGGGCTGAGGATGAGAGAGGTTTGAGCAATAGCTGTTCTCCTCCGGTGCTGGCCGGTGAGCCCCCAGGGCGCGGGTTGTTCTGGTTTTTAATTAAAAAAATGTATGTTTCTGTAAATGCTCTTAGGGGGTGGGGTGGGTGGTATCATTGAAAGTATGCTCTTTGTTAAGGTTCTTGCTGATAGTGGAAATTGGAGGTGACTAATTTCTACAGTGTTTCGTCTTTTATTGGCCACAGATAAGGAAGGAAGCAGGGCTTGTCACGGCATTTACCGTTGGGGTGGCAGTTCCCAGATTTTACCCTGTTAAAGTGCATGTAATTTCCAGTTACGCTTTACAAAAGGGTGAGGAAATTTCTGTGTATTTATCAAGGAGTTTTGTTTTCTAGTCTTTTTCTCAGTTTTGAGAACTATTTTGCAGGACTCAGTTTTTGTGGAAGAACATGTTGGGTTTTTAATAGATTAAAATTTACAAATAATGTGGCACCAAAATTGCGATGTGGGACAGGGTTTGGTTGAAAATTAGAGCTGTGCTTTGAATCCCACAGACGGCGGACTTCCACTTGCAATGTGTGGCACGAACTGTTGTGTGCAATTGGTGTTATTCCCACTTTATCTTCAGAGAAACTGGGAAGTGGAGAGGACTCGGGTGGTTTTTCTAGACAAGTGTTTCTTTGGAAATCATGTCCCAACAGGTGAAAGAGCTACGACAGCATTTGCTGCTTCTGTTTCTTGACTTTATTTAGTATTTGATATTTTAGAAGTGCCTTTCTGGAGCACACGTGGGCATCAGCTCTGCCTCCTGCTCTGTCTGGGGGGATGGCAGCCTCCCTGATGGCTCGGAGTACCCTGGTGCTGCAGTGGCCAACGTGTCCTCAGGCGCCTGCGTGGTGAGACACCGCAGCTTGCCGGGAAGCCACGGTGGTGATATTTTGGTGCGTGCTGCTCGTGGGCAGCCATCCCCAGGGACGCCCTGTTTGGGATTTTCGCGGCAGGGATCGCTGGTAGGGAGAGCGCTTGCGGGGGGACCGGGGAGCCTGTTGCAGGGTTGGGGAGGGCATCGTCCTGACAGACCAACGTGCAGAGCCTCTCGCGGGGGTGCTGGTACTGACCCCCGTGTCCTTGACAGAAAGAGATGGGAAGAGATCGTCTCTGAGATGGTCTTTGAGTCAGTGTGAGCGTTCATGTATGGCAGACACACATGCCTGCGAAGGCAGGTCCCGAGCTGGCGTAGGTTACAGCAGTGCAGACTCTAGCAGCCATTTCTATCAAAGCCAGCCTGCGAGGACTTCTTTTGGGTTAACGGTGAGAAATACAGTTAAACTGGAGACCTGCCTAAATGCCCTTACATGTGGGCTGTGCGTGTTTGCTTTGCTTGGAGCTGCAAGTCCGCAAGTCCGCAAGTCTCATTTGTGTGATTTAACTGCTTGTGGATAAATCACACTAATTGGGACACTGGGCAGAGCACATTTAAATGAACGCAATAAGAGGCTGCATAATTATGAGCTTTTAAAAAAATACTAAAAAAATCATTAGACTTTCTCTGACCCTAATGTAAATGGTAAATGCTATTTTTTGCTTGTAGTTTCACACCTTCAAACTACTTTTCACGTACCAAAATTGAGAAGGCGATGGGTAACACGAGTCTCTAAATTCTCTCTTGATTCTGTTCTGTAGAGGCAAAGTTATGTCAGAAATGTCCACGTGTAGACAAAGTTGCACCCGCGCAGTCTGTCTGGCAGGATCGGTTCCCCTTGGCCGGCCGAGCTCTCTGTTGGCAGCTCCGGCCCTGCTCGTGTCTGGCAGCGATGCTGCTGTCTGCTCCCAACGTTGGGGCTGGAATTCACAACCTGCTGCTGAACCTTCACTGTCCTGTCCAGAGAGGAGACAGGTTTATCATGCATGGATACACGAGTGACTGAAGGTCAGCAGCAGGATGCTTGTTAGAGCTGCTTGGAACTTCTGGCCTCTGCTTTATTAGGCTTTGTTAAAATTAACAAAGGCGATCCTGAAGTTTCAGTTACACTTCCAGGTATCTGCATATTTGTTCCTTTCCTCCTCCACCAGATCCTAATGATTTCATGTATTTTACTAGATGAAAATACTGAACTAGCACTTAGAGTTTGAGCCAGTGGGTAGAAATTGTAGCCATGGGTTAAATTCCATTTTCTTCCTTCCAAAACATTGTTTCTCCCCACTTCTTGGACTGGAAGGGTTATCTCACGTGCTACAGATGCTGCTGGGAATCTTCTCTAGTGTGCTACTGCTGAGAAGCAGGATCACAGCCCTCTTAAAATCAGTGGTGAAACCGAAGTGAATGTGATAAAGCATTCCTTGAGATTTACCCCACACATATAAATATTTGATTATAAAATATGGCGTGCATGTATGTAAATATTTGCCTAAATGAAGCTGCCCGGACTTGCTGGCACCAAGGATGGCTTGCTCTTCTTGGCTTTGTGCAAGGGTGTCGTGGGAATAAGGGTACCTGACACCAAGCACTTGGCTATGAGAAGGATGATCTATAACATGGAGGAGTTAATTTCTAATGAAAGGGGAAACCTCGAGGGAGAAGGTAGAGAATTTGTAAAACAGAAGTGGTGGAAGTTCAGCCCTTGCAAAAATAGGCAACCATCAGAGCAATAAAGAGGAGAGGTTAAAAAAATGCAGATGCGATTGGAAAAGCTGTGTGGACTGGGGAGACTTAGACATGTTAGAAGACACCCTGGAAAAAAGAAAAGAGAAACAGAAAGGAAACTTTTAAAAAAAATCTTTTTCTTCACATCTGTCTTGTGCCAGGTCCCAGTTTGATTTCTGTGTGCACCTGCAACGCCATTATGGCTAATAAAGGTCTGAGCAGGCAAAGGTCTGCTGGAATGGAAACATTGGGAAATTAGATTTTTTTTTTTTTTCTAAATGTTGATTTATTTGGAAGAATGGTTTTAAGTTTTTAATGTGTGAATGCGGTTCTGAATATATATGAGCTGTTACACATCTATATTAACTGTTTCCACTGTATTGTTTCCTATTTTTAATGCTTGAGGCCTTGTTAAAATGGGTTTTATGGAAATGCTTGTTCACACGTTTATATAAAATGGGCATGCATGTAATTGCCCATTTCAAAATGAAGCTAGCAAATGGCAATTTCACATTGTAGTGTAACAGAAGTCTGTGTTTTGTGTTTTTGTGTTTGTTTTTTTTTTTTTTCCTTTTTTTCCACTTGGAGCCCCGTGCAGCCCCTGCCTTTGTTCTCCTGGCTCTCTGGCTCATTAGTGCTTGCATCTCCAGGTTGCAAAAAAACAGTCAAATGCTGTGGTCATTCATCTCTGAAAGCTTATAATGAGCTTATCAGGAAAGAACTATAAATATATATCTTGTACCCCTCTTGCACTTGGAGATGCTTCCTCAGGCCACAAATAATTATGTTGGCCCACCTAAGCTAATTACAAGCTGTCTCACCATTCAAAGTACCCTCTGGGTAACATTGTTAAGACTCTCATACCAGGTTAATGGATTCTCTGTACTCTGAATATTAGGTTGACCTTTACCACCCTGACCAAAAATACACTGTATGGTGGGTCCTTTTGGCATGCCAATTTGCCTCATTTGCTACTAAGAGCATCATCTTTCTTCCTCTTTGAATGGTGAGCTCTGAGGGAAAGGGCAAAGCTTGTCTTGATCAGGCACTTTGGAGTCCATCCATCCAGTTGCTCAACAGTGCAACTGTAAAAACTTCCTTGAGTGTCTTTTGAATTGCAAGGTGGAAGCAAGCAAGTCCTTAATGTCCCTGGTTGTATTTAGAGCCACAGCAAAATTTGATCGTTTGCGCTTCTGGTGTGATTACCTTTCAGATTTGCTCAGTGTTGTCTGGCAAACGTAACTCACCCGCTTATCTTCAAGAAAACAAATGTGTCAGTTATTGCCTACTAGAAAATGTGAGTTGAGCTGTGTGTTTTTTTTCTTTTCAGTGGGCTTGCTGTGATTTTGTTTTGACAGATTGAGCTGTGTTTCACTTTGGTTTCATTTTTCACCCTGTCAAAAGAATTTTTTGGGCCTTTTTTTTTTTTTTTTTTTGTTCCCCTTCCCTGCCTCTTGCTGTCTGTATGGATCAGTGCATTGAAGCAGTGATTCCTCCTTCTCTGCATTGCTGGTTTGCAGCTTCCCGTGCTGCAGAGGCCTGAGCCGAACTTTCCCGATGGGAAGCTCAGGTCAAACCTTGGCCATCTCAGTGGGCAGCATCTTCTGCCATGGGCAGGACATGCAGGAGAGGTGGTAGGGGCAGGTGAGTCTCCAAGGTGGGGGGAACATCTTAAGCACTCTGAAAGTTTTCTTTATTTTTCACTTGACTTGCGCTGTTTCTTCTGACCCGACCCGGGGAGCAGCGTGCCTTTGGCTGGATCGTCTCTGCTGCACGGGGTCAGCTGTACAAAATGTTGCTGTGCCCTTGGTGTTGCAGAGGACGTGGGAGGGTGGCTGTTCCAGCTGCAGAAGCTGGTTTGTTGAAGTCGGTGTGTTTGTAAGGGTTTAGAGGTTTGACTTCCATTCCTGCCCTCAGCTGAGTTACGCCCCTTCCCAAGCCCACATTGCAGTTACCGTATTAGTCTAGGGAGTCTTCATGCAGTTGTTTGGATGTGTTGTCTTTATTGGAAGAAAGCAGCTGTTTAACTAAATCAACTAGAAAATGATAGGGTTTACATCAAGCTCACTTTAATATTGGCACAGTTAAGCTGACCTGGCGCTGCAGGGTTTAGCAATACGTGAATGTCTGAGCTGTGCTGGTTTAAGCAAGGGGAAGCTGAAAAATCAGGTTTAAGTGTACCATCTTCATGACTGCAGTTTCTGAATAGCCTCGGTAATGGAGCCTTAGGAGAATCGAGTGCAGGAGATGGTGTAAGGCGAAGTGCAGTCCCTGCCCCTGGGGAGCCTCTGCTCTAAGGGCAGCAGACGTACAGTAACTCACGCAGCTGCCCGCACTGCAGCACGTGCGCCGCTTGAAAACAAGATGTGCCAGATCCCTCTTCCGCTGAGGGCAGTCTGGGCATCATATATACACCTTGGTTTCTTCTTTTTATCAGGCAAATACCCCATGTTCATGCAGAGTGTGTGCACAGTGCTTTCCCTAGCCATAAAGGCTGCAGGTCCCTGCTGCGCTCCCTGCAGTGGCAGGTATGTCTGGTCCCTGTTGGGTCGATGCTGGGGCTGTAGTAGCACGTTGCTCCGGTGTCTCTCACTGCTCTGGGATATATTCTGCAGGGACCAGATAATGTTTCTCTGCCCATGAGGAACTGAAGTGATCGTTATCACATATCAAATCCCTAAGTACTTTTTTCTCTTTTTTCTCTTCTGAGCTTGAATTACTTTTTTGGGATGCAGTTTCCCTTGTTTTATGAGCTGTATGTGCATTCTTGCCTGCTTAATACTTCATTTCTTGAAACCCTTGAATTCAGTCGCAATGCGGTGACCAGCAGGTCTGGCTATCTTGTGAAGTCTTCCAAATTCTCCCTCAGTCTTTAGAAGTATACTTAGGACAAGCAGAGATTTATTTGCGTAACTGGTCAAATGGAGGTTAGCGTGAAATAAAATACATGCATGTGCTCCTCTTGGCCTCCCCTGATGCTGGGTCAAGGCTGGCTCATTTCTTCTGGGTCCTCCCATTGTCGGAACCTTTCAGGGATCTGGGCTGTGGTCCACTTGCTGTCATTAGTAGTTTACTTTGCTTCTCAGTAAATTCTCCAAGTTTGCAAAACCTCCCCAAAGGCTATCATATGACAGCATCCCTCACGTGATGGGTCTGGTAGTGGGGGAAGAAAAAAAATAATTCTATTTTCTTGTGGTCCAAACATATATCCCTTTCAATTATGTATGAATGAAGTGTTCAAAGAATGGGAAACTTTTGAAGTTGGCTCTGGTGTCTCTTCTCCCCGCCGTCCGCCACCCTCCCTGGTGCTTTATCGTAGTGGTGTGGTGAATTTGCCATTCCCTGAATGAAATAGAGGGAGAGAGTGATTGGGAGAAACCCAGCCAGGGCTGTACCAAGACAACACTTATGGCTTGAGTGGTCCTTGAGCCACAGCCTCTGCCAGGTGGGGTATTCTCTGGGGCAGTACCACCATGCACTTGTCTTCTTCTGGGTTTCCTCCCGAAGCAGTCACTGCTGCTGTTCCTTGAGATGGGACTGTGGAGTAGGTGGACCTGTGATCTGACAAACTATGGCCTTTCTTCATAGACAAAATGAAGCCAGTGCCTTGAAGCAAGACAGTTCAGTGCTTAAGTGACACACAGCTCTGTTAGAGCTCTCTGAATGACTACAGGCCTCGTTCAGGTTCCTCCGAGTCCTGACCGTGAAGTGTGACGGGGCAATTCCCCTCTCAGACGTCCCTACAACTTGGGACCCAGCATGATAGTTATGCCTGGATCTGCTGTGTGAGATGCTTTGGGCAGGGCCCAAGGACAGGCTGAAGTGAGGTCCTGGAGAGGAGTGATACGTCTCCCAGAAGGGTCCCTACCTTCAAAAGATGGATTTTCATTGGCATGTGCCTCTCCTGGGGCTGAGCATCCTGGTCCTCTCCTGTCTCCTGCCTCTGTTAGTTGCAACCACAACACGGTCCTCGAGCAGCGAGGTGACACTGGAGAAAGTGGTTTGCCAACTACATGCAAGGGCCAGTGTTCGCATCCTCAGTGGTTGATGTGTCCATGGCCAGGGTGCCTGTTAGGCAGCTTTTGAAAATGTGACTATAGTGTGTACCATCTCCTGGACTTTCCAGGCCCAATTCTCTCCGAGTTCTTGGTTGAGAGATTTGCTACCAGAATTCCCTTCCCTGATATTGGAGGGGGTTTGTAGGTGAAAGGATGGTGGTGTTAACAGTGGAAAACAGCTTTTCCTTTCCACCCCTCCCCTGTGAATGTAAAATGCTTCATTCTGCCTAGAGTTTAGCTGCAGGTTACATTTGAAGTGTGTGTTGAAGCTGAAAGTGGTTACACTGATAGCTTAAAAGAAATAAAAGCAGTGACTTGAGACAGCAAGATAGGAGACAAAGCGGCAGCAGGGAGGGCAAAATTCCTATAATGTTTATATAAGGCTGTAAGAGATTGATTACAGCTCAGGTATGTTTTGTTGCATGCTGCTGGGAGGTATCATAAGTAATGCAACAATGTTTTGAACATTGTGTTACTGATGGTCCCTTTGGAAGCCTCATTTGCCACAATGCAAACCTTTAATTTGTTCTTCTTGCCAACTCCATTTGTGTTTGCTTCCAACTTCTGTGCATTGCTGCTTGCAGGATTCGGGTCTCTCAAGCTGCAGTCCTTTGGGGACGAATCGTTTCTTCTGTTCTTAGTCATTTAAAACAAAAAAATAGCTCGGGATTTTGCAGAAATGTGTTTCCCCACAGAGGCATTTTCTTAGAGTTGTAAGGCAGGACTTGTCCTATTCTGTCATACTAAGAGCTTTGGAAAAGCCTTTCCTAATGTTCTTTCCAATTTGTCCCACCCAATCCCATCGTCCCACTGAACTGTGCAGGGCTTGGCACACCAGCACGTGGTGCCCAGCAGCGGTGCTGAGTGGGGGCAGCTTTCCTGCAGCCCTCCTCCTGCCCTGGTGGGACCAAGCCCTGGGCTTGCATTGCTGTCCTGGAGGATGTTGGGGGTCCTCAGCAATGGCTTGGGCCCCTGGCTGCCCCTCTTCTTGCAGCTTTGGAGTGAGTAGAAGTAACAGGTCTTGTAAAGACTCATTTGGGTTTTGGCATTTAAGACATTTTATAGCCAGAAATTCTCCTCTCCTCTCACTGTCCTTCCACCTGCCCAAGACAGTATGTAATAAATCTCAGTGTCTCTAAGCATCCATAAGCCACCTCTGGTAAATGAAGTTACTTTCACCTGTTTACTTTCTGATGCTCTCTTTCAATGAATGTGCATTAAATTGTTTTTCAGTTTGATCTTCTCTAAAGCAATGGCATCTTATGTCCCTTCAGGAGCTGCATGCAGCAGTAGAATGAAAGCCATAAAAATAAAACACACGGATTGCTTGTGTCCAGCAAGACTAAAGACTAAAACCAGCAATAAAAGAGACACAGGGGTGGTGTCTTCCTGTCTGCCACCTTGCAAGATCCCTGGGTCCTCTCTGCAGGGCTGCTGGAAGGGGTGGTGGAGCAATTCAGGATGGGTTGCTCGTGGTGATGCTGAGCGATTTGGGGCAGAGACTGCCTAGCAGTTGCCCTGGATTTGAGTTCATACCTGAGAACACAGTGCACACGATGCCTTGTCTTCATTTTTTTTTGATAACTTAGAGACAACTGTAGATGCTCATTTAGCCTTTGCTTGCCAGAGATTTGTTTGCAGAACAGAGAGAGTGGTTTAAGAGATTGTGAAGCCCATCTGCTGTTTGCTAGTGCTGTTTCAAATGAGGAGAGTGTGTGGGTGGGTGAGAGTGCTGACAGACCGTTTCAGCACAGGTAAAACAGGTTTGGTCCAAACTGTTAGTAAACAGTTGAGTTCATGAGTTGCTGCAGCTGTTTTTAGCACACATCTGCATATGTTCTTATGTTACTTCAAGGAGAAGTCCGGTAAGCTGGACACAGGATTGCTGAGCTGCACAAAAGCAACTCAAAGATTATTAACCTGTTAACTTTAAGCCATTGCTTTACTCCGTCATTTGCATCAATGAAAGCAGCACTTGCCACTTACCTTCTAGCACATGCCTGTGATGGAGACAGGAATCTTAATTGCCATTTCTAGTTTCACTGATGATAGAGAATGGAAGGGGTCTGGATCTGACATTCTCTGAGCAATCATCCCACCAGATCTCAGAAGATGATAGCAGAGAGCAAAGTGCCAAATTCCATTCGGTCTGTTCCCACCAAGAAGGAAAATCAATGGAAGCACATCTAAAATAGCTGCAACCCTGAGGATAGGAGAAAATAATACGGCACTCGGACAAAAGGACTCAATTCTATTTATTTTGATGTTAAAAGAATGGGGTTGAATGAGACTATATGTGGCATTGGTTTCAGCATGTCTGACATTTTGTGGTGTAGTTTTATGTGAAAATGAGGTGCAGTCTTAAGTTCCGAATCTTGAATATGAGGATGTTTTATTTGAAAATTCTTGAACAGTAAAAAGTTGGTGCTTTGGGAAGATTGAGATTTTCAGAAATCAGTGTCTATGAAGTTGGATTTCTGAGTTCATTTAGATACTAGAAAAACTGTCGACATTTTGTTGTTGTTGTCGTTGTTGTTGTTGTTATTTTACTGTTAAGTAGCTTTGAGCTTTCACTGGCTGTAGAGGGAACTGCCAGACATTCAGCACATCTGATACTTCCTGTGTACAAGGTCCAACCACGGATTTGAGTGCCTGGCACCTCTAGTAAACATCTTGATTCATGTAATGTAAGCTTAGGACAACAAAATGAGAATCAGATGCTCCTTCCCGCGCCCCCCCCCCCCGCCCCTTCCCTGTTTTGGTCCTAAGCCAGATGGTTTACTGTGGAATACAGCTGAAGTGCTTGCTTTATCCCATAAAACAAATATGCCTTTGTTCCTCTTTCGGACTGATGTTTTCCTTAGCTCTGTGTTGTGGCTTAGCTATACCCTACCTTCCCTTTTTCATTTTTCCTGGAGCACATGCAGTTATAGCAGTCTCAGCTTCAACCTTCACTGCTAGCTGACAGTTGTCCTTTCCATGTCACAAGGAGCCTGCTGTATAGGCAGTGGAGATATACTGATAAATTGTTTGATCTTGTGTTAGATTTGTTTTGTTTAGTTTTTGCTGTAGTGTGTATCATTTCCCATTTGAAATTGCTTTTATTGTATGGTTGGAAAAACCCTCTTACTTGGCATTGGCAAAGGAAGCAGAGTTTAAAAGGAAAGAAAAAAACCCTTTAATTTAATAAGCAGTATTTTGGGGTTCCTTTTGTTACGTGCTACCTTTTGAACTCTGTAAACCAGCATGCAGATCTCCTTCACAATAGCGTCACTGTGTTAAGCTGCACAAGTAAACACTTTAAATGGGAGGAAGCACCTGCGTATCGCTATTGTCTCTCTTCTTCCACTAGCAAAAGTCTGTGGGCTGACTCCGTTCAAGCCAAACCTTCCAGTAAGTGGAAACCCACAGGCAGCAGTAGGCAGAAAGCAAACCTCGCTGCCTTCAGGCTGGAGGAGCGAGTGCGCGTCGAACGACAGCCGGTCATGGAGGGGAGTGTGGGTGTGCGTGTAGGCACCCGCACACGAGTGGGCTACCAAGCGCTTGCACATCTCCTTGGCCTGGTCCCCGAAAGAGCGGGTTGTCAGGATTACAGAAGTCGGCAAGGTAGGTTCACGCAAGGCTTGCTGTACTGAAGGCTGTTGGTGGGGCTGGGAAGGCTGATGAACCCTGAGGGCCATGGTGCTCTCAACGTACATAATGCTCTGAAATTATCGCTGTTGCCCCACTTGTTGGGTTTGTGTAATCAAATGTTTGACTTGATTGCTTTCCCGTTGAGTTTATACGTTTTTATGGACCAGCACCATTCCTTGGTGAGGAACTGGTTAAGATGTCACCATTATAGATAACAGCCTGTAAGAAGTTTACAAGACAAGCTTTAAAGCTGGAAAAGCTGGCTTGTATAGAAGAGCCTTAAAGGCTAAAATCTCTTTAGTTTACCCAAGGCAGGTCAGGAGGTGACTTATCATGATCTAAAAGTGCCCGCAAACAGAAGATTTTTGCTGGTAGAGAACTTCTTTTGATCTAGGAAACAAAAGCATAAAAAAGTTAATCGACTTGAAGCTGAATTTGGATAAGTTCAACTTAGAAAATACTAGGATGGATTTTCTGTCTCTATTGCTGTGCTAATACTGTGCTCTGTTGCCTAATGAGAAATTGTGGGCAGTGCAGAAATCGCTGGATAAAGTGCTTAGTGTTGTATAGGAGATCTTGTTAGAGCAGCGTCACTTTTGGATTTCTAGGTTTTCAGTCTCTACATGTTAGAGACATTTGGTGGTGTTGTAGTACCTGGGGAGTTGGAACTACATCTCAATTTATTAAGTGCTCATGTCTTGGAGTTTGAGATACTTTGGGTGAGATGTTAGTAATTATTTTATTAATCCTTCTAACGTTAGTTTCCATTTAGCAGAAATTGTCTTTGTGCCCTCTAGTGGAAAAACTATTTATTTGAAGGCTTCCAAACTGGGAGAAGATCTTGCCAAAAAAGTGGAATGTGTGAGAAAGGCCACAGAGGAGCAGAGCAAGGCTGGAGAGATGAGGGGTCACAAGAGGCAGACGTGCTCTGTGCTGCTTCTGCTTCGGTACTGACAAAACTGCAATGCCAGTTACATACACAGATGTGTAGCTTTTTCAAATAGGGGAGGTAAGGGAATGTGAATAGAGAAAGAAGAGATTATCCAGTGCTTGTGTTAGCTGGGCTTGGTGAAATTATTCTAGATGGCTTGAAGAAAGTCTGATCTCGGCAAGCTCTGAACCATTGGTGATTGCTGTCGATATTCCCCGGGGATGTGGTGGGGAGGGAAGAGGAACAGAGCAAAGCCCACTCCAGACCTTCAGTGGGAGGTGAAGGGGAAAACCCAGAAAATGAAGGATCAGAGAATCTGACCCTGATTCCTCAAAAAAGCCCCAGAGCAATTTGTGAACAGCAGAGAGGAGGGAGGATGAGGATGGGGTCCAGCAGAAAAGCTGACTTATAAAGGAAGAGAAAAAAAAAAAAAGGCAAATCCGTCAAACTTCCCTCTTTAATGGGATAACCAGTTAGTGCACGAGAGGGACTGCTGATGTGACTAAGGCTTAGGAGCAGAATTTCAGATCATCCTGGTGAACATCAAAACTGACTGGGCACCAACATGATGAGGTGTAGGGAAGAAGAGGGTGTGGTGTCTCTGGAGGGAGCAGGAGCCGAATGACCGAATGCAAGAGGAGGAGCAGCGGGCTGGGTGGTTCGTGGTGATGGGGGCTGTTGTGGATGGCCAGCTCAAACAAGTCAACGGCGTCCCGGGGTTTGAGAGGAGGAGTCAAATCTCTCTCTGAGTCATCGTTACAGAAGCGTTGTGCGTAAGACAAAGCTGATAATTGCTTCCCGCTGCACTGAGGGGTGCTGGCCGGTGCAAGGCAGGAGGAAAGTGGTCACGCTTGCAAGTCTGGAGATGAACCGCACAGATGGGAGGCTGGGCAAATGAGGCCGGAGAGGGAAAGCTGAAGGAATTGTATTTGGAAATACAAGCCTGAGTGCAGGCAATGCATTTTCTGACGCGTAAAAGATTCCTCTAAAAAGGATGATGATCAGCTTTTAGTACCCACTGGGGGAAAATACCTTTATTTGCCTGAAAAAAATATTCAAGGTGCGTATTGGGGGAATGTTCCTCACTAAAAGGGTAATGAAGCAATAGCAAAAGAAATTGTGAATCTGCTTCACTGGAGGATTTGCAGAGCAGTCAAACCAGTGCCTCTTGCCGATGGTGTGATTTCTCCCTCCACTCTGTTGCCTTCTGTCCATCCATCCACCACGCAAGGTCTATTTTACTCATTAACCCACCAAGCTGGACTTTTTATTTCTGTTGCTAGAGGTGCTTTCAGGGGCCGGGGGTCAAAACCAGTAGCAGTGTTATAGGCTGTTACATGGCTTTGGGATATAAATTCTGCTCTCGGTGCAGTCATGAAAACTTCAAGCACAGATGTAGATCACAAGAAATTGCTGCTGTCCCATACATTTTTCCTTCCCTCTCTCTGTTTCTTTCTGGAGCTGCTCATTTGGGATGTTATGAGACCAACAGATGTGAATGTGATGGCGTCCCCACACCCCCCTCCCATCACTGTCATCCTCCCTTTCGTTGTGCTGGACTGTCATTCTTGTTTATTTTGGTTTGAATTATAATTGCAAAAACTGTTACAGTGCTGTTTATTTGCTGTGTGTCATGAGTCACTGTTTATATTTGCTGCTGTTTGCATTGCCTCTCTTCTCCTCTGTCTTATGCTCGAAGCCACCCCTCTCCTCGGAGCCTCTTCTCCTGTTTTGAGTCCATGATGCTCTGTGCTCCTGTGAGTACAGGGAACAGCAAGCTGACAGTGAAGATCCAGAATCAGGCTTTTTTCTGTTTTTTTTTCTTTCTTTCTTTTTTTTTCTCATTGTCCTGGCTTTTTGTAAGGGTCCTTGTTTGAATGAAAAAATTCTGTGGAGACTCCTTCCCTGAGATCTCTGTGCTTAATTAGTCTCTATCTTATTTCTGCCAGGTAGCGAGATCGATATTGCTTTTTCTGGCTTGCAAATTTCAGGGAAGGGGAGAAAATCATGTTAAAAGGGCCTTTTTTTGAAGTTAGTGAGATGCCCATGCACAATTCCATCATCTGCTGTCGTACTGGCGAGTTAATCCCTTCACGTGCACTTGTCACCGGGGTGGAGAATCAGATGTCCTGCACAAGACCATAACGCATGAAGGATTTTTGAGGGGCTTTGCTCTCAAAGTCTCAGCACAGCAGCAAGTCGTCTTTCTTTACCATGACTTGGTGTTCTGGTATGTAAAATGGGGATAAGGTTGCAACATCTAGGCCTAACTCCCCCTGCCACCGCTCCAGCCATCACCCCTGGATGTTGAAACACTTCCACCATCACTTGCTAGGTTTATTTTTGGTCCTGAGTAATGTTTTGCGATGCATCAAAGCTTTGCATGTCAAGATCACTAAAGCAACCAGCCCTAAATGCCTTTTTTTGTATCAGTCGTCTCTTGAGACAGCTGAAGCCCAGGAAGCTTGCAGGTGCTCGGTGTTTCAGGCCGAAGGCGAGCGGAGGTTGTTCAAATGCGGCATGTCTCTGCCAAATGGCACGCAGCAAGGTGTGAGGAAAGGACCGTGGCCTTGGTGGCTGGCAGGGCAGTGCAAGGGGTGGCCATCACAACTGGCTTGCCCGAGGGCTGCCCGACAGGGATTGACTTGTGCCTCCATTTCCCTACCGAAGGAAAGGTGGTGGTGACTCTTGCAGGGCACTCTGAGCCCTGTGGGTTGGAAGTGTTGGGTAAGAGCTTGTTCTCAGCTGGAGAATCCCACTGACTCTTCATGGGTTTCTCCTGGTTCTGGATGCTAAATTAAGAACAGAACTTGCTCCTGAGCCATATTAGGGGGCTAAATGGTCTCAGAGGGTTTGCTTTGAAGCTTACAAGGTTGGTGTCGACTGCTCATACCACCAGTGCAATTTCTGTCTGAGGCAAAGGCAAATATCCAGATGCTCTGGGTTGGGGTATCTGACCGCAAGGCCACAGTGTGGCCCCAGCTGCAAGGAGCTGCTGGTCTATCAGGAATTGATCAAACCAGCCTCTGGGAGGGGCTGTGGGTGCTCTGGGTGGATGGGGAAGGAGGTCTCCCAGTTCTTGTGGCCTTGGGTGATCTGTTGTGCTTCCTCTTCTTGCTCCCTGTAAAGCGCTGTCATTGCTAGCCAAGAAAATCATACACTTCCTTGTCTTTGAAATCTGAAAGGTAACGTCTTGCAAGTCGCTCTGTATATTTATCAAGGAGAAACAGGTGATTTATTTGTGTCGGCTTAATAGAGCTTCAGCTTACAGAGCTCCATGTGGGAGAATTAAGGACGAGTCCTGAGTCTGTCTTGGGTCGTCCACCAGCCCAGCAAATGTTTGATTGTGAATCCACTGTAAAATAGCTCCAAGCTTCTTGTGCCTCAATTAGCAGTTGTGATAGAGAGCAGGCAGGTTTTCAGGTATAAAATGTCCTTTTTGACTCTTTAAGTGTTCTCAGATGGTCCACGGAATGTAAATTTTTAAATCTATTTATAATGCAAAACCTTTTAATTATCTCCAATATATAAATTCCTAGTTTGGTACTTGAGTGCCTGGAAGAAAATGCTCATCTTTTAGTGGATAGTAATCAGTGTCAGAGGAAATGGGGAATAGATGGTGTGTTTTAAGTGGTGTCAGTTCCAACAACTGGAATCTATAATTTAAGTCACTTCTTACATTTAATCATCCTTTAAACACTGAATTTCAGCCTGTGCTGCTTGACTCACAGGAAGCTGACAGCTTTTTAATGCCACTATGGTAACACTTGAAATTTCCTTAAGCTGCTGTACGCTGCGACGTGGCTCTTCACCGCATGTGTTGGTGCTGTGTCTGCAGCCGATTGTCCAAGCCTGGCTGCAGCTGGGTGCAGGGGCTGGGATCCGCTTTGCCTCCCTGCAGCCCCAATTTCGGAAGTCTCAATTGTTTTACCTTTTTACGGAGCTGTAACATCTGCTGTAGGTACCACAGCAAATGTAACAGCTGCTGAAGGCGGGATTATGGATCTAGGGTCCCTGTATAACAGCTAAACATATTCTAGCAATTCTGAAGGTTGAAAAATAAAGTGGATAAAGCTGTGTGCGTCGTGCTCCGGATCCGTGCAGTGGGGATGTTTCCTGCTGGAGTGATGTTGTGCCCGATTCAGACCGGGGTCTAGTGCCTGGAAGCGGAAAGCTTTGATTTTCTGCATTTCAGCAAGGAAAAGGTGCAATGTAGGGTGCAGCAGGTCCCGATCCTGCCTGGAGAGCGGAGGAGCAGTGCCCCTGGGTGCTTTTGGGAGCCCTGTGGCTGCAACCAAGTGTGTGGGGCTGTTAGAGCTGTGCTGGGTCTGTTGGGTGACATACACACAAGACACTGAGTATTCACTGCAGTGACAGTGTGTGTGATTTAAATTTGCATTTTATAGGGGTGCATGTGTACATATGTATATGCATATATAAATACATGTATAAAGAAGACTCTTAAGTATTTTTAAAAAGCAGCTGAGAAGCCCTGTATGTATTTAGGATCACGTGGGATTCTGGTCCCTGGCTGCCTCTCCTCTGCCCGCTCCCTCATCCCAGCCCTCACGGGTAGTCTGACTGTGGATGAAATAATTTAATGCAATTCTTGCTCTTGGCGGCTGGTTGATGGCATTAGCGGGGGGAAGCGGAATTTCATCCATAAAAAATACAATGGGGCTGCCGGGGAGCCGAGCCCCAGCAGAAGGGGGTTAGCAGCAAAGGGAACCCGAGCACTCTCTGTGTGAGGCAGAAGTCGGTCGCCTTTACTTGAAAGTGCGCATTGAGAGGGCTTTATAACAGACTGTTTGCTTACATGGGAAATAGGTAGTTTTTGTTGTGCCTAGCAGTCAAATTATATAGTCTTAAATTAGAAGCTGCCACTTCTATTTAGAATAAAACTTGCTTTTCTGTATATGCATGAGCATATTAGCGTTTCAAGCTTGCCAAGCTCTACCGAATGTGCACCGGATTTGCAAAGGAGCCCATTAGTGCTGGCGGAGGTTAACAGCAAGGAGGGGGCAGCAGGGAGGAAAGTCTTAATGAGACAGGGGGAAGAGCTGATGCGAGGACACGGAGGGCTTGGAGCCACCTTCTGCTGTGGGAAGAATCCGGCTGTCGCTGGAGGTGCGGCAAACTCGGGTAGCGGGCAGCTCGGGCGGTCCTGTCGCTGTGAGGAAGAGGAGGTTTCCAAACTGCCTCTCTGAGACTCTCCTGCAGCATTGGAGGTGGCTCAAATCTGGATCAGGAGGTGAGGGAGGAACTTTGGTACTTTACCCGCAGCCACCGAGTGAATCGGATGCAGAGGAGAGAAGAGCTCCTGTGGGCCTCGTTTCCCTGGGGCTCAGGGCTCCCAGGTCCAAGCGGGGCAAGAGGGTGGCATGTTCAAGCCCGAGCTGTGGGAAGGACTTAGCAGCCCTCCCACAGCACAGCCCGAGAAATGGGCGGGAGAACAGCAAAC
This sequence comes from Sagittarius serpentarius, assembly GCA_034782735.1. Classification (NCBI taxonomy): domain Eukaryota; kingdom Metazoa; phylum Chordata; class Aves; order Accipitriformes; family Sagittariidae; genus Sagittarius; species Sagittarius serpentarius. The sequence goes on along the minus strand of JAVKLA010000036.1, from coordinate 17,174,604 downwards.
GAGCGTCCGCCGGCGGTCTGTGCCCAGCGCAGCTCCGGAGCAGCCTCGGAGCTGCTCCCACCGGCGCAGCTCCGGTGGCCCCACTCGGGCTGCCGTCTGCTTGGGGCTGTGGCCAGAACTGGCCCCTCTGACTTCCCCAAAAACCTCTTACAGAGGCTCAGCTGGTGGTGTGAGCTGGCCTGGGGTTCGCCTTCGCTTTGACTCCCTCCTGGCAGCAGGGCCGTGTTGCCTTTCCTCTGTCACCAGAGCCATCCTGGCTGGGGACAGGGGACCTTCCGTGTCCTCCCCGGTGCCACAGGGGTGGCCCCTGGCCACGTCGGAGCAGATCACAGGCCTGACGGGTCAGGGCTGCACTGCCCCAGTGCCAGCCAGGCTGGAGGGACCTGCTGGGGCTATAGGGGCTGAATGCATCTGGTGAGGGGTGCAGGGGTTCATTTTTTTAATATTATTCCTTAATTTTAGAAGTGTTTCAGTTCCTGAGGTGGCTCAGAGTTGGCAGGCACCTGCAGGCAATGCTGCATTGGCTTTCAGTGGGAGTTTTACCTCAAAAATTGAGGGATTGGGCCTGGAAGCCCACTGGAAATATTAGGGTTTGGGGGAGAAGATCTTGCAGTGGAACATGGACCCTTGTGTCTGTGCATTTACAGCTCTCCAGATTGTGTTTAATTTTTTATTTTATTGTTTTAGAAACAGCACCCTCTAGTCACAGGAAGAACTAAAGGAATAATTGGGAATTTATTCTGTGCATGTTGCCTTGTTTCATATTGTTGAAGTAATGGTAGAGACCTCATCATTTCTTTGAATTTATTCACTGCTCAGAATTACGGCATAAATTTCTGGGGGGAAAAAAATCCGCAACAACTTGGATGTTCATGTAAGTTGTGAGATGAGCTCAAACAAAAAAAAACATTTGGCTTATTTAGTGCCCGCTTCCCCTGGGATTTAAAGCAATGGTAACTGTTGAAGGTCTTTTAGCTCTAGGTTTTTTCCAGTTTTGTAACGTCAAGGTTCATTTTTTTTTTTCTGTTCCCTGGGCAAAAATTATGATCTAAAAGCCTTTTACTTAATAAAAGTGCATATTTCTAGTTTATCATGTGACTTCAGGAGCTGAGTTTTTTTAGAAAACCATCAGATATGTGTGAAAATCATCAGTCTTAGCAGCATTGAAGTTGTTAAGGAGAAGTTCAGTGCTCTATTCGCTCAGAACTGAGCGATTTGGGACTGGGTAGTTTGCAGCAGTCTGGCATGCTGAACAGCATGGCTTTTTTAAAGCTCCTAGTATGAATGCGTACTATTTTGAAATTTATTTTCTGCTGCGCTTGATAAAACTTTATTCACTGCAATGATTGACTTTTTAAAGGCAAAATCCTGGAGAACTGCAAGTAGCTTCTTTGGGGAAACATGGATTTCCCTCTTTGCCAAGCTGTTGAGGTCAACACTGTAAATGCAGGTACCTAGAGATGCACTGTGCACCTTTCCTGTTTGGGGAGCCTGGAGGTTCCTCATTTTCCTGTCTCGGGTGACATGTGCCCAGCTCTGGGTGGCCTCATTGTCATCACAGCATGGACTGTCCTGTCGGGTAGCTCTGAGCTGTGCCGCGATCCCAAAAGCAAGTCCTTGTGCACGCGGCTGGGAGGTTGCCTTGGCGGCAGCAGCAGCTCAGGAGGTGAAGTAACGGATGGGGTGGTGACAAATGATGCAGATGTGGCCGGATCCAGGATGGTGGGGGCATGTTGGTGATGATTTTTGCCTTTGTTCAGTAAGAAGTATAGGGGATGGGGTAGACCAGGGGTACTTAGGGGCACGTGTAATGGGACTGATAAGGTCTGATTTACTGTGAAAAGGTTGGCAATCTCTTGTGATTTATAAATTTTAGCAGAAGAGTCAAACTGTTGGTGACAAAAAAAACCAAGCAAGCAGAATTAAAACAAAAAGACCCCTAAAACCTTGACATGGCCAAAGGTTTCTCCCAGTGTAACCTATTTCCAGTCCCATATGGGAATTGCTATATTCTAATAAAGCTTCTTTTATGGATTGCAAAGTCGGAAGGGCCCTTCCCCAATGTTGGACGCTTTATTTATTGTGTACGTTCTTCCTTTCACTTACCAGAAATCTTTCTTCCTTGGAATATATTGTACCTGTCTGGCTTGAAAATTCAAAACCTGAAGAACCCACGTTGTCCTTTCAGTCCAGTATGGACCAGCAGGAGGCCAAAGCCATTCTGGTGGAGACTGGTGTGTCCTCTGGGCTACTTTGCTGGGCCTTTCTAAGGGAAGACCTGATTTCAACTGAACGTCTTTGAATTTGATGGTTTTTGTGAGCTGGACATGGAGCCCTCCCTGCTCCATGGTGAAGCGTGAGGCTGCCTGATCCCTGCCTGGTACCACCAGATCCTCCATCCCCAACATCACTGCCAAGCAGTGCCCCATGGTGACAGTGACCCTGGCCCCTGGGAGGTGGCTTCTGCTCAGGGCTAACCCTCACCTCCACCGCTCAGCTCCATCAGCCTCCTGGCTGACCTGCTGTTGCCTTTTCAGGCAGTTTAACCTGCGCTAAACTGCAAAGTAAAAGGAACCAGCCTGATATCACAGCTCTTGTGAGCACCAGGGGAGACCTGAAGAAAGGAGAGGACAGGATCACACCTGTGTTACCTGTTCTTGTGCTGACGACTACTGCCTGGGCCTCCAAGGTCAGCGTACTGGTAACACTGGTCTTCACTTGTCTGCCTTTGGTGTGACTGGGCTGCTTCTACACCCTTCCCCGAGTCCCAGCGCAATTAAAAGGGCATATTAGCAGATTAGGAAGACCTGGGGAAATGACATTTACAAGGCAGATATGCTAAAAGCAGATATTTCTGTAGGTGGACATGCATGTCAGTGTGCCAGGTCTGCCCCAGCCGGCCGGTGGGGATGCCAGCCGCCACACGGGCACCCGCCGGAGCCTTGGTCCCCATCCCAGCCGTCTGGCCAGATTGGCACCAGTGTCTTGCATAAATAGTACGTTTATAAGAAGCTGGCTGATTTAGGATTTTCACCTGAGGTGGGACACGGATGTGTCCTGGGGGTCCTGCTGTGAAATGGGCAGAGTGAGCCCTCCAACCGGGAGAGCGGTGGCTGTTTGGCCAAGCGTGGGTTTACGTGCCGGAGTGCCGGCGACATAAGGAAGCTATGTGGAAATTGGATCGGATTCTGGTGCAAGATTGCTGGCAACCTTCAACTCCAGGGAAGCAGTAGTCCCTGAACCAAATGTGCGCTTCCAGCTATGGGAAAGCAGCCTGCCGTTTTCATCCTTCTGCCCATTTCCCTTTCCGATCTATAAGATTTCACATCTCGGCTCCAGCAGCTTTGGTTATATTGACGGTTATATTGCCGGCACTGCTTGGATGCTGGAGGAGACTTTTTTTGACAGTCATTTGAGAGCTGTTCCTTATTTGCCTAAGTTCTGGGTTTACAGTGATGCAAGCAACGTGATACTGTTTAGCAGCTATAATAGAGGTCAAGACCCTGTTGTCTTAGGTATTGTAAAAATGCCTTGTAAAAGGCTGTACATAATCCAAATGTGCTACAGGCAAGGCAAGCAAAAGAAGGAATAAACTAGCCTGTCACAGCTGCTCCTTACAGATGAGAAACTGAGGCACAACCAAAAGTGCAGGTGTGCCAGCACCTGCAATGTGCCAGCACCTGAAATGGGACCCAGATCTCCTGTGCTTTGCTATAAAGGACTTTTTGTCTGTGTGGGTTGATGTAGAGTCAGTTGCTAAAACAAGCTATGGCTTCCTGCACTTTGCTCGCTGCTTTATCCCCTTTTGAGTTGAGATGCTTTGAAATGGATCCAGGATAAAGCTCATCCACTGCTGGGACATCTCTAATCTACTTTCAGTGAAGCTGTTTCCCCCTGCTGAAACCTGGCCGGGGAGGAACGGGGAGCATGCTCAGTGTCCTGCGCCCAGGTATGAAGCAGAGGAGCGCCTGCGATCACACCCTCTGCCAGCAGTTTGTGTCTCTCTGCCTGGGGATCCCAAATCGGAGGGAGTGAGCGAGAGGAGGCGGCAGGTAAGGAGTGCTGAGCAGGGGCTCGCACAGCGTAGCTGAATCTCAGGGCAGGTTTCTTCCTCTCCCTAAGATGCAAGGAAGAGGCTTGAGTAAGAGTGTATGAGTCTGAAAGGAGTTTCTCAAGGTGCAGCCCCCGGGCGGCTGCTGCAGCTCTTTGTTTGCTCCCTCTCCTGAGCCCATTCTTCGCAGCCATCTTGAGAGCTCGGGTTGATTTGGTTTGTTTCTAATTGAGTTCCAGGTCTGCTGGCTGTCAGGGCAGGGTTGCCCATCAGTCAGCCCGGCTTGCGGCACGTGTCTGCGTGCTCGGTGCCACTGTCAGCTTTGGCACCAGCTTATATTTTTGGAAATTAAGTTTACAGGCTACAAGTCTTACTAAGAAAAGCTGTTGGGTATTTTTTTTCTTTAAAAAAAAAAAAAAAAGCTTTTCAGTTTCTTGCTTCTCTGAAAATAGGAAAATTCTTACCCTGGTTGTTGTTAGGTGGCTGCCGGAAAAGGCGGTGCTATGACCCTCTCCTGCGTAGTTAAGAAGTTGTGTGTGTTCTTTGCTGCATTGAAATCCTAAATATTTATGTTACAGTTCTGTTTCCTTGCCATGATCTTTACTTATAGATCATTGTGGTTATAGTTCCTAAATGATTTGAGCTCTAATAAATAGTTTATTATATTTCATATCAACAAACCAAAATAATAACTTCATCTTTCAGGATATAAATTCCTTTTATTTCTTACGGCATTGTTTGCTTTTACTATTAAAATTGTTTACAAGAAATTGTTTTTAAGCAATACATTGTTCACTTGTGTATTTTGAAAGAATAACAATAAAACATTATTGTGCTCCTGATTTCCCTTTGAAAAAGCAAAGTAACCCTCCAAGCACTGTTGCTTTCCTTGCTGTAATGGTTCTGTGCTCTTTACCATTGTGTTCCTTAAATAAAAAGTACAAGATGATCCTGCCTTACAGAAACCTAACAATTGTTTTTATAAACAGTGTGTGCTTTGGTATCTGTTGCAAATAACTAGATTCTTGTTTATAATTGTATCTTCTTAATGAGAATTCAAGTTGTTGGATACTTCCGTGTTTTTTGGAACTAATTGTACTGTGATTTTTTTAAAAGTGTTTTATGTAATTGAAAGTAATTAACTTCTGATACAAGATGATGTAAATGGAGGAAGTCTGTATTTGAGGGCTCTCACAGCACAGATCATCCCAGCAAGGACTGCTCTGGGTGTGCGTTCAGTGAATTCCTAAATTCACAGCCTCCTATTCCTTGTGGCTTGGTGCAGGAGCAGAGGTATGTACCAGCCTGTCCATGGGAACTGGGTTGGGCTCATGAAATTGGGAGGACCTGTGGTTCCCAGAGCTAAGCATAGGCTTAAATACCTTATTGAACTCAGCCTTAACTTGTTCTCCCTTATTGCCTGCACCTGCATGTAGTGGAGATCATCAAGGGGCTGTGGTGGGGGTGGTTGGGTAGATTTTGCTCTTTGCTTTGAAGGGCCGGTGATAAATGTTAGAGTCTCCCCACCCCCAATCATCTCGTCTGGCGATGCAAACGATTCCCTGGTGACTGATTGGAAAGGGAAAGGTCAGCATTTATAGCTCTGACTGAAGCCACAGGAGAGTGCTACTAAATGCATAGAAAACGTTTGCAAGATGAGCTTCTTGGGGCAGCGTCCTCTGCAATGCTGCAGGACGGAGGGGGAAGGTGAGCGAAAGCCCCCAGGTCTGGGGAGAGGAGAGGGCATGCCTGGCGGGTGCCGTGAGGTGAGCAAGAGCTGTAAATCCTTCTGAAACAGTTGCAGAGGATGGAAACTTTGCCATAGGTGCCTGAGCTGCAAGCAATGTGGGGTACAGTGCGAGGGTGCTGGGGAGAAGGGTGGGCGATGGATGCTGAGTTGGTGTCAGTGCTGCTGCCCTGCCTGCCCCTCGCCTTAGGCAGGAAAGCGGCAGGAAAGTTGGGTTTTTCCATCAGATGGAAGGGGCTGATGTGTTTTCATGCCCAAACCTTACTGCTAGGTGTGCTGCTGAGTTTCAAAGGCATTACCCTGTCCTAGAAATACTGGCTGCTGCTCGCCTGTGCCCTATGCGCTTTCCCAGCAGCGTCTTTGTGATAGTCCGTGGGTGACAGAAGCGCCTGAGGTGGGCACGGACTGGTTTCCCTGCGAGGATTGCCAGGCTGTGGTCAGGGTGCTTGGCTGTTCCGCTGCTGCAGCGTCCATGTGGCTCTTCTGAGTTTCTCTCTGTGCTTGACTGATGGTGGGAGAGCCAGCACGGTTCAGGAGAAACTTTGGGTTGTCTCGTTCATTCATCCTAGTAATGTCCTTTGTAATGTGGATCCTCTCCTTCCTTCCTTCCTTCCTTCCTTCCTTCCTTCCTTCCTTCCTTCCTTCCTTCCTTCCTTCCTTTCTGTCTGTCTGTCTGTCTGTCTGTCTGTCTCCCTTCCTCTCTTGAAGTAACACTGCTGGAGCCCAGGGGCTTTACCTTCTCTGTGTAGGATCTTCCAACAGCAAAGCTCCAGGGGTGCATCCCTGTTGTATAATGCTCAGTAATCTCTCTAGTTTCTGCAAATAATCTGAAACCTCCCTGCTCTATCTGCACAACACCGTGGAGGTTTTCAGGCCTGGGATGTGGGCTGCCCGGCTCCTGTTAGAGTAAGCTCTGCGGTGTCTTCCAGGGAGAGCCTTTGAGAAGATGAAGCTGCTTTCTCTTGCTGCTTGCTATCCCCTGTGGCATTATCCATCTCCAAAACTATTTCTCTGTGAATGACCTTAATGGTAAAACAACGCCCAACAAGAAATGGCCTTCCAAAACTGCGCATTTTTAGTCTTCCGATCTCACTGCCTTTTGTCTTTGGGCTGTTCTGACCTATTCATGTCAAGAGAGCAAAGAATCTGTGAGACTGATAAATTTGTACAGCCCCTGCATAGTCTAGGAGAAGGTCTAATTTGATCTGACGTTTACTAATCTGCCAAGACTTTCAGTGATTTGTTTTCATACCGAGTTGAGTTTCATATGCCATAGAGAAAAGGGTAAACATATTGCATTGGTAACAACAGCAAGTATGAAGCCAAGTTTTTTGCATTCATGCACTTGAAGATTCTTTTCTGCTTGCTTTTTATGTGGATAATTCCTTTTGCTAATTGTCAGGTTGCTGATTTCATTCACCTGGAGAAGTGCTGGCAGAGTATTTGCTGTGAATTATGTGAGGCTTTTTGTTTGGGTTAGTCTTGCATTGCATTCATATTTTCCTAAGTCTGTCGCCTTAGCGTGCCAGTTGTAAAAGTGATTCCAAATATCAGATCGTTTTTTTACCCTCCACGTGTGACTGGTCCAAGAGCAGCTTATGTAGTGCATAGATACTCTTTAATTTATGTCCTTAAATGGTTCTCACAGTAGGGTGGGAAGGTCCCTGATTGTTTATGTGTTTCTGGCACTTTGTGAGTAAACTAATGAATCTGTGGAATTCCCCACTGCATGGTTTTGGTGTTTGGTGGGCTTTTTTTTATTTCCTTTCTTTTCTTACATAAATAGAAAGAAAGATTTTAGGATACCCTGATCAGGTAACACTAGGAAGAGTTGGTTTTAGATCTGGAATCTGCAGTCACTGAAATCAAGCTAGGAGTTTATTCAAACCCCTGGATGAGAAACACTCATTTTACAGTTCTGATTAACACCCTCTGGGTTTCAGATATAACAATTCCTTTTTTTTTTTTTTCTTAATACTGTTCCTTTACAGAAATCCCTAGTGATGGCATAAAGGTGGCACAGGAAAAATTAGTTGTCCTTTTAAGAAAAAAAAAAAACAAAACCCAAACAAACACATTCCACCTGCAAAACCTCGCACTATTAATTTTGATTTCAAGCCTCAACAGTGCATTGCCTTCCACAAAATAAAGCATGGTAATGGATCTGACAGTAAAGATGCCTGTATGTGGGGTACCAAATGGAGGTGCTAACTTGGAGTATCCCATCAGTTTAAGTTTGTTTTCGTATTGCCGAGAGAAGTCTGTTTTGACAGTGCTGTCTGTTTTGAAGCTGAGACATTGGATTAAGGTTTCCAGGACTGAATTTCAGGCTAGTGGTCAAGTGCAGCTCAGCTGAGGGTGCCGCAGTGCTCGGGACGCTCCCTCTCTGAGGTCTCTGCTCTCACCACGCCAGTGGCTTTGCTGCTTCTTTCAAGGAAAACCCAAATTGGTACTCGCTGCGTGACCTTATGTCACGTAAGCTTTTGTTGCCCAATTTCCATATCTGTTTCCTTCCTTGCAAACCCTCCAGCTCCTTCCTGGATGGAGGACAGAAGGGAGCACGGCGTGGACTCTGTTCCTGCATGGGAATTAGGTGGTAGTGCCTCTGAGGGCACGTTAACCCCCGCTACGGGAGGCAGAAACAGCCACATGTCACTCTGCTTTTGTAACTCCAGTAACATCTTTGCAGCCCTTTATCTGGGGAAAGGGCTCCAGCCAGCGTAGCCGGCCCCCGGGCCTTGTGGCACAGTCATCTGTGTCCTTGTTTTATTTCCTCAGCTTGTATTTCATTAACCTTTTACCCCGCTTGCTTTCTGCGGACTAATTTCCAACAGGCACAAAAGCAAGCTCAGGTTTTCTGGTCTCCTCTGCACCCCTGTGTGCACAATCAATAGACTCGACCTTTCCGATGGATGCTCAGCACTCCTGGAGCAGCGCTGGTGGAAGTGCTGAGCTCTTCAGCATCCTCCTCCTCACCTGCTGCACCACCCCTGCCCGGGGCTGGGGAGGGACGCCGTCTTTAAAGCAATGCGGAGTAGTTTACAGTCTTGTAACCTAATAGCAATCAGGAAGGATTCCTTTCTTTCTGGAATTAGTAAAACATTAATTGGCTGCCAGTAAACCTGGAGTTGAGCACAGCTGGTCACGTGTTTTGTCTGGTTTGGTTTAAAAACTGTTTAGGATAAAATCTGTTGACAGCTAAAAGCTGTGTAGCAGACTTTGGTTTTTTGTTTTGTTTTGTTTTTGTTTTTATTTTTCATATTCACACCATGAGTAAGTTGGCAGAAGGTTTGGGATGTTCACCAGCTACATTGCGCAGTTTTTGGTATTGCCATATTAACTGCACACTGGGCATTTACAATTGCAAAGACTTTATATTAAGCAATTCCTTTGATAAGAATCAGAGGGATTCTGGGTTGAGAGAGCACTCATCGTGCCTGGATTCTTTGTTAGGGTTTAAAAATAATACCAAGTTTTGAAGACAAAGGTTTCTAGAGAGGCCAAATTGCTTCTCAGAGGAACTTTTAATAACTAACAGGATACTTGTGTCTTTAAAACTCTAGGGAAGCTCTGAGCCACCTCTGAACTGTAATTCCTTTTGCTCGATTAGGATTTTTGCTATGTATAAGTCATTCCTAAAAAAAATTAAAAAAATAATTTTCTCTCCTCCTGAAGAGAGATTATTGTCTGTTTTGTCAAAGGCTGTGAAGCTGGGTAGGAACGGTGCCTCTGAGTAGAACTCTCTGCTTTCAACAGTGCTTCTTCTGGCTGCTGTCCAGAGTGACAGGGGAGAAGTTTGTGTGTCCGTTTTGGTGGACACAGCCTGTCTTTGCCCAAATATTGTGTAATCAGGAGTGTGGCGTCAGCAGGGAATGGTGCTGAAAGCCGGGGCACCACGCAGTCAGGTGGACCAGACTCTGCACGACGTGAACCATCTCACAAAGCTGGTCTTAGTAAATGCATTTAAATATGTTAATGGCCAGTAGTTTGGACTGTAAATGGGAGAAGACGGTGGAGCAAAGGGAGTTCTTTATTTATTTTCAAGTACTGCTGCTCTTCAGACTTACCAGCCCCGAAACACTTGTACTCCCCCCGCTTACCTTCTTTTATTTATTTGTTAATCCTGTCTGTCAGCTCGCAGCTCTTAGCTCCCAAACTGTGCCTCGGGAATCATGAAAGGCTTCGTTTCTGGCACGGTCTCCAATTCCTAGGTTGGTATATGCTGCTTGCTGTGACCCCCATGGTCCTGGGAGCACTGTGGTGGTGCTGCGTGTCTCGGATGTTGATGCTTCTTGGCGAGGCCTCGTGTCGTCTTGTGGCCCACGACACGGAGGAGGTGAACCGCCGGTGCAGACTGGTGCAGAAGTGCTGCGAGGTGGTGTGCCGTCACCTCTGGAGGTCGGACATCTCGCCTCCGGCAGGCTCATTGCAACCTCCTGAGGAATTTGGCTCAGGCTGGGGACAGAGGTGCTGTCGGAGACCTCACCCTTTTTTTAAAATAAGCCTAGGTTGAAGCTTGTGTTCCCATTATTGAGAAGAAATGCTTGCAGCAGGGATGTGGGCTGTTGCACGTTGCAGGGCAATCAGTAGAGAATTGTTTAAAATAGTAAAGGCTTTTTTCCCCTTCTTTTTTCTCTCCTCCTTTTTAAATTATTATTATTATAAACGACCTAGGCAGTGCACTAAAGAGGTTGATCCTGAAAGTCTTAGAAATGCTGGCTCAGGCCCAATCATTTTTATTTGCCAAGGTTAGGTAGGATGTGGGGTTTTTTATTTTTTATATGCGTCAGAAGAAGCTTATGCATGTGTGTCTTGTTTTAGGTCTTCAAGTATTTGATGTATGCAGAAAAATGAACTTTGTAACTCTTTGCTCACTGAGATGCTTTGTAAGAGAAGCTAAAACAGAGAAATTCTCCGCTTGCTTTTGTCACACTAAATGTTGTTTCATTAGTGCAACTTGATTTGATATGAATCGTTAGACCGTAAGCTTGGAAAAATTCATCCCCGCTTCACCCAGGCAGGATGGGCCCGGGCAGCCCAACTCGCCTGTTAATGGTAAGGTGGAGCTCTTCCAGTGGTCTGAGTGGCCTTTGGATAAGGCCTTCTGCAAAGGAGGTTTTTTTTGTATATAACGTCACCTTCTTTAAGTACAGCTTTCCCACCGGCACAGTTGCAGTAGATGGGTTTTGTGAATGTGTATCTCCTAGCAAATGAGCTTTTTGGCCAGGGGACCTGGAAGCGGTTATCCTGCCCTTATCAGATTGCTTTAACCGCGCTCTGGTGCACCCCGGGTTACGCCATGGGCCTGCTTCTGTCGAACAGCGTGAACAAGTACATGGGGAATAAAGCACTGATAACCCACTTCTCTGGGGGTTTGCTTAGACGTGAAGATGGATGTGAAAGTTCTCTGAGCAGGTAAAGATCTCCATCCAGGGTCATCTTGTTGCCCTGGCAGGAATGTCCTTATGATTGAATATTGTCCTTATGACAGGAATGTCCTCCTGTCCTTATGAGGAGGAGCATGTTTGTTGCCCGTCTGTTGTTATCCCGGCTGGGGACTATTTTTTAAAGGCCAAGAGCATTGCAAGGGTTTTAATTCTCATGGACAGGGTTCATTGACCATGGATTTAGCATTTTTGTTAACTGTTTGCTGAACTAAGTTGACTTTGATACAATATATCAAAATAGTCTTTCACAGCCAACTGGTACATCTGGGTGAGTGATCTGGGACGTGTCGCTATCTTTTCTTCTGGGAAGTCTTTTTAAATGTCTCTTCCTCATCTTTTCCTTATAGTAGTAACTTCTTCTATGTCCTTTTTGTTCAAGTATATAAAAATGGGAGATTATGTTCTTATTAGTCCATTCTTCAGTAGCTACAGTTTAAAAAATGCCGTTTCATTAAAGCTCTGTTGTAATTTTACAAGTAATACATCGTCAGGAAATAGAATACACTTTTTTTAACAGGTTGGATAATTAACCACTGAAGCAATTTATCAAGGGTTACCCAGCGGATTCCCTGTCATGGAAGGCGTTAAATCAAGGATTGATGTATAGGGAAATGCTGTAGCTAAAGCAGAAGCCAGGGAGGAAATGATTGATATGATGTGGCCTGTGTTACATGGGGAAATGGGAATAGATCATCTCAGGATCCCTTTAGGCTATAAATTCATATGAATCTGTTACCTATAAATACTGATAGAAGATTAAACTTGGATGTGTAAAAGGTCTTTAATTTCTCTGAGTGACTGCGGTGCCATATTGAGTCATTGTTCTGGGCCTGGGTCGGTGTCACCTTGTGAATTAACGGGGTGATTTAATGAGCACTTCTGGGTTGCCACCTCTGTGTGTGTTCACCAAAGCTAACGTGGCTTAGCTGGTGAGAGGGGAGAAGATCAGATGCTCAGAGACTGTGATGTCTCTGCAGAAAAGATTTCACAGTAAGAACTGACCCCCTCCACTTGTGGCAAAAAACTCCCCCCAAACTGAAATAATGAAGGAATGTATATTTTATGCTTTTTTTCCTAAGAAAAAGTCAGTGGTGAGGAATATTATACATATATATTTAAAAGAGAGTAAGTGGATTTTTTTTGTTGTTAAATGTCTTCAACAGAAAAGAAAGCACATACTTGCTCACTTTCCTTACGAGGAGAAAAAACTTAGAGGCTTTCAGGTTTTGATAGCCCCTTGCTTTGAATTCCATCCTGTTCTCATTGTAAAATGAATCCCCCATTTCACAGCTGAGTAACGCTGGGAAGTGTTATAAACCTGTGGCCTAATTCGTCCTTCAGTTTAGAGATACTGCACACATTTTGTAGGATTACCGAGAATGTGCTCAAGAAAATATTTTTCTAGTTGTGCTTCTGTGTTAGTAATTGGATTCATACTAAGGGTTATCTTTTCTTTTATTAGCATTTACGTAATCACAGATTTATTTGTGCTGCAGCCTGTTTTGAAGGTAATTGCTGGCTAAATGATGGTGTAGCTGTAGTTCGTGTGGGAAGCGCCTGCCCATGAATACTAAAGGCTCGTGGAGTGATACTTGGTATATTGTGGCTTAATGGAAGTGCTGTGTTTGATCCAATCTATATCACTTTGCTAATAAAAGTGTTGAGAGGGCGCATATAGGTGGATGAGCGAGTAAGATCTTAATCATAGTTTTTAGAGATGATGTGCTTAGGCATAGAAACAGATTTAAAAAAAAAAAAAAAAGCCGAGTTGTTGCTTACATGGGGATTTACTGTAAGTATTTTGTTTTTCAGCAATGACTTGATTTCCACACCCCGTTCCCTTCCCCCTCCAGCTCAGTGTTGATGGGACTCAGCGCGTCTCAATCTTCACTGAACGAAGAGGCTCGGATATAGGGTCTTGAGCGAGACATTTACTTGCGCAGGGGCTGCTGGCAGCAGAGCTGGTGTCTGCCTGTCCCTGCCTGTCCCCTTTGCACCCTGGGGGCTCTCCCGCTGTCCGCTGGGCACCCACCTGCGTTCGGCAGAGGGGGGACGAAGCAAACGGCAAATACTGCCGAAGCCCCGAGGAGCCTGGCTCTGTTTTCATAAAGCCAAGTCAGCAGCATTGTCCTTAACTTGACTGTTGCCAGTGACTAAACAACCCCCGCAGTTTTTTGGCTGTTTTTACGGCGGTGTTGCTGTGCACTGAATCAGAGCCTTCTTCCTGCGGTTTCTGCCTCCTCTTGCTCCCTGTTCCCAGGCAGAGCGATGCTGCCCGGGGGAGGAAGCGGGGATGGGGGGGAGAAGGGTGCCGCAGGGTCCCTCCAGCTTTTAGTACTGCTGCAGTCGCTTGATCAGGTCCAGTAAACAGATCCGCGCCCTGTCTTTGAGATACCAGTTTTCTTGACCAATGGATTCAAAGGTCTGTCTCTCTCTGCTTTGCTGTCGCAATTTATTGCCTCAGTATTTGTTCGGCAGAAGGTTTTTGTGTTTTAATACCAGCCCTGCAGTCCATTGCCAGGAAATTTAGAACCTGTGAGTGATTTCAAAGGCCATCTGACTCCAATGCTTCCAGCAGGATTTATGTTTTTGGTGGTGCAGAGTTACAGTGTCATAAGCTTTTTATTTCTTCTTATTATATCGTGGGCATCTGCAGACTGTTGAGTCCGGTTCTCTTCAGCTGTTTATGTGCAAATACATCTCATATCTTGTGAAAGGAGGTCATTCTTTATTTCCACTGACTGTTGCTCCAAGAAAAAGCCTCCCCAACAAGTCATTAAAAGCAAATGGAATTAGTCATGCTAAAACTGATGGCTGCAAAATGCATGAGTGTAATGTTCATATGAAGGCTGAAAAAAGCTCTCATTACTTGGAGCGTACTCCTAATTCAGTATCCGATCAGGTTTTCTTCTGGTAAATCTGGCTTGCTGCGTGCAGTTCAGCTGGCAGTGAAGGCTGGGGCGTGTTGCCAGGGCTGCAGTGGGATATTCCAGAAAGACTTAATTTCATTTCTAATTGTTGTAAAGAATCATTTATTTAGCAGTTAAGCTCCTGCTCTGTTTCCTGCCTGGCCGAAACAGTAGCAAGTTCCCTTGCTTCTGAGATTACTTCTAAAATTGTGACTTTTGGTGGAATCTGGAGGTTGCAGTGTGCAAGAATTAAGGTCTGGTCCTTTTGCTTGCAAATGACTTGTGAATTCTGAGTCAGGACTTATTACTTAAACATATTTCTGGCTGGTTTCAAAGTAAATGTGTTTATTACCATATGTGCTGCTGTGAATTCTAACAATTGCCAAATGTAACAGAATAACTAGGTTCTTTTTTTGGAGTGTTTTACTGGGGATCTACCTTTTTTTCTTTCCTCTTTAACCCGACAAAATAAAAAAATCTTTTTCCAGCTGGCATGATATGTACTCCAGCAGGAGAATGAAAATACATTTCCTAGGTACTGGTCAGGCCTCCTGAGAAGTGGCACTAGGCATTAATGAAGGAGGGCAGAGAGAGAAGAAATCTCGGGATCTGAGTTTGTGGATGTCCGAAGCGGTATGTGTCTGTGCGTAGGTACGCAGTGGGCGCTGGTTCGCATTGACACAAAGTGGCTCGGCTGCCGGATTGCCCTGTTACCGTTGCTTTATGAAGCATGACGTTACCAGGTCATTTTAGTTCTGCTTAAAGCTTTAACATGTTCTGTTTACGAATATGATGCATCCAAATAAAATCCCTTTCTGTGCCATTAATAAAAGGTCTGTAACAGAGTTCAGATTGCTGAGAGATAAAAATCCAATTTTACTCTTGCCCCAAGTTTTAGCCATGTCTTTCCAACATCATCTGCAGATGTCTTCATTATCCGTGTTTACTTGTTGTGCCCTGGACAAGCAACAGAGATTTTTGTGGGAAAGCAATATCCTTTACAGGGTAATATAGTTGAATGACTCTATGCTTTTGCTAATACTGCTGCAGAAAAGTTACATATGATTCCCGAGCCCTGGGCTGACAGCATGCCATCGGAGCGTATGCCATACTGGCAGTGTAACCTTCATTCCTGTCTTCCTAGCGTTTTACCTAGTATACGTTTACTTATCCAAATGTTACTTTGGTTTTTTTTTATAGCTGCCACTTGCTATTCAGCTCAGAATAGCAAATGGCAGAAAAGAGTTACAAATAGCACCAGCGTTTTCTTCGGTTTATTTATTTGATGGCTCCTCTGTATAGCTATTTGAAAGGGGAAATACAGAACAGCAGTATGATTTTGTGAGGGCAGTCGAGGATTTGTGGTTTTGTCATCCTAGGCAGTAACCAGCGTGTAACAAAGATGGCAAGCCTTGTCCTGGAGAGCTCCATCTTTGTCTTTTGGTAAGTATTTTTACCCTAGTACTAATCCCCCTTTGTACTGGGATTTCTAGCGTGGCAGGGATGGAGGGGCACCTCTGCTGAGCCACCTCCAGCTGGTCCAGAGGCGCTGACAGAAATTGCACTAGTGTTTTGAGGCATCGGTCCAAGCAGTCCTCTAACGTGGTCTTAAGGAAGTGCTCCTGGAAACATCTCTTCTGGGTCCTTTGCCAAATGTTTCAAACAGGAACATTTTTTTTCAAAATGTAATATAGATTATTTTTGTAAGGAAAGGTAGATGTTCTGAAATGCATATTTCTCATGTAGTCACCTTGTTCCCTGAGCAGGTTCTCTTATAACATGTTAAAAATGAACCCTACTGTGCTTTACAGCTAGAATGGTGTCAGCTGGCACATTATCCGAGAATTCTGGAGATGTTTTTGGGAAGAGCATTGGTGTTGACTCAGATATTCTGCTGGGTTTTTAGGAGGCAGATTTAAAAGGAGTACTGTAGCGTCAACGGATGCTCCACTTTCTGCTGCGAGTAGTTGTCTAATAGTGCTTTGTAGCACGTAACAGTCCTGCACATCTCATCCTGGATGCAGCTGTGTAATGCTAATTCTTAAACAGAGTGAAGTGGTGCTTTGAAAACAAGCACTACTTCAGTTTTCTTGAAGGCAGCAAGATAGATACCCTACCTTGCATATTTTTCTTGAAGCCAGTGGATTGTTGGCATCACATTTGTAAGTGTTTGAGGCTGGGAAGCAGTTGTATAAAATCCTGAGGAATCCTTCAGTTGTGGGGAGGAGCTGTGGGGGACACAGGGTGGTCTGGTGGGAGGAGGGCTCCAGGCATTAGCCTCCAGGATGGTCTCAGCGAGTCGTTCCACTTCTCTGCTTCAGCTCCCCTGTCTATGAAAGGATAATGATAGCAGCTGTATTCTTTGAGCTTTGCTCACAGAGATGGCTATGTCCTTAAAATCTAGACCTATGACAAGCAAGTTTTGTTTCCGTTGTTGCTGTTGCTTCGAAATCTTCTGATGCTGTTGCTTCTTTTATAAGCTGGTCCAAAATGACCATGTTAATATAAGCAAAAGTCTCCCACTCAGTTGCGTGATTTGCATGCCCTGATGTGCCAGGCCCTGGTCTGGAGCAGAGGTGGCCAAGAGACTGTCCTTGTCTCTGGGACTGTGGAGAAAGACTCTCTGGGGAACCCAAGACTGATTCCAGCTCTTCTGTTATTATTTTTTTTTTCCTCCCTGCCTCCCCCGCAGTGCAATCTGGCTATTAATATCTGTGGAAGTTTAATAAAAACAAAAATAAATATGGACTATTTCACTTACTTCACTTCCACTGTAACTGCCAGCGTGTATCTCCCTCCATTATCCTTTCATCTTCTTTTCAGACTAACAGTTGCTTAGTGATTACATTTAATGGCATGAGAGCCTTTTAGTTTGGATACCCTGCTTTTCCTCCCCTATTTCTTAGAGATGTTTACATTTTTAGCCAGAGCTATGATTTGTCTCCTATATAATTCCATCGAAAGCAACAGTTCACATTTCTAGACGGGCATCCTGAATTTATTTTGATACCATTTCCTTTTTAATGCATTTCCCACACTCAGTTCACCCTGTACAATCTTTTGATTAGTTTAACTAACTGTGGCACTTCCTGTAGATTTATTTCTTTGCAGTGAACTGTATATCTTAGCCTGTCTAGCGCAGTCCTTGGGGCTAAGTTTCAGAAATTCATGGTAAGCAGGTTGAGATGGAGGAAACTACAATAAAGGAAAGATTTCACCAGGTCCTGCCTCATGTAGCTGGAGTGAGCAGTTTCATTGGGATGCTTTCCTCACGTAGGTGCAACTCGTGCTTGGCGTGCTTTGCTGGTAGAAGTGCATCACGGTGCCGGAGCAAAGCAAGCGCTGGCAAAAGCTCTTTGGTGTTGGCTAACTGACCACGCTTGGACAGGATGGAAACGACATTTAAAAATTATCCACTTCATCAGTTTTATCGGTGAAAATTTTCAGGATGGAGCTCATCCAGGGAGAGAGCCTGATCTTGCTTCTCGCCCATGTGGCTGCTGATGGAAAAACATGGCCCTGAGCAGCCCGGCTGTGCCAACGCGTCTCTCCGGCTGCGGGCAGCGGAGAGGTTTCAGCACAGCTCTGTGAGCTCTGGCTTGTCCCCTTCGCTTACAAGGGGACGGGAAAGGGGGGCGGCGTGACCACGCGAGGCACAAAGCCACCACCTCTCAGATGGGAGCTGCAGTAGTTCTTGCAGGAAAAACATGCCATGCGATAATGCTGGTAAATGGGAATCTAGGGTATTGCAAGCCCTGTAAATGTTCAAAGCACAGGTCTCTCTTAAGGCCTTTATCTGTCTGTGTGTTTTCTGTTCTGGCACCAAGAAATTTGGAAAGCTTAAAAAGAATGTCCAGTCTTAGTGTCTCTGGTGTAGAAGCATCGCTGACTCATCATCACTTAAATACTGGATAAAGCCCTTGTTAGGGAGTGAGGGATTTTTTTGTTAAAAAGCCAGAAGATGTCTATTTTCATCACTTAGTCTGCAATCCTAGCAGTTGGAATGAAGCAAAACTCAAAGCTTTGGAGAAGTGGCTGGGGGTGTGTGGAATGAATAATGATCTAATATGGGCCCTCAGCAGGGTGAAAAATGTAAAACTAGCATCTCTTCTGCTGTTGGGTGGTTTTTTTTTTTTTTAAGATAAATTCACTAGCAATGAGAAGTATTTTAAACGTTGCTGCTGTTGCTGATAGGAACAGGCCATTAAATTGCTACAGTCAACATTCCTTTGGGTCCTGGTCATAAGCCAAGCTGCCAACTATTTGTAAATTTACTGACAGTCGGTAAGCAGAATACAATATTTAAACTGTCAGAAAACTAATATCCACTCGTTTCAGGGAAACATAGCTCTGCTTCTCTTGGGCCCTGGCTTTTCATAGCATTTGGTTACTGCTCTTACTTTCTGCTTCTCTGCACTCCAAGACTGACCCAGGGAAAAGTAGAGAGGAGATGAAGAAGTGGTTGCCTGCCTCCCCCTTCCCTCTGCACCCTGTTCTTCTTGTCATCCATAACAGTATGCTGGTCCTTTTTGACAGAGATGCTCAAGACCATAGCCAAGTTCCTGGGCTCCCAGGGCCTGGGTTCTCTGTCTTGCCACGGCTTGCAATGGATGCTGTTCAATCGGAGTTAGCTGTAAATATGCAGACATACATTCACAGTACTAACTAATATATATATATATATGCTAGCTTCCTGGGGTGCACACTCAGAGATAGTGGAAAGCAGCCTGAGAAAGCCTAGAAAATACTTTGAACTTATTTATCATACCACTAAAATGTTGTGGGGAAAAATGGCAGAATCATTTGCTGCTTGCTGTTGAAATGCAGACCTGTTACGAATTACCCATGCAAAGATAGCTCTCTGTTGTGAGCCAGCGTTGCGTGAGGAAATCTGTTTTTCTTTACCATACAGCAATGTTATGGGTTTACCCGCTTGTGGACCTTCATCTGAAATAGCTTTTTGTGTAGCTGCCCATGTGGGCATCCATAAAATACGAATCCAGGTTGGTTTTCCTCATGTCCTGCTGAGCAGTAACTCTCCTGTCCCATTGGAAGAAGGAGTAGCCGAGTTGGCTGCAGGGATGGATCTCCCATGGCACGGCTCTCCTTCCTTTCCTGTGCCCCGCCAGGAGGAGAGCGTGTATTTGCCTCTGAGAAGGCAAATATTTTTTTGTTGTTTGTGGTTTAATCTAGAGAAGTCTCTTTTTCAGACCTCAGGAAAGCCCCTGTTCCTTGTCAGGGTTATGCCAAGCCTGAAATGTTTGGACCAAGAGGGGAAAGGGCGCGATAGCAGCTCATTACAGAGCGGCCGGTGACCCCTGCTGAGGGTGTTCGCCTGCGCGGCTGGGCACCCGCGCTCGAGTTCCCGATTTCAGTCGGGCGCTGCGGAGTTGGATCCTTTCCCCTTGCGTGCCAGAGAAGCGAGCACGCCTCTCTGTCCTGCCATTTGCCAGAAATTCTTCCCTTAAAATAAGGAACTTTCCTCCTCAAAAGCAGCGCGTTCCCTTGGGTTGGGTGAATCACTGTGTTCATAGAAAAAAATGTGTTGCGACTCGCTTGAATTTCCCCACCGTCTGCGCTCCTGGGGTTCGCTGCACGTAGTGCGTGGGAAAGCGATGCTGTGACTTTCCACCGTCTCCTTTGAAGCTTGGCCCAGACAGAAGATGTAATAAATTGGAAGGTGGCATGTGATCTGGAGTATCCTCAAGCTACAGCTGATGTTACCTGGCTGTGGAGAGGCCACTTGTGTGTGCTGTTACTGCTCAAGTGCAAATAAATATAATATTTATCACCGTGTGCTGTTGGTGTGTTAGAAATTGAGCCCAAAGCCTGCTATACCAGTAAGTGTTTCACCAATCATTATAGCATTTGTCAACATTATGGGCTGCTGTCTGTGCCAGTAATAAATGCGTGGTGTTCCTGCTAGATTAAATGATTTTTCCAAGGAGAGGTGTATTTAATGAAGAATGAACAGCACAGGCTGTAAAAGTGGCAAGAACAGTTATTTTTACAAAATGGTTGTAAATGGCGTAGAGCGAGGTGGCACGGGCTGCGGAGGGATGGCTCGTCATCTGACCCCGGAGGGTGTCCTGGAAGCAAGCACAAGGGAGTTGGGTTGGGCACCTCCAGTTTTTGGCAGATGCCTTACATTTAAATAAAAAAAAAGGCAAGCAACTAGTTGCTAAGTAAAACAAGTTGCTAACTTTCTGCGGAGGCACCTGGGGCGCAGAAGGTGGCAGGCGGCAGCCTGCTTTGCGTTAGCGGCACCCAGGAGAAGCGTCATCACCGGGAGAGCTGCTGAGCTGGGAATTTTGCCTCCCACCTGCTCTGGGGTAGGGGTGCGAGGGCTGGGCTCCCAGGCGCTGCAGCCAGCAAGGGGACGGGCGTTCAGTAATGGGTTTGGAAAGGAGGAGGGAGCTGCAAAGGCTGTTCTTCTCTCCTTCGGGCTGGAAATGCACAGCTTGACTCCTGGTTTCTGCTTCCTTTATTTCAAAAGGGCAGTTTTGACATGTGCTCAGCTTGCCAGATGGTGGTGTGCAAAAAAAGGCCTGAAAGCATGGGGGAGGGAGGGAGAAACATGTCCCTGCCTGGGACTTGGGGAAACCTGACTTCCCAAATTGCTGTCAGCTGTTGGAGGACCGGAGGGCGTAGTCTGGATTATGAAAATTGGGATTGTGATATTTGTTAAAAATATGTTAAAAATACTAGTATCCATCCCGCTTCAGGCAGTGAGGCTTTGATATATGGGTTTTATACCAGCTTTTGCTCGCTTTTTTTTTTTTTTTTTTTTCTTTTTTTCTTTTTTGGCCCTGTGCATGAACCATCACAAGAACTGACCGTCATTTAGTTCCAGGCTGTGCATGTGTATGGGAGGGTTTGTTGTCCCTGGTGCAAATATCCCTCTTTCCCACAGAGGAGGAAGGCAGGTTTACCATCTATGTTGATTTTGTGTGGGTGTTTTTTTTCCCTAACAGTACGTGGTGGGTAAAGATGATATATGAGCGATGGCATTAGCAGAGATCTAGGAGGTTTTTCCATCTACTGGGCAGGGAGGTAAGGACGAGATGTGATGACTTTTTTGTGGCTCCACATCCATATTACACTCTGCTCCCTCCAGTACGGCGTGGCCTTGAAGCCCAGCAGCCGGGCGGGAGTTGTGCTCCGGAGGTGCTGTCGCATCCATGAGGGAAACGCGCCCAACAGGGCCGACAGAGAGGGCGAATGGCCGTGGACGTTTTGTTAACAGAGCTGAAATCCCATGTGATCTGGGGAATTCCTCTCCCAGGGCTTCCAGAAGATTTCTGACTGTTGTGTACATTTCAATATTGGCTCAGTTTCTCCCTGTGTTGGAAGCTTGGCCCTTCAGGGGTCAGTCCCTGTACTTTGTTTTTTGACGTGTGGCAGGGATTGAACTGTTTGAGTTCAGAGGTGCCCCTTTTGGACAGGCCTGTGTAGGTTCAGCGCTTCCACGCGTGCCCTGCACCCATGGGTGCCCAGCTCTCGTGCAGAAACACCTGGTTGGTGGGAAACCCTCAGCGCAGGAAAAGACGAGGAACTTCAGGTACGTGAATCTGTGTTTTTAGGAAAAAGCCTGTGATGGTGGAAGCGAGGCAGGTTACTATGTAGGAGGGTTTCCCCCTGATCGACAGTTGGTTGTTGTTACTTTGCTTCCCTGGGCTTAGGTCTGCAGTTTGGACCATCTTTCGCTCTCTCCTCTCGGCAGCCCCGTTAGAGGCAGCTGTGAGCACCCAGTGGGCAGGAGGACCCACTGCATATGCTTGGAGATCACGTACCCTGTTTCCTGTATAACAGGCACAGGGCCTCCTAACTGTACTAACGGGGAAAAAAGAGAGACCTATATACTGGAAACTGTAGTAATGGAGAACAGCAGAGACCTACTATGCCAGGAGAAATCTGTGCGTGCTCTCAGGAGGTGGAAGCTCGCTACCTTTGCAGTAAATAGCAAGCAAGTGCATGTGCAGTACACGCATGATACTCCTTGGAGTGAAGCCGTTACAGAACACCACCAAGGTGCGGCATCCAGGGCTGCTGTAGCACACTAGCATCCCCCCGGTGCTGAAACCATTTTTAAAAAGTTGCATTATCAAAATAGGAGGGAAGAGAAATGAAGAGCCAAGACCATTTGTTTGAAAGACGGTGTGATTAAGGATTCAAGTGAAGTAACAAAGCTGTTGGATTTCAAATGAGCTTGATGTAGGTTTTATTTTCTGAAGGAAAGTTGATGCATTATCTCCCGAACAAATGGCTCATGCTGCAGAAGTGAAGCATGACACCCTTCTCCCAATCAGACTGTTCTACTTTATAAATGACGGTGTCACCTATCACTGTGTCAGCAAGATAAAGGGATGATTTTTCAAATGGTCCAAAAGCATTTATTTTTCATTGTATTTTCCCTATAGTGAATATTCCACTTGTACCCCAAATACTACTGAAATAGTAGACTTCCTCTGTAGCCGCTACATAGAAGTAAATAGTATATAATTTTATTATGTATACTATTGTATATAGTGTGTATGTGTCCAGTATATCAATCTATATGCGCTGTATATGCATTTAAAATATATTAGATATAGTAAATACTAGGTACTAAGATTATACCTATGCAGGTACTGGAAATCACTGTTACTTTGTTAATACACCATGTCTGTTACCTACTAGCCAAAACTCAACCTGAGTAACCTTGAGACATTAATGCAAAGGTGGCCAGACATACAGTTACATCCTCTGTGTCAGAAATGGCTCTTTTCCTTCTTTTCTGTACCTCATCTCTCCTACAGTGAGACACTTGAAGTCTTAAGTCTTAATAACACAATTCTGGATTGCATCCGTCTTTTGCAAATGTAGTTCTAAAAATATTTACTATTTCCTTTAGGAAAGAACTTTTGAGTCAAGGTTCAGAAGATCCTTTGTTACTGCTCAATGCATATGTTTAATTTATAAAATCTTGCTTAGTTAGTGTGGTTTATCGACTTTAGGTCAGGGGGACTGTTAGATCATCAAGCCTGACCTGTGTAACCCAAGCCCTTGGATCCCACCCAGCAGTTCTTGGCGTTCAAACTTCAGCATTGACCCCCCGGGTCTGAGCAGTGCACTGGAAATGTGGCTGTCCTCCTCACACAGCTGAGCTTCACAGCTTTTTTTTTTTCTTTCTTTCTTTTCGTGTGTTTTTTCTTTTTGTGTTTTTTTTTTTTTCTTTGAGATCTGGCTGTAAAGCTTTGTGCTTTCTGAATCAGCTCCAGAAAATCATAGCAGTACTTAAGCAAAGCATTGCATCGCTGCTCTCATGTGAAATACCAGTGGGGTGAGGAGGGGGAACGAAGGCCAGATTTCTGTGTTACATTTATCAGCCTCTCTGGGTGACTTCGTAGGACTTGCACACAGGGAGTGGAAGAACAGGTTTCACTGTTAAGAAAGCAATGTCAGACAGCAGAATTTCCATTTGAAATAGGATTACATATCTGAGTTCATCATCATGGCACACTTGTACCCTATACATGAAATGGTAATCGTGATACCTTCTGTCATAAATTTGAACTTCAACTTTGCAGTGAATCTCATGAAGTGGCAGGCACGAGACTTCATCATCAGCTTGGGGAAGGGAGGGAAAGGCAGTCCAAAGCGGTATTTATTTCTCAGCAGTGATGAGGTCAGGTTTCCAAAGCGCCAGTGTTGAATGTGATGATGCCTTTTAAATGTGGAGTTGATAGGATGATGCAACTTCCAAGTGTTATGCCAAAAAAGGCAGAAGAATGTCAAAAGAGATGGCCGTTGGCGATGTCTAAAGAGAAGAGT
>JAVKLA010000036.1:17139595-17150618 GCA_034782735.1 Sagittarius serpentarius | reverse complement strand
CCCCCAGCTTCTGGCTGAGGAGCTGGTGTGGGAAGGGTTGTAGTGTGATAGGACTGACTTCTGAGCAGCTCCTGTCAAAACAAAAGTGAACTAGCTTCAGTTAAATTTAGGCGGGGGAAGAGACTATCCACACCCTTTACATAGAAGTGCTCCAAATTTACGAAGGAAGGCGCTGATTTTTTTTTTTTTCCTGTGGCCAACTGTGCTGCTTTAAGTACATTTTCAATCCCTTTTAATCAAAGGGAGTCTGTCAGCCTTTCTTGAGTGTTGTGGTATCATAAGCAGCTCAGTGATAGGTGCCTGGAGAGAAGACCGAATGCATTTCAGTGCTAAACGAGATTTGCAATCTGCAATAGGTTAGCTGAAGTATTTTAATACCACCCAGGCTGTTGCTGCAGTGACAGTACACTCCAGCTATTGTAGAGGCTTTGCACATCTTGTTTTCACTATGTCCTTTTCCCTGTCTACCCTCATCCCGTTTCAGATGCCAAGTTTGGAGCTAGTATAAAGATCAGCTTCAAAATCTCATGATTTTAATAATTTTTGACCATGGTCACCATGTGGAAAGATAAAAGATCTGCTTGCAGGAAACTGCTTGGCTGATCATCTTTTACTGTGTGCAAATAAAAATAAATTAACTTTTTACAGTTGAAAAGTCTGAACTTTCTTTTAAATGCACCACTTTGAACCAAACGTTGATTCCTGTGGCATCGCTTAGGAGAAAGCGTTTCAGGTTTTTAAAGTGTGTGCATGTGGTTTTGTACATGCCTGGCTGCCTTGCCTGATGTTGCGAACTGCAACAGTACAGCTCCATGGTGGTGGTGGGGAAAGTCTTAGAGGTCTTGTCACTGAGCTCTTTGTTTGCATAGGGAAACAGCTGTCTGGGGTTTAACGTGCTGCTCCTAACACTGCTGTTCGAGAGCTGTAAATCCTTCCTATTTCTTCTTACTGGGATTTGATCGTTATTTCCCCCCCCCTTCCTAATCAAAGTGCTGTAGTCAAGTGCTGTAATTAGTGTGTATTAATTTATTGATTGTCGCTGTTGTAATAATATGTAATAATAACATGGGAAAATTTTATTTGTTCTATAATAAAATGTTTAAATATTGTCACTTTAACAGTAAAATAGAGCTTTCGTATTTTTTTTTATTATTAGTTCAGTAGGATCGACTAATTGGACTTGTTTTCATTAACACCATTCTTTCCTGCACACACAAGCTGTTTAAAGATTTAATTCTCATTTTAACTTCTTTGGTAGAAGGTTCTTAACCAGTTGGAGCAGGGGAG
This sequence comes from Sagittarius serpentarius, assembly GCA_034782735.1. Taxonomy (NCBI): domain Eukaryota; kingdom Metazoa; phylum Chordata; class Aves; order Accipitriformes; family Sagittariidae; genus Sagittarius; species Sagittarius serpentarius. Next base: position 17,149,331 of record JAVKLA010000036.1, on the reverse strand, counting down.
GGGGAAGGATCTTAGGCAGAGTTTTCAGCACTCGGTGTGTGACATACTGAAAGTAAAATGCATTTGCTGCTATTTACTCCATTGGCTTGGACAAAATGAAGTGTGTATTTTCTCCTACCTAATTGATAGCATGCTTTTTAAAACATGAAGTTGTCATCTTGCTATGTCTGTCCATCCTGTCCTGCACACCCCCCCCCCCCCCCATTTCATAATTTTCATGGATTGCAGTTCAATTTAAACTCCTGGGCAAAGTATTGGATAAAAACAGTACTTAATATTAGTAACTGATACCTGGAAACACACCATGTGGGTGTTTGTTTTTAAAGGATGGATTGGCACGTTGGGTTTTGCCTCATTTAACGTTCTCTTCTGATCTATGCCAACTTGCTTCAATGAACAGCTGTGAAATTTCCCTTACCCCTGGGCTCCTGGAAGCCCCAGGAGGGAGTTTGTGTGAGAGGTGAGCTCAAAGGCACCAAAAGGTTTATGGACAGTTAGAGTTTGTCTTTGGAAACTTAACAGGGAAAGGACCAACTCTCCGTTTTGGCAGCGAGGAGTGCTTGGATGCCTGTTGTTCACGTCTGTGCAGGCATTTGGCCCTCTTCGTCTTGGCTCCCTGTGGCTTTCCTGGAAGAGTAAATGGGCTTCTTGTCTGTGGACAATGCTGAGGATGTCAAAAGTCCCTTGCTATTTCTTGTGGCAGTTGCTTGGGAAATATTTGAGCTGTAGCCAAGATAGTAAAGCCCTTCCCATGGGTGAAGGGGTCCGAGGCCCACCAGTGCCGTTCGTGCAGAGATGTGGCACAAGGGCCCATCATGCCAGCAGAGCTTTGCTGCAGTGCATGTTCCGTGTGCCCGTCTGGGACTTACAGCTCCGTGTCGGGGATTGCAAGATACCATGCTACTACGAGGCATGTAGGGTAAAATACCTTGGCAGACCTCAGCCTGAGATGAGGAGGCAGTAGGAGAAAGAGAAAGGCCAGGGGCCACCTTCAATTTCCTGCACTGAACCCAACCTCTTGCTGGCCTCCTGCATGTCCCTAACTTTCCCCAACATTTGCACCCAAAGGTGGGGGTGAGCTTGCAGGGGGAACAGCTGTGGCTGCAAAGAAGGAAGAATTGGTGGTCAGGTCTGGGAGCCTGCGGAGAGGAAGGGGAGAAGATAAAAGGAGTGTTTTCTGCTGTGACCTGAATATTTGCAAAGTGTAAAGCTAAGTGTTTTGGCTCTATCTGCAAGGTGTTCTTGAAAGGTGTTAGTGTCTCTCCCTGGGGGCATCTGTGCCCAGACATTGCTCTCTTGGGGAGTGCTGCCAGTCTTTAAACAGAGGGCTTGCTGTGGGTTGCTGTGTAATAAAGTGGACTGGGAGACAGAAGGAGGGAATTTTCCTTCTGAATAAGCGCATCCTCCCTTCCTCTTTTAGAAGCACACCTAAGGCTATTATAAAATGCACAAACCTATTAAATGTCACCTCTGTGGATGGATTTGGCGGGGTTTTTTTTCCAGACTGTGTGCTGGGCTGCTCTGAGCTCTCATTCCATAAATCAGCATGTAATGAGTTGTGTTACTGTCAGGGGTATCATCTTGCAGTTTGGCAGCAGCTGCGGTCTAACAAATGGTCCCAATGTGGTAAAGACCATTTGAGAGAAGGTAGGCTTGCACAGAAGTTTTACCAGCAACGTCCATCAGCAATTTAATATCTCTCTCTTATCCTCCTATAATTTGTTTTGGTGTTGTGTTTGTTTTGTGTTTTCAGGAGACAGATTACTCTGATTTCTAGGGAAAAATAAAAACCACCAAAGTTTGGTTGGAAAGCTTTCGTAAATCACTGGGAACTCTGAAGTGTGTTGGTCAACTGTCTGGGCTATCTCTAATTGCTCCGTCTCCTCGCTAGCCCAGGAAATTTTCAGTGATTACTCTATTCTTTAAAATAACAAAACTTTTGCCAAACTTATTTGCCTGTATGGTAGATAGCAAAACGTCTTCTATTTACAGCTGGGATAGTATGGCTGCTTTTTACTCAGACAGGGAGGAACGTTTTAACTTTAGATGCGAGCCACTTAAGTGACTTGTATGCATGTGGAGTTCTTCTGGGCAAGTGTTCAAGTTCAAAAAAAAGTGCAGTGGGGTTGAGGGAATTCAAGGCCAGTGTTTCCTACATTTTTTGCATGTTTTGCTTCCATACAGACTCTGGTTTCTTTACAGCAGCAACAATAGCGATGACTATTTGGTATAAGTGAAATGAGTTTTTAAGTTTGAGTGGTATTGAGGAAAGGCATAGATAAGGAAGGGAAACTTAAATGAGCTGTAACATCACACATTTGGAAATGTGATAAGGAGTAGTTTATCAGTCTGCCTTTCTCTGAAATTAAGCAAAGCAATCCAACATAAAAGCAATTATTTCTGTACCCATAAATCTGACCATCTTGTTTTTCAGTTTCCCAGGACCTTCCAAGTAATCACAGCTAATGACATATCTGCAAATCAATGGCTGTACTTTTCTGCAAAATTCAGATGAATCCAAACTGTAATTATAAGAGGAATACTTCCTTCCTTTGGAGAGACTTTTTTTTCCTCCTGTCTTCAGCAAATGAAAAGGAAATGATTTCACTTTTACATCCAGGATTTCAAATGTCAACTTTGTGATGTAATGGGAAAGCTTTCTGGTGGGGTTTGGTGTTTCTGGCTCAAGGCTCTTGTGTGAAAAATGGTGCCTTTCCCTGTTAGACCCCTCTTGGCCGTGACTCTGAAGTTCTTCTGTGACTTTGTATGGGACCTGTCTTAATTGTAGGGAGATGGTGTGTACTATGGCAGGGGGGTGGAATTAAGCTTTTAGTCATGCTGTGCCGTGTCTTATTTGTCAACCACGATGTGAAACACAAAATTAAGTTAAAACAGACACAAGCTATATGCTGGGAATCAAAACATGGACTGAGCCAGTGTCTCAGAGTTTTATATCTGTGTTTATGAATGGGCAAATTCAGTACATGCATTTCAGATGTCACTGTTGTCTTAACAAGTGCCACAAACATAGCAACATCTGGGTGACACCAATATGTCTCTGTGTGAAATGACAGTGTGTGTATTCAGGGTAAAGCTGGCCCATGAATTTAGCTTCATTTTTAGTGACCTGTTAGTAGATGCAGTTTTATTACCAGATTTGTTTTCAGAGGATTAGGGGCATTTGGAGCATGTCAAATTTAGTCAACTGACACTTTTGTTAAAGATGTGCTTTACTGAAGCAGCGTGGTCTGAAGAGGGGACAGAAATTACAATTAATTATGTGTAGAAAACACAGAGGTTTGGCTATTTGAAATACATGTAAACAAAAAACCCCCTCCTTTTTCTGCGCAAGTAACATCTGTAAATTGACGGCTGCTGCAATAAGCAAGAGATTAAAGCAAGTAGGAGCTTGGGAGGGATTTGGTTAGTGTTTGCAATTGGCTCGTGTCTTGACTCCCTACACTAGGGAGTGGAGCACAGAGCCAGCTGGACAAGAGGAAAAAACAAGCTCTGGGCTGGAACGGCGTGCTTTCAAACTCTAGACCAAAGGATATGAAGACTTATTCAATAAGAGGGTGTGCAGGATGGGAAAGCCCCGAGACGCATTGTACAATAGAGCTTTCCTTTTTGGGAGAGGGTTGACGTGCAGTTGCAGCCCTGCCTTTGCGTGGTGGCCTGTCGAGGGGAATCCTTCCTCTCAGAGACCTGTTAGGGTGCTGCGGCCACCAAGTCTCGCAGAAGTGCGTGGAGCTCCAGCTAAGTTTCTGAAAGTCAGAAAGACTTAATTTGTATTCTGATAGCTGACAATGAACCATATTGCCCGTATATAATTTAATTGCTAGCATATGGGCCATTTGTCTGACCACAAAAGCTTTTATTCACGTGCTTTAAATTTTTAAAGGCTTGTCATCAGCAGAAATATCACACAGCATGAAGCTTTTTCTTCTTTTGCAGCCACTTAGCTATGTGGCACAGTGATAGAGTGGCAGAAGTGTGCCACCATAGATCTAGCTTGTGAGCTTGTGTGTTTGGGGTAGGGAATATGTGCTGATGGCCACCCCCAGGTGAGTCTGTGGCTATTAGACCCTTTTGGCTGAGGGGAGAGAAGGAGCTGGGCGTAAGGATGCTGTTATAATTCGCACGTCTTTGTTGGAGACCCTGGTGTTTTGTGACCGCAGTTAGGGTCATGCAGTGCACACAAGTCTTCAGGTTTCTTATTAAGAATGATATGTGGCATTGTTACAGGTAGCAAATAATTATGTCTGGAAGACAAAATGTCATTGTGTCATCTCTTACTAGCTTCATTTGTGTATAGGAGAAGTGCCACCGTGGTGCAGTACATTTCGGTCTGATCTATTCATAGCATTCTCCTGTTGTTTGTGTGGATCTTCTGGAGGAGCGGCTTCTGAATATTTTGTAAGACTGTGGAAATGTGACTGTGAAAACACTTGAAAGCACTTACGACTTCTCTCCAAATGTTTGGATTTCAAATTAACAATGTCCTTAACAGCAAAAACATGTACTGCTTTGAATTATGAAGAAGGCTAAATGTATCACACCATCAGCATTAGATAACTAAATGCAAACTGTTGTTCTTTCATACAAAGCAGTCGAAGTTTATAATGTTGTTAATCAGTAACATTACATTTTCAAATCTTTTACTTGCTTGAAAGCTGTCTGGACTGCGGAATAAATGTTATCTGCTTGAGTTACTAAGCTGTTGCCCTTTGTGAAGGATAACAACAGATCTTGTTGGTGCTTCATTAGCTGCTACGTGAAAGCTTCCTCTTTCACATGTCTGAGATGCGAAACTGGAAGACACTTCATGGTCACTGGTTCAGATCCCTACAAGTGAGGAGGGGTCATGTCCTATATAATACTGTCACAGAATGTAATGAAATAATTTTCCATTTCTTCCCTCAAACTCTCCAAACCTCACTGCCTTGGTGCTTCAAAGCGTTCGTAAGTAAACCTTAATCTATGCAGGTCCCTGTGCCAGCACCGGCATATAGGTACCGCAGTATCCAAAAGCACTGCAAGCTGGTCTGTCTCCCTCTTGCTTGAACGTGCACCGAGAGTGGCATTATAGAGAGTGTTTGGGGAAAATGCCAGAAATTGTCATGCTTTATACCTTGTCCTTTTATTAAGATGTCCTTCCAGCATACATGTTTTTAACTACCCCGGCCCAATCCTTCACCTCCCTGCATTGGGGAGGATCAGTGTGGGACCCAGTGAGGCTTTGCCTCACATGCTGGCAGTAGTCTTGGGGCGGATGGGTACTCATGCATTTCTTGTGGGTATGTGCTGGTCAGGCCCCAGCAATGATTTGTCTTGGCATGGCCTTAACTATATAGCAGTATACAAAAATAGCATGTATCCTCCTGTTCTCTAACAGGCTGTCACTTTTTAATTGCTATAGAGGCAGCACTTTGAAGAATTCCTGTAGGTTTTGTGTTTTGTTTTGGTTTTTTTTCCTTAAAAGACAAAACTGTTTTCTCTTGGAATATCATTAGTGGAGGCAAGAGAAGAGAGGCTAGTTCGTAAGATCAAAAAAACTTTATCATTTCCTTGGGATAACAGCTAAAAGCTGGTGGTTGAGTTGTTGCAGTGACCAGTTTCTCAGAGATTATTGCGTAATTAATCACGTTATTGAAAAAGGAGAGAAAACAGAAATGGAAGTTAGTTATTTGACTTCTTTGCATCATCCATCAAAATCCTTCGAGGCCTTTTAGGTGCTTATCAGTTCTTTTCCAGGTTGTGAGTCTAAGTCTCTCTCTAGCAAGTCTGCTCGTTCCAGATGAATTGCTCTCCTGTAGGTTGGTGCCCGAGACAGGGAATTGGTCCCTATGTTAAATGTCACAATAAAGTATTATAATGCATCTTCTGAAGGGATCTTGGGAGTTCTTTAAGTCTTTTGTTACCAGAGAGTATCAACTTTACTTCAACCTGTCTAAGTGGATATTTATTTAATGTGCCCATTAAAAAACCTTAGACATTCGCTGAGCTCTGTCAGGTCATTTATTTCCGTGCTTATTGGTGATGAGAGGCAACAGCCAGAATCTGGAACTTGGGAAATCTGGGCTTGTTATACTTAAAATTTCTCTCCCTGTACTTCTCCCTTAATAATCTTGGGTTCTGTTTCATTGTGATTTTTTGGGGCTAATTAACATGGTAAAGATTATTCCTGTGAGTACACTTAGTTTTTTAAAGTTTTATCTGCTGGTATCTGTGTGCAGACTGCCTGAAAGATTGTATCATTTAATTAAAGAAAGAACAAACAAGACGATTAATGTAATCTATGGCATGGGGACAAGAAACTGGAAAGGGTCAGATGAGAGCTAGCGTAGGGCCTGCTTGAATGCCTGGTGAAAGACACACATGGTTCACTGCATGCTAAAATTGGTAAATAGAAATCCTTTAATACTTCTGGCAAATAACGAATGGCAAAGTCTTGGTGTCAAATATGAACGTTCTCATTTACATTTAAATAGTTTAGATTTCCTTGCGTGTGTCACGCATAACATAAAATAATGCTCTATTATTGCAAATATTACTTTTAATGAAAGTAAATACCATCATCACCAGTGTTAATCTGCTGCACTCAGGAGTCTGTTTCCAAATATTAATTTCTGGTAAATGACCTTTATCAGGGTTGTAAGATTTTGTTTGGAAAATGTTTTGTGCCAGAGCCTGGAAACGTTTGCTGGTGACCTGGTTACGTTCGTTAATTGCCATCACCATCAATTTGCTCAGTGTCTTACAGACCTGTGAAGGATGGGACAAGCTCTCCCTCAAAAATTTAGCGTCTGTGATGACTTGGGGACCAGCTGGGACTCGGTGGCAAATGCCAGGGTGAAGGGGGGTTGGCAGTTCTCAAAGCTACAGGATGATGACTTCTAGGAACATCAACATTGTGCAATTCTTGAAACCCCGGTGTGGGTTTCAGTGTGGCACAGACAGTTAAGAAATCATTCTGGCCTGCAGAGCTGGGTGCTGGTTGCCATTTCTCAGCTTGGATTTAATGCTGGGGATTGAACTTCATCTTCCAAGGGATTTTCTGTTTGTAAAATTGTTGCAGCTTATCAGGTCTGACTTGGAAATAGCTTTCTCATCTACATAATTAAGCTATAAATAGCAGAGTAAATGAACCTGCTTTTTAACTATAAGGTTGTTATTTCTTACTGAAGTTCAGGAGGCTTATTGCCCAGTATGTGGGTGATTTTCCTAAACCCTCGTCTTTGCCAAAATGATGATTGTTCACCCTGGGGTTCTGCAGATTCAGGTGCTATTTGGGAGTAGTGTAAATGATCACTTCAAGTTGTGGGAGCCTGTGAGTGACAATGACAGTTAGGAAAACCTTACCCATTTTTGTATTCTTCCCTATTTACTGTGAGGCTGGAAGGTAGAGACAGTTAGGACAAACAGAGATAGTTTTCTGTTGGCATTTTCACTCCCTCTGAAATAAAAGTAAAATGTCCGAGTTTGCCAGTTCGCCATAGCTCAGCGAGTTTTTATCAGAGAAAACTGTATCTGTAGAGGTGTCTGGTTGTAATTCCTACCCCCCAGGCCAATTTTTTTGATAATCTAGATAATAGCTTCTGCTATTGAAGCTTGCACTTAATTTATTACAGAGGAAGTCCTGCTGACTGTTTCTCTAGATTTTTTTTTTTTTCTCCTATTTGGGGACTCTCTGACTTTGAGCCAGGATCCTGGCGTGGATATTGGAGTAATGTGCTTTGTACCGGCTGCCGGCTACCACGCTGCAGCAAGCCAAGAGTAGCTGATACAGGGGACTGGGTTACCAGTCAAAAAAGTTTGTTTGCTGCCTGTTGGGAAGTGCTTATCCAAAAAGGGATAAGAAACTCTTGCTTAGTTTTCAGATGAAAATCAGCCATGCACAACAAGAAACAGCTTAAAGTGCCTTGAAACTCAAAGTCTCCTGTGATGCCAGAGTAGCAGATGGCCTGTTGTCACCGCAGATGAAAATTATGTTAATTAATATATTACAAAACTGACTCCAGTTGAACATTTGTTTTTTATGAGCATGTGATTATCAGCTTTTCTGGAAGATGAATTTTGGGAATATTTGGACTGATTTATTTCTCTGAAATAGCTTTCTGGAGATTTAATACGCTGTTTGTTTTTGGTGCGGTAACTATAAATGGATATAAGTCATTCGGTTGGCAGGGACACAGTTAAAGAACTTGGGGTAAATTAATTTAAAGAGTTTTGTAAATATATTGTGCAATTGCTGTAACCTTGTGCAGAGTGTGCATTCTCATCTGTTGCACACATGAGCGCCTCGGATATCGCTGCACCATGGCCCTGTCCCAAGGAGCAGCTATTTTCAATATTTATAACAGCTAATTAACGGAGGAGGGGATTGAGTGAAGACCTGAATTCTTTCTTACTCATGAGCCGAGACCTTGTATGCACCTTTTTCCCCTTAAAAGAAACCTGTAGAAATCCAGGATGTTTTCAGGGGGTTCTTTGCCCACCGTGTAGATCTCCTGGTTGATATGAAATGACAGACTTTGAGATGGGTGTTTCCTTGGGCAGATTTCACCAGCCAAGGCCAGCCCACGTTTTCGCTGTTGAAAAATTAACTTCTGCAAGGCCCAGTACAATCAATATTTCATTTCTGTTCTTCCAAATTACTGAAAGTCTTTTCAAAAATCTTACATGCTGCTACTTAGAGGCCTTTGTATTCAACCTGGAAAGCTTCTCTTTTCTTGCCCGTAGGAGCATGTTGGCTTAGGCTGAAGGGTGGTTCTGACAATAGCAGGCACAGATGCTTCAGAAGGTGTAAATCCTCCCCAGTCGGCAGATGCAGATAATCTGTCCCCTACTGTTAGCCACATCCTGATCTCTAACAGATAAAGACTGGCTTAATCCCCAAAGCATGAGCTTTAATATCCTTTACAAAAGCCTCCTCCTAATTCACAAGGCTTTTGCATGGTTCCCCCCCACCCCTGCCCCTCCCCCCTCCCCCAAGCCACGTTCCTCCTTGCCCCCGTACCATCTCTTCTTCTCATACTTCTCCTGCAGAAACTCCTTCACCTTTTGGGGGTCGCGGGAATCCGGGAGCAGCGAGGTTCGGGCGTCGAAGGTGCCAAGCCACACCCGCCGGCAGGCCTGGGGGTGGGGGTTGCGGGGGGATATGGGGATACCAGCGGTGTAGGAGGGAGTGGGTGGACCCCACCCCACCCCAGTCCCGCCCTGACCTCGTTACCGCGGGCCTGCAGGAAGAGCACCTCGGCTTCGGTGAAGGTGGTCATGGAAATGGACTTGACGCGGTGCGGGGGGTTCAGCCCCCGCCTGTGGGAGGGATTTGGGGTGCTCAGCGCCCCCCTGTCCCCCGGAAAACTCCCAAAAAAGTTTTTTTTTTTTTTCCCCAAAATACTGACTCTTGAAGACCCCATGGACACGCACGGGGAACCATGTGTCTGGGCCCCGTCCCCGCCCCGGAAGCCCCGCCCTCTCAGTGGACACAGCCAATCAGCAAGTGCTGCTCCCCAACCTGCCTTCTTGCACCGACTGGCCCCGCCCTCGGCCCCGCCCCCAGCACCTCAGAGTGGTCCCAGCCCCACCCACAGAGCTCTGGAACAGCTGGCCCCGCCCACCTCCCTGGCTCCGCCCCCTCGACGCTCCCGGCAGCACCTGGCCCCACCCCACCGCCCCGGCCCCGCCCCACTCACAGCTCCCGGCCGCACCTGGCCCCGCCCGGCCGCACCTG
>JAVKLA010000036.1:17074847-17139495 GCA_034782735.1 Sagittarius serpentarius | reverse complement strand
TTTAAAAAATTTTTATTAGTCTTTATTCCTCCCCCCCTCCACCCCCCCGACTTGCCAACTTTCATTTCCTTACGAAGAGTTGGTTTCTGGTGATATGGCCCTTGCTCGAGCCGTCTTTAGTCCTGTGTGGTCTGATACAGCCCTATTCCTCCGCCACCCTTCTGCAGGAGGTTTTTCTTCTTGTAAAATGGAGAGCGCTACAGCACCAGCGTGTCAGCCAGGAGAATGCACTGAGCATTGCTTGCTTTCATGACCAAACCGACCCTGGCTGGCTGGGAGCATCTTCCCATCTTGAAGGGCCCGGCTTTGCCTTACTGCAAGCTCGCACTGGCTGGTGTTGGCAGAAATCCCTGACAGCTCTCAGCTGGGCAGGGAAGCCTGGCTGCTTTCCCCGCAGTGATGCATTTCACACCAAAATACACATGCTTTCTGGAGAAGAGGGCTTTGCTGCGGCATCTCTGCTGTGTGCTGGGGAAGGAGGCGTCTGCGGTGCGCGTCCTGGTGTGGCGAGTGAAACACAGCCAGCTGTCGGTGCCGGCATGAAGGGCAGTTTTGGTGCCAATGTGCCGCAATGCTTCTTTTAGTTCAGAAAAGCATCTTGCATGAGTTCTGTGAAGAGCCAACACTGGTCGTTGCAGAGAGCTCTGTGCCCTTTCGAGCTCTCATTGTCCTCCTCTAAAAGTCTGAGCAAATCTGATACTGTTTTCCTGCCTGTAAAATCAGGCGTGATGCTTTTCCACCCCACCGTTTGTTCCCTGGGAGGTAGCGATGACTTGGAGGATCTCCACGTGCCGAACTCTGTGTAAGCACAAGGTTGACCCTTCCCTGCTGTCCTGAACATCTGCAAAGTGCTTGAGGTTCTGTATGGAAATTACAGGAAAGTATTTTGGTTTTATTTATCCTAGTCATTGTAAGGGGGAGAACTTCGCATGACTGTAAAAGCACAAGTTTTACAGAGCTGCAAAATACACTGCAAGCACTTGTTTTGGAAGAACCTGGAGTAATGAGCTTGTGTTGAAGGCTGAGGGGTTTCGATTTTTTTATTTTCTTTTTAGGGAAACATGTTTGTTTTGAGTAAATTGCAATGGACTCTGAACACTCTTGAGAGTGGCTTTTAATTGCTTTGTAGCAAGTGTTATTTTTCTTCACCATCTCACAATTAACCTACTCCCTGTGGTTTCCCAGCGTAAGTTCTGCTGTTGGTACAAACTGATTGTGCCTCTGCCTTTTGTGTTGCCGGGAGAGGGGAAATTCATTCCCAGTGCCTTCGGCTTGCTAGAAATCCCTTCCTGCCAGGGTCTGTGAATCCAAGTGGTGCTCTGGTTAATGGCTGAGCATTTTTGTGTTGTCCCAAATGCTATTTTAGCCCCCCCGCCCTTTACTTTTTCTAGAACTTAAATTACAGATCATATTAGTGATGAACAGGATTATGCAGGTGCAAGTGACTCCGTGATAAACCTTGTCTTTCAGTGGCTTGTTACATTTGGGGAGGGAGGGGGGAGAAAAAATCCTCTGCTGTTTTGAGCTGAAAATTTGAATGCCTGAACTAAAACAGCAATTCATTATATTTGAGGGAAAGTTTGGACAGGGATTTACTTGCCTTATTTGAAATTGTTTTTGAATTAGTCTGTGACAGTCTTTATATGAAAACTCTAGAGTTTTATTTTGCTGTCAGTGCCTAATCTGCGCATAAGGGCAGTTTGAGTTAGTGAAGAGGTAGCAAATGTGTGTAGTTTGCACAGCTTCCAGTGCCATAAATATAATTATTTCATACTCAAGCACTCGTTGGCTTTTAAGCCTTGACTCAGAGGAGCGCACAAGCACGTGTGTAAGCGGTCTCACCGATTTCCACAGGCTGTGCAGTGTGTGGCTCTGCCAGGACTCCTGGTAGTGATAAGGACAGTAAAATCCCAACAGAGAACGATGGGTCTGCACGCAGCTGTGCCAGCACCGACACACACCTGCCTGTGCTGCATGCTGCTGGGGTCTTGCTTCATCCCACCGTCAGTGTGTGCAGCTGCAGGGCCAGGGCCAGGCTCTGCACCATCCATTTTGGCAGCTCAAGCTTACCACCTTTCTGCAGTGCTGGGTCTCTTTTTTTTTTTTTTTTTTTTTTTTTTTTAAATTAAGTGCAGAGGTGTGGGAAAATAGTGACATTAGATACTGGTGTCTGTGTTAGCTCTTGGCAAGTGTTGTTTGACCTGGCAAACCCTGCATGTCTCACTTTCTGCAGACGTGTAGTGGATTGTCAGCCGTCGTGCTTCCTGGGCAGGATGAATTGCAGACGGACACGCTGGCGGGGAAACAACACACGAGCATGGGCATGTACCAGCCTACGAGCATGTGCTTGCAAGCATCCACGGTTTGCGTGTATGAGGTGTCTTCAGACACATTCAGGAAGAGCAGATATCACTGGAGAGAGGAAAACAAATCTTATGGTCTGAAGGCAGATGTTGAGTGCACAGGAGAAGAAGAAATGATAGCCGGAGGACTTTAGAAATCAGCCAGGGAAGATTTCGGATAACATGTCCTCAAGCACTAAGAGCAGCTTCCAATGCCAAGAGGCTGCTCAAGACGAGTAAGAAGACAAACCCTGGGTAAGGGTTTGGAGCAATATTCCAGTCAGTCAACTAAAGATTTGCAGCTGCAACTATTAATAACAGATGGTTTGGTACCAGAACTGGAGGTCAAAACCAAAGGGCTGCTGATAGCGCACCATATTTGTCTTTGTCTTGCTTAGCAAGCCTTGCATGGTAGTTTGGGGGAATTTCAAGTAAAACATCCAGCCTGCTCCTTGGTTTCACCCTGCAGGCAGTGACAACCCACGTAGCCCACTCAGAGGGCAGAGAAATTCCCAACGACCCTGATGCGACCATGCACAACCACACGATCATGACAGCGGTGTTACACAATGTCACTCCTTTATGTGGATCCTGGATATCTTTCAGTAGTCCTATAAATGCCTGTGGTCGTAGTCTGTCTCGCCTTAGGATAAGGTTTAATTTGTCATGTCTGTTTCTTGGTTGCTGTTGGTGTTCTTTTCCCAATAATTTTTTTCACCTTCCCATTTGACGAAGGGATCTCGGGTCTGTGTTTTCATTGCTCTGCCCTCTCGTGTAAGTGGCGAAAAAGATGTGCTGAGGATGTATACAGATGCACCCCCTCCTCCCCTGTACTTTTGTTGCTAGTGGGATACTTAAAAGTAGAAAAATAAGTGATCTCACCCTGTTGCAGAGATGATCTGTAGCCAGAATTGCCTTTATCTTCTTTTTTCTCTCTATGGGTGTTGTTCTTCCCTTCATTGTTTTTTCTCAAATACTTGACATAGGACATGTCCATACAGGGATCCTCGGGAAAGTTGAATTAAATTAACTAAAGGTGTGAATTTAAAGAGGATTATTTAAACCTCATTAAACCTCTGTGTTTGCACACTTTTCAAAATTAAAGTTGCTTTAATTTGATTTCAGTTCACTTCACTTCCTAAGTGGAGTAATCTCAATTTAATTAAGGCAAATTAATTGAGTAAATGTCCAAAGGGAGATTTAATGCCAGGTAGACAAGGAGCATTCAAGGAAATAAGTAAAAGGGAAGTTGAGCTTATTCAAAACGAATGAACACAGAAACACTCTCCAGTCTGAGCTGTTGGAAGAATTAGAGTGATCTGTGGCACACACTGTAATTGTTATCTTGTAAAGGATACTATCATCAGGTGAAAACCATTTCTTTTGGCTCATATGAGCAAACTCTTATCACTCCTTGAATTCTGGGCACCAGCCCAATATTGTGAAAGGAGAAAAATGGGTGTATGGAATGTCTTCTCGTTTTACTTTATTCGTTCCTTTAGGAACTGGAGTAGATTTATACCAAATAATAACCTGTTTGTGTTTGTTTTACCTCCCTGCCTCCTCCATCTGTTTCTTACACAATATTTTTCTGGTGTTTTTTCTTGAGGAGAAAAGAGATTGGGAGGAAGAGGGATGACAATGTATCTATCCTCTCATGTCAAGGTGCTTATCTCCACCTGTGTCTGAGGTGGTCGGCCAAATCTCATTTCTATCTTGTGTCCAAAGAAGTTCGTGTCAGGTCCTTATCTGTCAGTTCTGCAGAAGGTTCAACAGCAGCAACCGTGAGAAGAGTGGAGAGGTGTCATTCATGACAGCAGGAGGGTGAAATGCAAAGGTAGGAGGTTGTATGGTGTTGGAGGTGCTTGGGATGACCTTGAGTCTGATTTTTATCATCAGAGAAAAACAGCAATTAATGAAGAAGCTTCTCTGTTGCAGAGACAGGAATTGAGCAGCATTAAACATCAAGATGTTTCATAAAACCTAGGAAAAAGGTGTGATTTACAGTACTAAGAGCTTTTACCTCTTTGGAGAGGGTAAAACACAGGCGTGTTAGCTTTGGCCATGCTTGTACTCTCATTGTTAGACTAGTAACTCCAAACGTATGGGTGAGGAGTTCTGTAGGTGTTTTTCTAGTTTCCTTGTTCTGCCTCTGTGTTGGAAAAAATATTTGGCGAACTGGAGCTCATCTTAGGATAAGCCATGCTGCTGGTTTGTTTATTCTTTATCCTCTTATGTTATATTTTTAATGCTGGAAACAGGCTTATGTGGTCTTCTGCTCAGGGCTGCTTCTTTGCTCCATAGCTTGCAATTTGGAAGGGGAAATGGGTAATTTTTTTGGTATGAGGATTTTGGGTTCTTCCCCATCTCCTTTCTTATGGACCTCCATGCAAAGGGCTTTTCTACAGGGAGCAGAAGTCATGCCTTTGTCCAACGCTTCCTCCACCCCGAGGTGTTTAGGAGCTGAGTGCCTGCCGCCACCAGCTTCAGGGACATCCTGCGGTCATTTGTAAGCCAAGCTCTGCCTGACGGCACTGTCACAGCAGGGCAGTTTAGAAGTACAAACTGAATTGTCAGAGGTAGAGAATGTAGGTTCTTGCTGTTCCTTTTCTGTAGTGTTTATTCATTAAAAATGTATGATATCAAAGTATTTCTGTCTGAAAGAGGTTCTTCTTTCTACTTTGTTGCCTGAACAGTTAAACCCCAAATCCAGGTTTTGGACATCTCTTGGGCAAGAAGTCCAAATTTGGTTTTACATATCTTGGGACTGTCAGCTGTGCAAAGAAAGGGAAAAAGGGACAGACTTAACAACTATGTCTATGTAGGAGATGATGTATGCTAAATTCAGAGACTCTTTAAACAGACATTTAACAAGAAAGCAAATATAATAGAGCTTTAGCTTATTCCCCCAGAATGTTTTTGATGGAAAAGGGTAAGGTGTAGGTAAGCTATTGGTTTCTTTAGCAGCAATAAGTTACATGATGTACTTGGAAAGCCTAGAAAAAAAAATTAGGAATAGACACATAGGCATTTAGATTGGCCTGTGTTAATAAGGCAAAAGTATATCTTACGTAAGCAATTTATGCGTATATTTTATGCAGGCAACTTATTGCTGTGAAGGGATTGATGATACTGGTCCTTAGACACCATTTAAAATTAAAGTAATAGCAAATGAAGGTTAGTAGAAATTAATAATAAATCCCGTTAGGTTTGATTTGTTTCTCAGTAATACAGGTCAAAGAACTCAAATGCCATTGGAGAGCTGTCAAGGCAGCTATTTGGATTTGATGTTGACTTGTAGCAGATGCAAGCCCTATTTCTTACTTTGAAGTGGAAGCATCTATATTTTATGATTAGTCAGAGCCAGCAACCTTGTATGTCTGAGTCACAGGACTCAGTTTTTACAGGCTGAGCAGGCAAACACAAATGTGAATTTCTTCCCGTGTATATTCTTCAATTGACTGACGGTGAACAGTTTTCAAAAGGAGATGTTCTTTGGCAGCCGGTCTCTGATCGTGGGCTTTTCTGGCTTCTTTAGTAGTCAGATGAAATGGTCAAAGCAATGATGAAGTACCTGTTGTCCTCATCAGCAGTGTTGCTCTCTTTGTCTGCAGTGTGTTTTCCATTCTGATGGATATTCCACCTTGTGCTGGAGCCCTGAGGCTTCTAGGAGAAGCAACATGGTGTTGTGCAAGAGTTGCAAGTGTCAATGAAAAACTTGTAGTTTCAACTGGGAATAGTTAAAAGGAAATATCCAAAGGCATCTCTTGCTGCCCAAGCCTATTTTATTCTCATCTTAAATACTACCCCAAAGTGCCGCGCAACTTTTTAGGCTTTCTTACAGAAAGCTGAGAGCTGGTGGGGTCCTTGGCACATCGTGTAGTCCTCTAGTCTGTCTGAAGGTACTGTGTACCATTAGGTTTTGGTACTAATGGTACTGGGTACCATTAGTATCTGCTCTCTAGACTTTCATTGCAAAGCAGAACTGTCCGTGTCTCTTTCTGAGTTACTCCCAACTCTGTAATTGGCTCAGTTAAATCATTCATTGTGTGAAGGTGAAGGAGGTGATGTTGGGTGGAGCAGCAGCAGCCTAAATTCTGATGTGTTGTGAGAAAGTAAATTTGTTCTTCAAATGAAGAAAGCGCCTTCAGGAGGACAGACTTCCTGTCTTGATAGTTGACTCATAGATTTATCTAGTGGGGTTCATCTTGTATGTAGCCCTTTGTATATGTGTTTGTCAGATGTCTAGGACATGGCTTTATTTGTTGAGATGACACTAGAGGTGCATCAAAAGATACTGATTTTAGTCCTCAGGGCCCTTTTTTCTTTTTCCTACTACTTCACTGTTACAGCCCCAATTAGAAGCTGATCCTGAGTGACGTTGGCGTGGTACGAAGCTCTTGTTTCAGGGACGTTGTTGTAGGGTTTTAATGAACACCTAAAAAAAGCTTCAAGCTCTTTCATTAGACCTCTGGGCATCATGAAAGTCTTCTCAATGACTCTGAAAAAATCTTTAATAGAACATTAAGATGATATTTTTCCTATATAATAGGACTATATAATAGTCCTATATATAATATAGTCCTATAATATTTTCCTATATAATATCTTCCAGGACTAGCTGTAAACATCATTTTGGACAGCAGAAGATTATGCTCCTGCAGAATCTAAATAAAAAAGGGAGAGATTCACAGAAATTACAAGAGGAGGAAAAGACATGGTGATGGAGAGTGAGGTGCTCATAGTTGCACAGCTGGTCCCTAGCAGACCTGTCCCAGCTCTCCTGACACCCTTTTCTATTTGGGCTAGATTTCCACGCTTTTGTACTCCAGCTGCTACAAGATCACTGTTTGTTTCAGGGTGATATATACCTTGGCACTGAGCTGGGAGCTACTAGTGACAGTACCTGCTGCCACCTTTTATGCTTGTGATTGTACAAAGGGAAAATAGCTTGTGAATAACCGGCTTATATTTGACCTTGTTTTCTACAACTGTGTTGGAGTTCATGGGGGTCTTGATGTATATGAGGATGGGGGCATACATGCATGTGAAAGATGTCAAGCTTATAAGATTTTTTTTTTTTTTTCTTACTATCAGCTAGACCAGCCTGTAGGGAAGGAAAGGCTGGGCTGGTTTATAATATGGTATTACCAAGTGGATGCGGTTTTCCTTCCTCTCTGCAGCGTCTTGCCTGTTAAAGGAAAGAAACGGTCAATAGGAAAAGAGGCACTGATTGGTGTTAGAGTAGTTGCTATATCTGCTTATTTGGACTTAAGGTCTTGACATTGTTTCTGGTTTTCCCCAGGCTGTGCTGACATTTGTAGCTCTTTTTAAAGAGAAATCTGTAATGAGAAGATGGTGAAGCCATTCAAAATAAGAGTTAGTTTATCCTTTCATTTGCTATTGTGAAGCCTTCTCATTGGGGTGAATTTTTTACCCCCTGCAAATCAGGTACTGAAATGTTGGTGGGTCTGCCTTCTAAGCCTGTTTGCTATTCTTTAAATGCAGAGGATGCCTTCACTGTTAAGAACACAGATCATATTGTTTCAAATGAAGTCAGTGCTCTAGAACAAACCCAGTTTGCCCTATGAACCGCCCTATGAACCCTTTTAGAAACTACTTACCCTGTTCCCAAAGGATGTAGCCAAGCATCTTTGTGTTAGTGAGGCTGAGGCTGAGGCTGGGTTGGAAGACCATGTGAGGATGTCAGGAGCCTGGGTACCTCCCAGCTCCTGGGAAGCTGAGCTGGCAAAACAGAGTGGGAATTGCTGTTATATGGGGCTGGTTGACCTTCTGCTGAGCTCTGGCTGAAGCTCAGTGATGTGTTGCTGCTTTTCCATCCTATGCCAATACTTCAAAGAGAAACATTTAAGGAAATAGTTGCAATATTTGGGTCTGCTCTACAGGGCATAATCTACATTTTACAAATTCCAGAGTGTGGCAAGACAAAGAGGAAAGTTCTTTCATCCTCAATTTTGAACTGTGGTACAGGCCGTGAATGAGCTTCTATCAAAACTAACAGACAAATGTTAATATTTAGAGCAAATAACCTTTCACTTTTTTCCTCAATTCTCTTCTGCTTCTTCGTGTAAACTAATTAACAATAAAGCCTTAAACAAGCACAGTACCAAAGTAACAGTTGTCTTTAACATATTATTGTAATTAAAAAGTTTTTCCTTATGGTCTTTCAAATCTTAATCCTTATACAACAGGGTCTCCCTACCACACGCATTTTCAGAAGTTTCATTAGTTCTCAGTGTACCAGCATTTACCGCTTTCTGCGCTCTCTCCTGAAAACTTAGAGGCAGTTAACGTTGTGAATTGCATTGCAGTGCTGTCTGCGCTAATTAGTTTTTTTCCAGGCTTGGTTTATGCCTCGGAGATGTCCTGCAGAAAAAACAGCTAGATAAAGCAAGCTATTACAGCACTAATGAATCCGTGCAGCTCGACTGAAAGGTAGTGTAAGCTGATGGCAACAGGCTGTGGGGCATGGAAGAGGTTTGGGTCTCGCAGTCCACGAAGAGCCTGACCTCACGCAAGTGAGATGTGCCCTCTCTGCCTCGTTTCTTTGATTGTAAAACCAAATTAGGACAACCCTGCTAGCAAATAAGAAGGGTGCTGCGAAGAGTGCTTTGTACTCCCTTTCATGAAGTGCTTTGCTGACTTCCTCTGAGAGGTGGGATAGAAGTGTTACTGTGGAAGCTGCAAGCTCTT
The DNA here is from genome assembly GCA_034782735.1 of Sagittarius serpentarius. Lineage (NCBI taxonomy): Eukaryota > Metazoa > Chordata > Aves > Accipitriformes > Sagittariidae > Sagittarius > Sagittarius serpentarius. The sequence continues at coordinate 17,130,439 of JAVKLA010000036.1, read as the reverse complement.
TCCCTTAAAATGTAGGGGTAGTTGGGGAAAGAGGTAAGGACCACTCATTCTACCATTTCTCTGAAGGACTGCTCATAAAGTTGCCTCTCTCTGTGCTGCAAGCACACAGTCCTGTCCTGCTCTCTTGTTCTCCCAAGTTTGACTGAAGCGTATGGGAACGTCACGAGCAAAGGAAATGCTGGTTAGGAGCCCCTGGCCAGCCTGAAGGTCAGGACAAGGTGCAGGTCAGTGGGTTGTGATTCAGAGCTCTTCCTTAGAGAGGGGTGATCTGAGTGTGCAGCGAGCAGGCTGCAGACAGCCCTCCTGCGTGTGACAGTTGTGGGTAAAGGAAAGGATGGAAAGCTTTGGAGACCTCTCCGCCCTGGTGCAGTGTGGGACCCAGTGCCAAAGCTTACAGTCGTTTTGGTTAAGAGCAGTCCAGTTGGCTTGACCCTCTGTTTTATGCTACTGGTTTCCTCTTTTTTTTTTTTTTTTTAAGGGAAAATGATGGTACTGGGTTTGTTATTTGTTAAAGCGTTTAATCTCCGGGACTGCTGTGATTCTTTGTGCCTCCAGGATGCACACAGATGAGGCAGCAATGAATGTAATTCCCGCTGGCATGAAGTACTGGTCAGATACCTGCTGCTGTAATGGGGTCATTTACAGAAACTGGATCAAATAGTACAAAAGGGAGATGGTTTTTTTCCCCTCTCTCTTCCCCCCACCTCCTTTTTATTTTATTTTTTTTTTTTTTTAAATAGCCTGAGACTGTCAATCAACCAAAAATAGTGTTCAGCGATAGCCAGCGTTTCTCTTTCTCAGATTACTGATGGGGAGGTTCAAGTGGAAGATGCGTTCCCTGTAGCGGCCTGTCATTTTGCAGTGCCAGCAGCCAGATTTGGGACCGTATTCTGGCAGTGGAGGACTTCTGCTTACCTCCAAGCTAAGCTTACCAGAATACAAGCAAGTCTTAAGTCTGCCACAGTTGTTTGTGCTACCAATGACTTTGCACAGTCAAAGAAATGCTATCTTACCTCTTTTTTATGTAGAATTGGCATAATGTGCTGGGGTTTGTTGTATGTTTAAGTTTACATGTAGCAGCTCTGAGCAGATAGCTACCGTAACAAGACTTTCAAGAGCACTAACCCTTGGAATGGGTAGCTAATTTGGCTCTAAATCAAGAGATGAAAACACACAGGTCTGTCAGAGGGAGAGGGAAAGCTTAATCAAAAGCTGTTTTGATAAAAACATTGTGCTTTTGGCAGAAGTCCTGTGAGCACGCTGCATCCAGGACACACAGCTTTGTTGTAGTCTTTTCTTTCTTTCTTTCTCTCCAATTGACATTAAACACAATAATTAAAGCAACAGAGATTAACATGTCAAGTGAAGCTTTTCATTTGTTCTCCCTTCCCCCTCCCCCGTTTCTTTTTCTGTAAGCTGCTCAATTTTTCCTTAATTCAGCAGATCGTGTCTTTTAAGGAAGGTTGATTCAACAGTGTGTTGGTGGTAGGGGGAGGAAAAAAGTCTTGCTCTCTGTCTGGAACTTCTTCAATGAAAGAAAATTATCTTTGTAAGCAGCCTTTCTTCTGGCAATAAGCTTGACATAGCAGGCATTTTGAGGCATTAAGAGTAGAGATTTATTTCCGAATGACCATCCAGACTGTTCAAAAGGATTTTGATTTTTATAATTAGTTTTTCTTGTTTATATGTTTTACTGTTTCTATCTTCTTTGCTTGAGCAAAGTCAGCTTTTCATTTAAACACATGTACTTGCATTTCTTTGATTTTATTCTGCTTGATATAGTAAATGCATCCAGCCAGTAATATAATTCTTCTATGGAATTTCTGCCCAAAATGCTCATTGTGGTATAACGAGTGTTAGTAGATTTCCAGTGAAAACAGTGCTGTATTGCAACAGCATTCTGGTATGAGGAAAAATAAAGCTATTGATCTGTTCCAAAGCAAAAGAATATGTTTGAGGCTGTAGTCCCACACCTCATTATCTTGCCGAGGGCACCTAGGAAGGCTGCAGTGAAAGGATCTATAGCTCACGGAGTGCTTTCTGCTGCTCTCTCCTTTGGGAGTAGATCTTTTCCTGTGGGCAAGCAATTAGCAATACTGAAACAGCTATTGGGTACCTAGTGGCAGCGTTTTCATTGCATAACACTAAACTAGGCTCCTGCACTTGAGGGGTGTTGGAGGTCAGCCATGCTCCTTTTACAAAGCAGATCTGCTGGTGAGATGTTTCTGCTCCCTCCTGAATGAGAGGGGCTATTGATGTGGTGGGAAGAGAGCTGGTGAAGAAGAAAAGGCAAAGCCCTTTTCAGGTGGGGGTTGGCTATACGTCAGGCCATCAAGTGGTCCAGTTTTGCTCGACTTCCAGTTTGCTTGCCCAAGCCAGTGGTGAGAGACAGACATCAAAGAAGAACTTGTGAAGCTGCTAGTGAGTTTTGATTTGCCCTACAACGGTTTCCATGGGAAGGGGCGAGCATCCTCGTGGTTGGTAAGGTGCCACATGCTGCTGTTGTGCTCCCCTTTGGAGTATACAGTAGCTGCTGGAGAGCAAAGCTCTGAATTCGCTCAAAGGTCAGAGCGAAGCTGGCAGCCACCACCTTTTGCCTTACAGTGTCTGTGTGGTTTATCACATTCCTGCTTCGCTTGGCCAGTCTCACCTGAACGGGCACAGGCCATAACCAGCTCCTGATGGGTGTCCTGCTACCAGGCAGTGTTTGAGGGGCTGATGTAAACTGGCGTGGAGGAGGCTGAGTTTTGGCATGCACTGTGTTTGCTGAAAGCACCTGGGTGCTTCTCTCCTGCTGCTCTGTGCAGCCTTGGTATATTACGCAGCATAAAATGGGAGCACTCCTTTGGCACTCTGAGGAAATCTGTGTGCTTGTCTGCTAAGTCCTGCTTAGTGATATGTTAAACTTACATCCATTAGGCTTCCAATGAATGAGCTGTAGCAGAGATGCACATCTTATGTTTTTTAATGGTATGCAGCAGGTAGAGTTAAAACAAACCAGTCTCTCTAACTTGCGTCATGTTGTTTTATTATCTGCAAAACGCGCTCTCTTGCTTTGCTGAGAAGCCTGAGCATTTGCCAGCCTGGCTCTTGTGCGTCTCTGGGATTTAGTTTCCACTCACAAAGGCTGACTGCTGCTATGCAGACAGAAAACCACAAAACTTTGATTCTTAGTTGGCAGTCGTACTTGGACCACTGTTAAAGAGAAAATGTATTTGGACTATGTCTGCCCATAACTCACCCACCCCTCCACACTTTTGACTTCTGAGAAGAGATCAAGGCAAATGCTCTGCTCTGGCTTAGAGTTGATACAGCTTTGAGATGGACCATTCCCCCCCGCAAAGAAGGGGCAGTGAATCTAGGGAAGCTTTGGGATAGTATGTGGCCCTGAATGTGTCTCCAATGCAGCCAAGTTGTTACTGTAACTTACGGAGATGAAATTGGTGGTCTTTAAAGTTTAGCTAGTCTGGGTGGTAATCGGCACCTGGCTATAGAGCTTAGTGCAGGCAGTAGCACCCTTCCAGGGAGCTTGGTGGCCCCTTGAGCAAGCTGTTTTACAGCTACCTTGGATGCATCTCCCCAGAACTGATCCCATTCCTCACTTCAGTGAGGATATATTTGCTTCTCCAGGGCTCGTTCCCCTGGGAAAGAATGAACTTCTGTCTTTGCTCTTGGCTGTATGCTCTGTGCAGACTCACCTTTCTGATGCTCCCAGTCTGCTCATTTCTCATCTGCTTTGTATGACCAGAATGATCAGAAGCCGTTCAGCTGAGCATGGTCCAAGTTCAACACAGTTCAAGGAATTACAAAAGGAGGCCTTGTTCCATTGTTTAACAAGGAAAAAACCCCAACATTACGGGTGTTTGGGAGGAATCAAGTAGAAGATGCTCTTACGTCTTTATTTGTAGCTCTTTCTAACAAACCGCCTTTCTCAATTATCTTTTTGCAGTATGTGTTTGGTTTGTTCTTCTGCAGGCTCTTTCAACAAGGGGACTTTCAAACTCATAGCATGTTTTTCAAACATAAACTGCTCTTTTGCTACACACAGATGCGTGTGAGCACCCACGCTCGCTTTCTTCTGGCAGCACTCAACTGTTTGTGTTCTTTATAAAGTCAAGCAAGCTATTTTGTTTTGATCACAATAGTACAACACACACGACTGCTGTCACTTATTGTTGGGAAAGTAGCTGTCATTACAGTATTCAGCACTTAATGCAGAAGAGTATCCCTTGTATCCTCTCTGCTTTTTCATTGGAAAGCGTTTTTGGTGGTGAAGTTGTTGCTGTTTTTCCATGTGCTGGCCTTTTGCTGGCACTGCAAAAGCGAGACAGTGGCTCCCTCTGGAGCCAGCACCACTGTGACTCCAGGGACTGTCTCTCTTGCTGAATCTGTCGCGGTTTTCGGCTAAATATTTCAACTCAAGCAGTTTTTTGTTTTAGCATTAAAGATGCCGGTTGCCTGCCCAGTCTGCTTGTGGCGTACTTAGAAAACGGTAATTAGCTCAAAAGTTCAAACAAAAGTTGTACAAACAGGGTCATGGGCTTGATGCTCTATAATTTTTTTTTTTTGTAGACCTATGTTTATCTATCGCTTTCCATGCCAGAAGTTTCTATAGAGATTCACATAACATATCTTTTAAACAATATTTACTGCACTATTTCTATGGATAAATTTCAATGAATTTGCCTGGCTGTAAGAAGTACCTCTTGTTGGGGTAGCCTAGTACAGCAGCCAGTAGGCAATGAGAGCCATACTGTTGTTACCGTGCATGTGCCTGAGGTCTGTTGAAGTGATATGCTGTTGTGATAGTCCCAAATGGTGAATATCATTTGCACTCTTGGTTCTTTTTATTGATTATTTAGATAAAGCAGCAGTTGTTTGCAAAGAAATCCTTGCATCACTTGCAGGAAAGGAGGGTGAGCAATTATAGGGGGCTTTACACCTTGAATTCAGCATAGCTAAGTGTTGCTGCACCTTGTAAGGACCTCATCTGGGCTCCTGAGGTTAAGGTCATTTTACAGACGTGTAAGCACGTGGCAGTCCTGCCTTGGACAGCTTAAACACTTGTGGCCACGTCAGCTCAGACTGTGAGCAAAAGCTGCCTTAGAGGATGCCCACCAAAGGAGATGACTGGCATTTCTGCTGAGTGTGGTGGGCCTGATGGAAGTCTGGTGGAGCTGGGCTTGCTGCATGGCTGCTTCTGCTGCAAGCGGTGCCAAATGTGTCAGGCTGGAGCTAGCTGAGAGGTCTCAGGCTCCCTTGTATCGCTTGCTAGCCCTTTTCCTGACATCAGCCACTGCCAGTCTAGGGCTGAAACAAGTCTGGTTTGAAAGCTCTGATTTTTGTAGATGCAGTGAAGCAGTGCTTCTCTCAGGTCTGCTGTAGACCTGAAGTCTGTAGGCTTAATGGTGAAATAGTTTGTGGTCAGTTAAGCCTGAAAGGATAGGGGAAACGCTGACAAGCAATTAGGGAGAACACTGGTGGCCAGGGAAGGGGAGAGGTGGCTAGGGGATGTTTGGAGAGTGTAGGTTAAGGCTCATGTCTAGGCCTGCTATATGTTAGCTAGGTGTCAGGCTTGTAGTCCACGCTGGGAGGAGTTGTGGTCATCCTGGTGAATGTTTGGCTGCCCAAGAGGTTCCTGGGAGCAGATGGGGCAGAGTTGCACTGGGTTTGCTATGGACAGTCCTATATCCAACCATTGTTTTCCTTCTAATGAGCCAGTCTCTGAAGTACCACCTCAGATGTCACCTGTGTGCTGCTATGTGCTAGGAAGATGGTGAGCTCCAGAAAAGAGAGAGGGCAGATGGTAACCTCTAAACTATGTCACCATCTTCTGAACGTGGTGAATAAGCTCTGTAATCATGATGGGGGAATTTTGCTTAATTGTTCTGTTTATTTTCTTTTAGAAGCAAAACTATTTAATATTTCCAGTCATAGACTTTCTGACCTCATAAAACTAAGGAAAACATCCTTTCTTTTCTGGCATAGGATCCGCTAATCTTGATGGATACTAGCTCCTGAAGAGCCTTCCTTAGGCCTGCTAAGTGCTTTCCATAGGTGTCTTGGTATAGGAATGACCCACAGAGAAGTGCAGGCTGTGGCACACAGCAGATGAGTTCCCTGAGCTCGCTTGTGACAGTTTTCATTGTGCCCCTGGGTCTGGTGCGAAAAAGTGTCCTCTGGCAGCCTCAATTTAAGGAATAACTGAGCATCAGCCCTCTATCTTTGCCAACCCTCTGTCTCATACCCCTTTGCTGCTAGATAATTTTAGCATTAATAGGACTGTTATATATATTTGGCTTACATTCATTGTTCTGCCAATATGTGTTTGAATGACTGCTCTGGTGTGGGAAGTCCTGCTGAATTCATCAGATTTCCTTGCAAGCTGAATTATAACGGCTGGTTTTCTTAGTGTTGTACACAGCAGTATTTCAGCATAAAGGAAGTCTGACACAAATGCTGAGTTTTTATTATCAACAGGGTTTTTGTTATCAACAGGCTTTGTGGTGGCAAGGAGTAGAAAAGAGTCATTGTTAATTGTTTCATTATACGCAGTTCTGATGTCAGGCTTGTAGAAACCTGAGAGCAACCGAGGAGAGCAAGTTCCCTTTGAAATGTTTTCAAAAGGTTTATTAGCAGGCAAATTGATGTGGAAACCCCTGAATGGGATGACATGGAGTTAAGGAATAAGGTATTGGAGCCAGTATTTGCTGCTCCCTTTTTGAACAAATGTGTTTGCCAGGGAAAAATATCACTGTTTTCCCTCTAATCAAAAAAAGGATAATAACTGGACCTATGTTTGAATCATGTCTGCTTTTAAAATAGTTGAAATAAAACATACTTTTTCCTTCTAGGTTGAATATACTTGCCGTATTCCCAAACAACTTGTTAAAATAACATGTAATTTTATATTGTATTGTAAAGGAATATGTTTTATTTGTAATGTTTTTCATAAAGCTTTCAGGAAATGCTAATATTTATATTTGTGATATATAGGATTGTGAATAAAGGAAAAGAAATATCTTTATAGCTTTCAGTGACTGCATTGTAATCCAGTACCTATTAAAGCAGGTGATGGACTGTCTTCTATGTTTAAAAGAATTGTAGCAAAAGAGGTCTGAATCTAAGGTACTTTTTACAGACTTCTAATACAAAATAATGACCTTTCTACAGATCTGCTTTCGCGGCTAGTGTGCAGTATTTGGAACAGAAATATGCTTCTGCTCTGGCTGCAGCAGGTTTCCAGTGTGTTCTTCCTGACAAATGCAGCCCAGAAATAAAGCTGGCAGGGTAGCATATGTTATTCTGGAGTTTAAGAGAAAGGTGAATGCTTCAGTTCCTAGAATATTTTAATATTGGTACTTTTGAGTGCAATTTAACTGCATGTAAATCACTCGCTGACTAAGAAGAGAAATGCAGAGTTGACTTGGTGAGCGTTTTGAAATTGTGGCGGACATTTGTAGATGACAGCAGACATGTGAGGTAACTTTACTGTCCACGCAGCACCACTGCAAGTGAAGAAATGATCAGTTTTTCATATGAAAGTTTGTCCTGTCTCAAGCTTGAGTGTGCTTATTGACATTTCGTGTTTTTTAATCTTTGTGCTGGCTCTTGCCCAAAGCCTTTCTTCCCCTCGCTGGAATTGCATCTGCTCTTACGTAGGAGTTTTCTGCTTTAGGTTTTTAAAAAGTGCCCTCTCGTGGTGAGCGGCAGTTTCTGCACACTAATTTTATTTATTAATTTATTTGTGAAAATCCTTTTACAGAATACAGATGTCATGGATGTCTCTTAGTCCTGTACAGTAGATGAATGTCTTAGGCTCATACAAATAAATATTTCTCTTTGGCTCTTGTCTCATTACAGTGATGGATTTGCTTAGGCTGGAAGATGTTCCCCTTAGTCCCCAGGGGATGGTGGGAAACCCTCAGGGATTTGGGGTCTTAAGGTGAGAGATGCCAGCAGATTTGACAGTTGTGGCCTTTGGTCATTCTCCTTGGTTTTGTGGGTTATATTGTATTTAAATGTAAATACTGCAAAGACTGTATCATTGACTTATTCTGATTGTTCACATCAGATACAGTCGGGAGCGAAAAATGAATTTGCAAATCTATTAATTGGATTCCAAAGAAGCATTAATTTAAATTGAAAAGAAAAAAGAGCAACGTGCAGTGTGATATTTTATGTGCTGCAGGCTGTGTGACCCTACTACCCCTGAATGTGTGACTAATAGTGCTCCATAATGGCTTGGACCCTAGCTTTTAGGAAATTTGGGCATTTTCCTTTACAAAAGACAAGTTGCATCTTCATAAGTCTTTACTGCTTTGCCTGAAAGATACTTATTCAGTTAGAGATATGAATACCAAATAGGATTCTTGGGGCAAAGGAGCAACAGTGGGACTTAAATTTGTGATTTTGAGTAATACTCAAATGAAAAAAAAAAAGTATCTCCTGAATTATGAAGTAATTCTTGTTCTTAAAAGCTCCTATTAAGCAAAACACATGAGCAACCTATGCAGTGCAGACACATTCTTAAGAGCTATGTTAAAGGAGCTTTGAACTACTCAAACTTCTGCTCCAATGGCTTATCAACTTGTGCCCAAAACCTGTAGCTATAACTTGACTGACTAATGAGAGAGAGAAGAGACTAATCTAGAATATGACTGTTTCTGATTCAGCAGGCTGAGCAGTGAATCATCAGTATTTGAGCTATCAAACTTGAAACACAAATGCTAGACAGGAGAAATGTTGATTACTTCAGTCTAGAACAGCTAAAAATACTTCCTCTAAACCTTTCTAGAGGCTAATCGGGACCCTCTAATGTCAATTCAAGATGAGTTGAATCAATTTGTTCACACATAGCTGTAGAGCAAGGCTGTTTGCATTAATAGTGGCAACGTCACTGGTTGGTGATGGAAGAGGTCATATCTGCAGTAATGTGTGCTGGAGCATAAATTGAGTAGTTGAGATGAAAGGGAGGCTCAGTAACTTGCTACTGTTGTGGAATTTAAGAAATTTACACTGCTTCCAGCAATCCATTTGAAAGTCAATGGCTGGAAACCAAATGACTGAGAGTGTGTTCCTTGGCCTTAAAGGCACCTTTGAGTAATTTTTCATGAAGTGATCAGATGGGGGAAGCAAGAGATTTTTTTTTTCTTCTTCTTTTCTACTTTATTGCGTAAATTGTACTGCAAGGCATAATACAACCAGAAGTTCCCTTTAAAAAGGATGTAGATTAAATGCGAGTATTACAAATTATACATTGCTAAAATGTGAGGGCTTCTTGGAAGTTAAGAATAGGGTGACGACTAAGAGCCAGACCTATTTGGAGGCTCAAGTTAGGGATCACATGCTGCCTACTTTAATTCTGACAAGGCTGTAATCGTAAAGGATGCTTTGCAAGTCAAAACCTGTATTGCAAACTCAGGGTTAATACCAGCAGTAAGCATTGAAGAGAATATTGCATAGCATCTAACTTGATGAGCATGGTTTTGCCTGTCTTAGCCTACATGTATTTCAGGCATGTGCTTACATCCTGTGTGCCATGCTGTCTTGGAAAGCTGCCCATGTTTAAGTTCTTACTTTCAGATAAATAGGAGATAAATCAAAATAACTTCTTGGTCTTTGAAAAGAGATGAGCTGCCTGACGTTTGGTGTGTAGTGAGGGCATGGAGCAAGTAACATGGAGTAGCAAATTTGTGGTGAATTTTTATCTTCTAACAATGTTTTCCAGCAGCTATATCCTGGAGGCACTCCAGTAGCGGATTTGGGTGAGGTGGATCATGTACCCCCCATGTACTGGGAGCCTCATGTATACAGTAATAAGGACTTTCTCCTAAAGCATGAATCTAAGATCATCCTTATATTAAATTTCTGAAAAAATTGCAGAAAATACTGTTGTGAGTCAGTAAAGTACTTGCTAGTTTTACTGGCATAAGTGAAGGGATCCGAGTTCTTCCTAGGAATGCAGACTTGTGTGATCTGTGCAGAGCTGGGTCCACATTTGAACAAGGCATTCAAACATCAAGTGGTAACAGGAGAACCTGAAATTGAAAAGGAGGGTTTGTCAGGGGAGATTAAATGACCACTTGTTAACTAATCGCACAAGTGTCTTTCATCTGCTCCTCGCTGTAGGCAACGTGGAAACATGGTTTCTATTAAATCTGTGGTTCCACTGAGGGGCACCAGCTTTCATTGTTATCTTTTTTTTTCTTTTTTTTTTTTCCAGTCTGATGGGTGAAGCTGGATTTCATTATTTTAGTGGTATGCATGCCTAAAGTTCTTATGTCCCTGCCAACAAAATTAAATCTCCTTGCAAACTGATATGATTGCAATAGATGTGGGGTTTTATTTATTGGTTATATTTGAAAAACAGCTTCATTTTATACCTTTTTTTTTTTTTTTTTTTTTAAGGGTAAATTTGAGTTCTACAGGACTGCTTTAGTTGTAGTTTCTTGTGTGGTATATTTATTAGTTGTAAATGAAGATGATGTTAGCCAATAAAATGGGTAATCTCAGTTATATTTAAAGCTATCCTGCAGGTTTCTCAGCTTTATGGTCTTTATCACTTTTATTACTATCATATGAGCAATGCAATAATGCGTATTTCTGTCATATGGTACTGGGATATTTTATCTTTTCATTTTGATCTCCCATGAATAAAACGACAAACCTAAATAATATTTTTATTTCCTTTCCTGGTCCTAGTGATCTAATTTCATCTGTAATAGCTTGTTCTGTATTTTTGCTCTCAGATAGACTTCTTGCTTTGGCAGTACTGTTTGCAACCAAATAAAGGGAGCGCCTGATTTTAATGGACAACATAATCCTATGCAGTACTCGGCCAGATTAGATGCTAAGATCTTTGGTTGGTTCCTGCACCCTGGGGGCGTAGCTGAAGCCCTGTGATGATTTCTGTGTTGCAGACACCAGTCAGTGCAATGTGTGGAGTATTCCTGGCTGTACAGTCAGTCTTATGTGTATCTTCCCTCATCTCCTGTGGAACACCTGGAAAAGTCTTTTTCACTTTTCTGCAATTTTCTACTCAAACACAACACGAAGTACAACGTGGGTGTGTTTGCAAGTCCAGCTTGAAATAGGCAGGTAACTGCTGAAGAAAAGGACCTTCGCATGTGATGCTAGAAATCTTTACCTAGGGTGTGTTTCTTTACATGATCGAGTTCCAACATTAGCTCAGCAAAATGGGTCTTATTTGCCGTGGGTGCCGGTTCATCAAACCATATTAAGTATGTATTTACACTTCTCCCAGCTGAGAAAAGCATTCAAGCATATAACTAAGTCCTATCTAAATCAGTGGAATTTAAGTACAAGCTTAAAGTTGAACACATGTCGAAATGCCCTGCTGAACAGGGAAGGGTCGCTGGACGGAGGCTGCGAGGCCCATCTGTGTTTTCCATTTTGGGCATGCAAGTGTGATGTGAGAAGCCAGGTGCATAAAAGCAGCCCCTTGCCAACACACCCGTGCTGTGTACTCTGCTCTTAGAGCATTCCCGGTGCTGCCAAAACGGCTTTTTATCAGTACGTATTTTTTCTGGCCCTTCATCCCTTGTACCTTGGCCCCGGTGAAATACAATCCTGTAACAGGAGCAGAGCCAGGCCAGCACCGCTGCGGCCGGGCAAAGGGGTTCAGCTGGCACCACGCTGTTACCCTGGACCGCAGCCCAGAGCTGCAGTGACACCAGAGGTTTTCCTAACATTGGGCTGGCACTGGGTTTGATGCCTTGATGAGGAGTAAAAAGCAAACTAGAGGGTTGCCTGTAGCGCTGTCTGAGTTAATGGTGCAGTTGTTACAAATGCACCCGTGCAATGCCCTAACACGGGAGTAGCTGTAGGGTGGTAACGTGGCCTTAGGGCAGCCCAGAACGGGCTATTAGGAGTATAAAGCACCTTCCTACCATTATTCCTGTGTTTACATTTGGGGTTATAACTAGCGTAATTGTATTGATTTAAAAAAAAAAACCAAAACAAACATTAAAAATCACCCTTCCCTCTGGTATAGTTATGTACTGGTGTATGGAGGCCTTTAAATCAAAGTAATTCTTAAAACTAAGACAGTGTTGTGCTTGATCTTTTGTTAATAAACTCTTAAATGGAGGAGGGGAGTGGAGCTTGGAAGCAACTGTGGGAAACCTGAGTCTGTTTTGGATTTTTTTTTGTCAGCTATGATTTAACCCTTCGGTGGACAGCCATGTCATGGTTTCTAGCTCTGTTTATGAACTTCAGTCTACTGTTGCTTTTTAAGGGGCAAAGGTTGAGAACCCCAGGGGACCAGCTGTCTGGAGCTGGGTGAAAACCATTGCTTTCACAGCAAAGAAGAAAAACTCAAGGTGGCGACACTAGTGCTGTCAAAACAGGATGGCATGTTTGTAATAATTTTCTGGGTGATGCCTGTTTGTCATCCTTTGGGCTATGATTAAATCTGCTCACTACCCTGTTCCTTCTACATGTGGGAGTTACAACAAGGGCAGGATCCTTTACCTGGGCAAGGAGGAAGGCTGCCTTTGCGGAGAAGCGTGCTTTCTTCCTCTTCACAACGGTGAGAGCGAGAATGTGGCTGTTATCTATGCCTGCAGTGCCTGCTTTTAATCTTGCCTCTTTTCTTAAGATATTTCAGTAGCACACCTGGTCAAGTGAGCACATGCCTCCCACAGCAGTGGGAACCTGTGCTCGACTTCACTCTGCCGTCACACACGTGTCTTACTGCTTTGTGTAAGTTGTGTGCCATTCATGTACATTTGCTCCCTCCAGGCTACAGGGAGTACTGCAATGTTTTACCTTTCTCCCAGCGAGTGGAGTAGCCATAAAGGCAGTGTCACAAGTCCCAGTGTCTGAGAAAAGCTTCAAAATAGTGGGAACTGGCATTTGTTTGTTTATTTTGCCGATACTATCCTCTGATTCAGTAGCCCTATATGCCTGAAAGGGAGGTCTCGGCCCTTCGCTGATGCTCAGTGGAAACAGCAAATCCGTCAAACTCCCACAAACAGACCTGGCTAAGAACATACTGATGTGTGCGAGCGCCTATTTACTTTTTTGGCCTCTGAATTTTTTTTTTTTCTTTGAGAGTTTGTCTTTTATAAATGCACTCAGCAAATCACATCATAGTTGCAGTGCACAAAGGAAGAGGAACACTTTCCTTGAATTTCAATGGTAGAACTGGAAACCCTAAAAAAAAAATAATACAAGGGTTTCTGTTTCATTTTCAGTTGTAAATCAGGAGGGGCCACGAACATGCTGCAGATGATCGCCTTCTCTGGCATTGCTCGCAAACATAAAATTAGACCTATTCCTCACTGAATTGGGAGGCATACTTCTCAGTAATGTTTTATGGGGGGGAAAATAAAGCCTTTTCTGGCAGATTCATTGTTCGTAACTCCAGGTGCGAGTCATTTTTTCCAGAGATTGTTCAAGTGGGTGCAGGTGATCGGCGGGGGTTGCTCTGTCTGCACACAAGGAAAATCTGCAGCGGGCATGGAGGCGGGTGGATGGTCCCAGCCAGCGGGACCGCAGTTTGCCCCTTGTTTTAGAGGTTTCTCTTTATGTGAATGAGGTCACCTCAGCTCTCACCTCTGCCTCCTGTGACAGAAAGTTATTGGGTAACGGACTCTGTCCTCGCTGCGGCAGTGGTTATGGCAGGAGTTTGACGGCTTACGGCCTGTCAGAACGGCGTGGTCCTGTGAGGTGAATTCTGAGTTTGCAGAGAGATAGCGCTGCGGATCTGGGGGAAACGGGGATGTTGCTCTTATTCATCATGGTATGTTTGTGTATTGGATTTTAGAGGCAAGGTGTTGGCGGTGGGGGACTGCAGGGGTGGCTTTCCCCTGCCAGACACAGCTGGTTCTGAAAGGTTCCCAGGGCCCCGCTCCAGGGCACAGCTGGGCCTCTCAGCGCCGCTGGTGCCACTGCAGTGGAAATGTATTTCAGAAAGGGCAAAATACTGCATGGCAGCAAGGAGAAAATTGTGAGAAACAGCCCTGTGAGCAGCCAGGTCAGAGAAGGTGGAGGAGGAGGATCTGCAGGTGCTAGAGCAGGCATTTCCCCTCAGCCCATGGCGAGACCATGTTGGAGCAGGTTTCTACACTGCAGCCCTGTGGTCAGTTGACCTTGTCTGGCTGCCATGTGCCCACCCAGCTGCTCTCTCGTTCCCCCTCCTCAACAGGACAAGGGGAGAAAATAAGATGAAAAAGCTTGTGGGTCAAGATAAAGGCAGGGAGACTGCTTACCAATTACTGTCACAGGCAAAACAGACCCAACTTGGTGAAAAATTAATTTAATTTATCGCCAATTAAACCAGGTTTGGATAGTGAGAAACAAAGACATATTTGAACACCTTCCCCCCCACCAGGCCCTTTTGCCCAGGCTCAGCTTCACTCCATCATTCCCAATTCCTCTGTGCCCTGCTCCCCCAGGGGCGCAGGGAGAACGGGGCTGTGGTCGGTCGATCGCAGCTCTTCTCTGCCACTCCTTCCTCCTCAGCTTTTCCCCTGGTTCGGCGTGGGTCCTTCCCATGGGCTGCAGTCTTTCAAGAACTGCTCTAGTGGGGGTTGATTGCAGTGAACTTCCTTTTGGACTCAGACTCGCTGTGCAGCCTGTATCTAATGGATGTCTCCCTTTAGGTCAAGTGGCTTCTCATTTTGGAGGAGGAAGCCATCTGCTGTATTTGCTGTTGAACTTGGCATGACCGTTGGGCCAATGCCTCCCTCATTAACTATATCCCTGTGGCATTTAGAGCAAACAAAATAAGCTGGAATGTTGCAGGTCTTGTTGTGTTTGAAATAGTTTAATTTTCACCCTACATTTAGATATTAAAATACTTTTGTATTTTTTTAATGACAGTTTCTTCCCAGGGTTTCAGCACTTTTCTTTTATCTACCTTATTCTCATTTTCACTTGTCTTTTGTGCAGCCCTTCCACTCATCAGAGCCCTAATGAGATTTATGAGTGAGGTTAGTTAGCAGGGAATGAAATAAGCGTTACAGGGGTCATTTGTGAGTGGGTGAATAGTTTTGACTTCAGTGTTCTTTAGCAGCTATTTTGAATTTCAAATCCAAAGAAGAGAAAGGATTTTAAAAAAAAAATAAATAAAGAGGCTGCAGGAACAGAACAGCTACCCGATCCCTGAGCTGGATCTGCCCATGTGCTATTAGCCTGATTCAACCAAGGGGTTGGTATTTATGCCTGCTTTCTTCTGGACTATTATCTTTCTGAACATAAATTAAGATAATACCCTCCCCAAATAAGCAGAAAAGTAAAAGGAAATTGTAGATTCAGGTGCTGCCAGTGCCTTGTATTTTTTGTTTATTCCCAGCTAGCTAGTGTGGAGGTACCTTTTTTTCTTTCAGCCCCCTCGGAAGACTCTGTGTGGCACAAGACCTTTGAGATCTGGGAATGCTCAATAAACTCACCCAGGCTACAGTACTTCCTTTTAGCTAAACAACTTACAGCTTAAGGTTGAAAATTAGTTTGTGACTACTAGTCAGAAGAAAGTGTAGCTCTGTGGTAATTTCAGGCCCTGGAGACTGACCTACCAAGGAGGGCCCCTGCCTGATAAGGTGATCATTTTTTTTTCTCCCGTTGTTGAAGGAACATTTCCTCTGCTTAATACGGTGGAACTTCAGTTTGCACCTGAGAGATCATGAGAAATTAGTGTCTCAGGGAAGACAGTCTCTCACAGTGAGTCATGAGCCCTTCATGGTTAGGTGAGGTACGTTTTGGAGACATCAGAGCCACAGAAGTCCTTTTGAAATAGTGTCTTCTCTGTCGTGGATCTTGTGGATTCTTCCACTGTTGCAAAAAAAGCATATTCCTCTTGGTTTTTGTCTCTTCCCTCAAACACCACCAGTTGCTCTTGACAACAGAGATTCAGTTCAGAGACAGGCGATGGGTACTGTCTTCCAGGAGATGTGATGTCTGGCAGCTAGGGATTGCTGGTTTTCCTCTGATGATTAAGATTAATTTTACTGACACTTTCAATGGGCTAGACCTTTTAAAAAAAGAAAAGATCTTTCATCATATTAGTCAGAGGGAACAGGTAGTGCTTGTCAGACCGTCAGGTGTTTCAGACACTTCTGCAGTGACCTCTCCAAGCTGCTTTTCTACATTAACGCAAGGGCTGGCTCTTCCACGTAATTCAGGATGCGCACTGTATACCTTCCTTATTGTGCCTGTTTGTTTATTGTTCAGGTTTTCGGTTTGAAGTGATGTTGAGTTTTACCCATGGGTCCTTTCTTTTGCATGTAATTACATGTTTTCTTGCTGGGTATCTTCTGAATCATGCTTGCTCTTGCTAGAGGGGGGAACAAGTCATACGGATGGTTAGGTTATGTTCGCATTCTTGGTTTTTAAGTTTTTAAAAATAAGTTGAAGTTGAAGCAAGTGCAGGCAACCTTTGCCTTTTCATCTGTCATGTATTCAGCTGTGTTTTAGGGAACTGGTTTCTGCTAACGCGTCCACTGATGCCTCTCAGGGTGAATAATGACGTGTGTTGTATAGCTGAAGGCAACAGTGTAAACTCTTTAAATTCGGTTGCACTCATCAGATTGTTATTCCCCTTCTGGTTTTTTTGCATTTTGCTGATAGCGCTTGGTAAAGATGATGTCAGTAGGAAGCGAAGGTGCAAGCACTGCGTATCTTTACAATAGAATGAGAGGCAGAAGGTTTTTTTGCTGCTCATTTATGAACAAATGTCATAATGTCGTTCCTCCATTATTTGGAAATTTTAGCAAATCATCCAAATGGTAGAGGCTTTCTATAAATGGTCTTGTTCTGTTATTGACATGAAAAAAATCTTTTTTTTTTCTGGTATTACATTAAAAGATGGAGTGATTCAGAGTAATGGCATTGCCATAATTTCATGCATGTCACCCACAGTTATAAACACAAAAATATCCATGGTGTTGAAATGCCCTGTGGGCACTATGTATGTGTGGTAGTATGCTGGGAAATCTACCCCAGGGTCCCTTTCTTGTACCCACAGCTGTCTGGGATTGGGAAAAAAGAGAATTTGGCTGATCTTCCTCTCTCTTGTTGCCATAGAATATCCTAAGGGTCATGCGTGCATCCGAGAGATGTCTGGCAAGAAGACTCGGACCTTTCCCTGCCCATAGCCACATTTTGTTCTTTGCTGCCTGCAGCTCTCTCCTTTCACAATCCTGGAGATGCCTCTTCAACCCTCCACGTAACCCAGGAGGAGCTGCTGGCTCAGAGCAAATTTAATACAGTCTGTCTCCACCTAAAGGTGGGGACCTCCACGCAGATACATGTTGAAGAGAGGAGCTTGTGTCCAGAGGAGAAGCCCATGGTCTGCCAGGGAGGTGGTTACAGCTGGAGGCAGAGAGGTTGAGGAGCTGCTGGGACAGAAGGACCCACAGCTTTCCCGGGGTGGCAGGAAGACAGACGTCCGTAGCCTCGGCACCAAAGCTTGGTGGCTGGGCGCCTGTGCTCGTGGGGTTCTTCTATTTCTGTTCTCTCCATCTGACTGAAAATGTGGAAAGTTTAAAATCCATTCGCTGATTCTGTCATAAAGTCAGGCTTTTCCTGTTCCTTGCTGAATCTTACACTAGGGAGGGGAAAAAGCAGCCTGAACTCAGTAAATATCACTTTAATAACAGTGTAATAACAAATAACACTATAATTTTATATCTACAATTTACGTTCCTTGTATTTTTTTAGATTCTGGATCAAGAAAGTATAGTAATAACTGGTGTCAATTTAAATAAGGTAAAGTGATAATCGTAACCTTTTGAAATAACTGGAACTTTTTATATACTTTGCAAATATATTCTCTGAAAGGTTATGCTAGTGCTTTAGCTAGACACAGAAATTTTAGTGTCTTTCCCCCCATAATTTCTTCAGTGCTATTTTCTCTTTATTAGTGTAATTATTACAGGTTAGCGCTGCTATCATTTTCTCTTTTCATGGCTCTGTAGCATGCTATTATTTTCAGGAAGCAAAAAGTAGATGTCTTTAATAGTACCATTACTGTTCTTCAGCCTTTAAATTTCATATAAAAACTAGTTAAGGGGTATGATCCTAGTGTTAAAATCGCTCTCCGTGGAATGCAGTAAGATGATTTATAGCATAAATATAAACCCTTAATAGGCACCCAAAATGGCAACCCTCAGAGATTTAGTGGCACCAATACTACGCTTTTGATCACTTTAACAGCACGTTCCTAGAATTTTATGCAGTGAAGGAAAATTTATTTCCTTAGCAGTGGATCTCTGGGCATCGGCTTGTCTGTGTTTCGTTGCATTGCCCTTAAGGTAATTTATTGACAACACTGGGATGTAGGGATGGCAATTCTGGGGGTTTAGGATGGTGGTAACGTAAACACTTGGAGTTGGTAGTGAAAATTCAGATCAGTTCAGAAGGGACTGAAGGTTTCATTAATAAAATGGCTTGGTGTCTCTTGCCCACATCTGAGAATTTGTTGCTGGAAGTGGCATCAGCTGGTAATTCAGCAGCTGGAGGTCTTGGAGCTGTGCTGCAGATGACTGTGCTGGAGACAAATCAGCCTGAAGCTTTAGGGCTGTGATTTTTGGTGCTTGAGGTTTCTGATTGGTTAGTCATGTTTTTTCAACAGCTTTTAGTCACTCTGCGAAAACTTAGGTTAGACCTTGGCAGGTGTGGGAGTCACCCTGTCCTGCCGCCTTAGTGTAGCTGCTCTTCCCCTGCAAAAGGGAGATGGTAGCTCTGCATGGCTTAGTCAGACATATAGCAGGACGGTGTTTCCAGTCTCCTTCCTCTCCTGTGCAGAAAGATATGTGGCAAGTTAGTTGCTTTCCCTACCAGGGAAGGGTACGTTTATTGCAAGTTACTCAGGTTAAATGACCTTTGTCTGAGGTCCCATTTAGTTACAGTAAGGCCAGGAGTAGGGGGCCCTTCGCAGTGGAGTGATTGCTCTGTTAGCAGGCAACTATGAGTAACGGAGCCTGTGCTGCCTGCACTGCAATGAGTTGCATAATAATTAATTCCCTAAGTACCTTTCTCTGTGTCCTCGCTTGAGTTTCAAGGTGGCAACACAGAGCTGAATCTTTGGTCCAACTCTGATTCATCTCATTACCTTACCTTGAATGCTGAAGAACAGTACTTGTGGCTGTACTAGTGCTGCCTGCTGTGTATAGCTATGCTCTTTCCCTGTCCCTCCATCTGCAATATGCAGGGCTGGAGTCTCTTCCCCAGGGCAGGAATATGGCAACCAGCGGGGGTGGGGAGAAGTAATGGTTTTACAAAATGTTTGGCACTGTTTCAACACGGGAACTTCTCGATACCAAACATTTCTAGATTTCATTGGGAATTCAGGTAACTGACCTCATTTGCTGTCAATATTTACTCAAACAGCTGAGAAACTACTCGCTTTCCAGGCTGCTGGAATACTAATTTGACTGCAGATATGTTAACTTTCGCTATTTCCCTTTGGCGTTTCTTTATTTGCAACCAGTAAACCTTTAACTTGCCTAAGGTTTTGGCACTCTTAGCTAAGGCTCGGTACTTAGGTGAGTGTTAGCCTGTACCTAAGGTTGCAGTCATGGCTTTTTTAGCCGTGACATTTTTTAGCCTTTGGAAGAAGTAAATGTTAGGAAAATGATTTCCTCCCTACGCAGCTGTGTTCAGAAAGCTGCTAGCGAAAGCTATTGCTGCTAAAATAACACTGAATTTTTAAACAAGTTCTTCATACTGTTATACACAATATGGTGTTCTCTTAGAGTTATGAAATAATGTAAAGATTCTTTTTCATCTTTTATTGCTTGCATACCATGAAATTATAGATACGTATGAACTCGTTTGGCTGTGGCCATAGTCTTCTAGCTAATTACTAAGAACACAACCGCAATGTAGAACCTGCAGCAGCTCTGCTCCTCCAAACTGGTCGATACAAGCAAGCCTAATTGTTTGATATTTTAGTTTTTCATCCCATTTCTGTTGCTGAAGTTTGTTTCCCGAAGTTCCTGTGTCATATTTATAAAGGCATATCAGAATAATTTCAGTTTTCTTTTAAGAACATTGTTTTTATTACTGCATTTCTGGTATAAACAATGCATTCATCACCAGGATATTCTCATATGCTAACTCACCAAAGAAATTAAAAGTGTCTGGGAAGGATCAGCTAAATATTCAGACCTATTCTTTTCAATTACTTTACAGTTTATATTTTGCAGTATAGCCAAGGCCAGAGTTGCATGTATTCGATGTCTCAATGTTTGTTTTACTCTGAAGTGAGGAGAGGGAAGTCTTTTTAAAGACCCACCATTTAACAGTCAAAGCCAGCTTTGTTATTACTTCTCTATATGCTGGAAGTGCCTCGGGTGGGATCAGGGGTCCGCTGCTGTGCACTGCAAGCCTGGACCTCGCAGAGACGGGTCTCGCTGGGACAGGCGGAGGGTACCAAGGGAGGGCCGAGGTCTGGAGCGATTTGTGCAGGACTACTTGGCAGCTCGGTTGCAAAGTCAGGAGCTTTCACCAATTTCCCTCTCTGCTGATGTACTGAGGGTGTGTTGCACGTCAGGCGCAGCACAGTGTCCGGGGGTGTGCAGTTTGGGGCTGATGTCACCAGGACTGACGTGTCTGCACCGAGCTCCTGGGGACCTCTCGGGGATGGGCCCCTGGAGGTCTCCTTACGCTCCCATGCCAGTCGCAAGGTCAGGGAGAGATACAACCTTTAAAAATCTCTCTGAAAGACTCGTTTCAGAAGTAGTGGCAAATATGAAGGAAATGCTGGTGCAAGGTTTATTTGTAGCTTTCTCTGGAAAATATTTAAGTAATTCCTTTGTGGCTATGAGCAATTCTGCCAGCCCTCTTTTTCTTGTCCCAAATGTATGCATTTTGAATGGGAATGTCACACTTTAGATAGAAGTCTCCAGGCTATATCAGGTTTCCCGTGACATTGAAATGGTGCTGTGCAAACAGAGCCACATGTCACTGTCATGCGTTAATGACACTTCTCGCTGTGTGTGACGACCTCAGACGCAGCGGCTCAGCGTGTTGGTTAGCAATGCTCTGCAGGAAGGAACGATCCCCTATGTTTAAGGGGGGGGTGAAGCAAAATCTCTGCTCTGCAGGGGAACCAAGAGGTGATGCTGAGAATTAACAACTAGGCTTGGGACACTTCCTAACTGAACACTGGAGCCTGTAAAGTTGAAATAAATTTGGCTTTTCTTTCCATGTAATGTTGAGCTGAGCCAGCAATATCTGTGTTGAATTTCCATCAAATATGGTTAAAACCTGTCAGTTTTGAGCCCTCCTGCGTAACACATCTGTAACAGAAACCGGCATTTGAGCCTAACTGAGCCAGGCAAGCAGTGTGATCTGTCATACCTAAATGTACTGGGTAAAGAAGGGACTTCGTGCTTCTCATGCTCTTTGCCAGTGCTGCATCTGTATCTGATAATCTCTTTGCTGGTTGTTGTGGGGCTGCATGATGTCCTGCTCGTTGGGGGCGAGTGGCCAATGTGCAGGCATTTGGGGGCAGCCAGCAAACACGTGGGAGCCTGTCTCCATTTGCTACAT
Source organism: Sagittarius serpentarius (assembly GCA_034782735.1). Classification (NCBI taxonomy): domain Eukaryota; kingdom Metazoa; phylum Chordata; class Aves; order Accipitriformes; family Sagittariidae; genus Sagittarius; species Sagittarius serpentarius. The sequence goes on along the minus strand of JAVKLA010000036.1, from coordinate 17,108,917 downwards.
CTTAGCATTAAGAACACCAACATTACATGCGATGACCGCCTGGCATAGCCCTGCTCTTCCACAGTGGCCTATGATAGTTCCTGGAGAGCACTTAGCATTTATGCATATTAAATACAGTAATTGTGAATTAGGAGATTAGTGGGTGAGGGAAGAAGCTGTGTGCATTCAGGAAACCCTAATGCAGTTAGTCTCTGGCCTGTATGCACTGCCATCATGGTACGCAGCTCGGAGTGACAGGGAGCAGATCTTTGTGATTAGACCCCTCTGGTTCATGCTTTAAATCTCTGCCTGCATGTAAAAATCCCCCCTGTCCATCCAGTGCTTGAGGTTATCTTGCTCCTGAGACACAGTTCAGGAGCATCTTGCCTGTCCAGCCTTTCCATGAATGATTGCGTTTGCTAGATAAAAGGATATCTTTGGAAGCTGCTCAGCCCTCCGTCTGTTGCATATTCCCCTTGTGCTTTGCATCAAAAAGTTGCACATCAAAGCAGCGCAGGGGGAGCGTGGGTCTCTGTTGTCTGACCCCCTCGTCCAGGGCTGGATTGAACGTGGTCCGAACTGCCAGCATTATTCCCTCCTCCACCTGCTACTGCTCTCACTGCCCATCAGGGAGCAGGGCTCTTTTCTCTAATCCTTGACCGACTCCATTGGCAAATTTTTGCAATAACCTCTTAAAGGCTTCCTTCGTGCGCTGGGTGATGTGGTTTCAGGCAGGTCCAAAGACCGCCAGGTCATTCAGGTGTAGACACTTGTTTTTGGATATTGTCTTATGCTGCAAACCTGTGTGGAAAATAAAATGTGTTGACTCTGACCTAACAATATTCAAGGATGTCCCTTGAAGTTGGAGAATCTTTGGAGACCCCTGCAAATGCAGCTTTGTCGGAAAATATGTTGAAATATCATGGCCTGGGTCTCATATTGCGTTCTGAAACACAGCAGGGAAGTTTGTCTTTGAAGTGTCTCGCTTGTGGATACAGGTTTAGGTACTTGAGAAATTAATATTTAAAGATATGGGGTGTGGGGAGCTGTCCCAAATTTCCTGTGTAGTGAAGCTGAACTTTCGTCAGTTTAATTAATAAATGTGGGATGTTTTCCTCACAGAAAGAGGAGCATAAATACTGCAGAAATGGGTACTTTACAGATAACTTTGATTAGATTGATGGATACCTATTTCTTTCAGCTTAAGCCAATGCTCTATCCCAAAAACCTATGGCACATTTGCATAATTAAAATGCAGTTTAAAACTTTCTGGAGAAGAAACTGCATAAAGTTGGTGTGGGGTGAGGGAGGATTGGAAATCTTTCCCACAGTGCCACCTGAGTAACTCAGGGAGCTGGGATGGCTTGTTTGGAGCTACTAGAAAAGCAGCTCCCTCGTCTTTTTGAGGATTTCTTAAGTGAACAAAGAGCCCAACTCCAGGCTCACGAAACTTTACTTCCATTGCTTCCAATAGCAGAATTGGAAGGTATTTTGAGGAGGAAGGGGAAAAAAGGGGAATACAGGCCTGTGGACCCATATGAGATGAGGTACCACATTGGATGCTCCTTGTTCTCATAGTTTATATATACTTTGGCTGTTTGACTTGGCTTTACATTGCTTCTTGAAGATATCAATGAAAAGCTGTAGTGTTTTATTGATCTTTTCTTTTTAGTGTTGTGGGATTTGTCCCTTGTGGAAGCTTTATATATTAATACCTTTTTTTAAATGAGTATAATAAATCTATGACTGCAGCCAAGGACTTCATGGCAACTGTATGGATTCTGTCTAGACCCCTGTGGATTTTGGATCATTCTAGGCTTACAGCTTTGTTCTTATTTACTGCTGAGACTTGCACCAAAAACATTTAATACCTGAGCAGACCCTCAGGGATGCAGTTCACATTCCATACCAATTGATCCAGGTGAATAGGGACTGCAGACTGGATGTGAGTGGGACATGAGGGAAAATTAAAATGCTATCTGAAGTTTTCCCTGATTGCTGGTCTGTGATTCAGACCAGCAGCAAGCTTCGTGCATTGCTTGAGGCTTGGCTGTGCATGGCTCCTACCTGTCCCCTCCTGCCAGGGCTGTGTCTCACAGTTGTGATCGGTGCGTGCAACCCCAGAGCAGGGGAGGGTGCTCCCAGGAATGGGTGCCATGCTGTGGCCCATGGCCCAGAGGGCTTTCCTTGTGGGAAGGAGGACCCTTAGGAGGTCTGTGGCTGTTGCAGGTTCGGGTGGTAGCCCCTGGGCTGCTCAGAGTGGCCCTCCTTTCTCCTGATGCCTGGGGGGATCAAATGACTTCAGTCTGCAAGCAGGGGGTAATTATGGAAAGCGTTGTACTCCAGTGAGCTTGTATCTGGTAAGAATGTTAATCATGTCTCTGTATTTGGTATAAATATTTACATCTGAACTGTTTTAATTGGAAACTACTGTTGATTTTAAAAACATTCTACACAAGTGATGCAGTGTCTTTGCATGCTTAATAGGAAGAATTGGTTTCATGTCTGATTCAGGGTACTAAATAAGATATTAAGATATGCAGAGTAAAATGTAAATGTATGTTGCTTATTTATGTTTTTCAGGTAAGAAATTGCATTCCGTTAAGCAAGGCTGCCTAAGGGAGTTGACAGATGCTGGCTCTGTGCATTCATTTGTAAGCTACCAACTCATGCAAAGTATTCTAGCGTTAATCCTGTTTGATATTTTGGCAGCTTTCTGAATTAAATTATTGCTTTTAAAATATCCAAACAAAACATTTCCTCCAAATTCTGTTCTTTTCCTTCCCTTTGCAAAACTGTTTACTAAATACTGTCCAAGTTAAAGAATAGTTTCTGGTCCTTCCATAGACCTGCGTGTTTTTCAGTGAATTCTGTATACAAATTTTGCTTGCTCTAGACCTGTCTGATCTCTCTCAGATAATCACTTGCACAGATATTTCTTTAAGTAAATGTCACAAAAGGCAGTCTGCAGTTCTAGTCGTGTTGTGTATGTATGTATTGCCACCCAGTATTTCATCTCCACAGTGAATTACTCTCCCCCTGCCTCAAAGCTTCATTTTGCACCTCCCCCCCCCCTTTTTTTTTTTTTTTTGGTCCGTCTCTGTGGTAAGCAATACAAAAGGCATAAAAATGTTGCTTCCAGTCTCTTATAGCTAGGAAGTCTACCAACTACAATCAATAACTCTGAATTTCTAGGGTAAATTAAATGAAAGCAATATACATGATTCTCCCTCATTACACAGGAGAGGAATGGAAAGCTAGAAACGTGATCTGGTTCTTGCAGATACTTGATGAAAAATAATAAAGCTTTGCAGGAAGGTAGCCACCAGGAGTCTAAAATTGATTTTCTTCATTACAGCTGTTTGAAATTTGCATTTTTTTTATATCAAAAGACTTTTACAGTGGGAGACATTTTTCCTTCCTAAGTAGTTTATTTGGTAAGACAAGGAGATAAAAGATTTTGCTTAGACAAACACCGAAGAAACCCTTAAGCATTACTTCATGAAGGCAAAGCTACTGTCCGTCTTTGCCATGGATACAGTGAGGCACAGGTGCAAGAGAGCTAATTCAAGTCATTAATCCCACTATGACTACATTTCCTCTCCTTTCAGTGCCAAAAGGGTTGTCTGAAGGAGGTCACCATTTTATTCCTGGAAGTAGATGGAGAAACTTGCCCTAAAATTACAGTGTGTGCCCCTGCTGCTGCAGCGGGCTCTAATAAGAATCTCTTTTAATACTGCTTTTTAATCCTATGGTTGTAATTATTTTCATCAGCAAAGCACTTTGAGCACATGCTTAATTTAAAGCATGGCTGGTCTCATGGAAGTCAAATGGTATTTAAGCCAGTGTGATAGAAGCTCCCACAGCTCAGTGTGACCTGGGAGCACGAAGAGCCTTGGGCAGCACTTGGGTCTCCATCCCACTGCTGCATTGCACCCACTGTCCTGGAAATCGCCCATTCCCTCTTTGCACCAAAGGGGCACGGGAGGATGCAATGAACAGCAGCTAAGGCCAAGTAGTAACAGCTATTTAAAGCTATCAGTGGTAGTGTTTATAGGCGAACCAGGCATGGCTGTAGTAAAGGGAGCAGCTGTTGGCCTTTTACACCGGAGAAGCTATGCGAGTTAGACACAAGTAAAACTCTCGACTAAGGTGCTGCCTGTCTACTTGGTTGCAGCCTGTTCCTCGGCGAACATGGACTTCTGTTGGGTGATAGATGACGGCGTGTTGAGAATGGCTACCAGTCTTTTGGATGATATGGGCGAGCCTTAATTATTCTCAGCTGAACATAAGGCTGGAAAATATTTGCATTTTAATTAATCATCGTCTTTTTCCTGGAAACAAAAGGAACCCTGTGCGCTCAGTTGGCTTTGACAGTGGAGAGCAATGTCCTCAGCAGAGCTCACGTTTTACCATTTAGTTCCAAAATACAGCCCTGGACCTGGGCAAAGAAGGTTATATGGGGGTTATGCTGGTTTGGAATTTGTCCTGCATCTTCATTTTGATTCCCTGCATGATGCTGTCAGCCAACAGAGATGTCCCTTTAGTATGATAAAGGAGATGGATGTGGGTGTTTTTCTTGCAGAAGTTAAACCCAGATTTATATATCTGGGAAACTGGCTTTCCTACCCAGCTGATGCAGTGTGTGAATTTTCAAACTGCGTGCTGTTCTGTAGAGATTCCTCTTGCTATCCCCTTTCAAACTACTTCCCCAGAAGGAGAAGTGCCAGCATAATTTTAATATGCATAAACTGTGGAGGCAATGATGATAATTAACAGCAGGGTGCCCAATTCCTTATAGTTCTTTTTTTATCATTCTCACTTTTCATCAGGCTAGGAAAAATTTCTCCCAGACAGAGCTGAGGTTTTCTTGCGGAAGAGTGAGAAGGTACGTGATCCGGAGAAGCCAGAGCCTAGTCCTGCCCTTCTTGAAGTCAGTTCCAAGGCTGCCATTTATTTTACCAGCACCCAGTTTGAACTTTTGGACTGTAGCTCATCCAAAAATACTCCAGACTTCCGTATGACAAAATAAGTAGGATAGAAATAGGTTACTCTGCTTTCACTGTCCATGCTGCTGCCTTTAGATTTAACACAGAATTTCATTCCTGCACCAGTTTTCAAGCATATGGAAAATTAACATCATTAATTCATTTTTACCATCTTGAAGAATTTAAATCATCTGGGAACTTTATTCTTCCAATTCAAAACATAATTTAAATCCATAAGGAATTACAGTTGTTGTTAATGACTCTCATAATTAATTTCTTTATGAAATAGAATGAATGCTTAGTGTCTCAGGTACTAAATGGTCTATATTCTTACAATGCTATTTCAATTTTAATTTAATTAAACTGTGGGATATCTAGTTGAGTAACATTATGTAAAAGAAAGAACTTACTTAATGTGAAAGGCAGAGTGATATTATTCTTGCAGCGATAAAACCTAAATCAGACGGAAGTGGAAATCTAAATCAAGTGGAAGACTAGTGCAGAGTCTGTAATCTCTGTTTAAAATGTAAGACACTTTGCAGTCAATAACTTAATCTCATTTGTTTTCAGATCAGTCTTATTTCAAAAGTGGCTTGTCTTTCATTGTTCTGTCATCTTCTGCAGAGCAAGTCATGACATCTGAGCTGGCTTGCACAAGGCACCTGATTTTGTTCATTTATCACACTTTCGTACAGCTGTAAATCTGTTGAATGAATACTCAGCTGGCCAGAAAGTCTCTTAAAATTCAACAGATGACACTGGTTTATACAAGTTCTTGCCTGTTGTCTTTGCCAAGGTGATTACTGTTTTGCAAAAGTTTGTAAGATTTGAGCTTTTGTACCTATGGTCTGTACTGGTATGGGTTACTGTGTTCGATTGTTTTGGTTGTTTTTTTTTTTAATAATTGCGTTGTAATTTGGTGGTTTAGGAACATGTTGCCTTTATAAACATATGCACTGTGTACTACTTGTGCTTTTGATGAATATCATCAGATCATTTGGGTTGCAAAAATTCCTTGGAGACTGTAGTCCAGCCTCTTGCTCAAAGCTGGGACAGCACTGAATTTCAGACCAGACTGCTCAGGGCTTTCTCTAGTCAGGTCCTGAAAACCTCTAAGGACAGAGGTTCTCCAGCTTCTCTGGGCTCCTGTTCCAATCCTTAATTATACTCAGGGTGAGTATATCCATTCCAGACTGTTGTATCTCCTTCTCCCACCGTATGGCTCAATGAAGAGCATGGCTGTATTCTCTGTAAGCCCTGCCTAGGTTCATGTTGGCTTCTGTAGGTCCCTCTAAGCCTTCTCCTTTCCAGGCTAAACTAACTCAGCCTCTCCTCTCAACTTGTATGCTCCGGTCACTGATCATCTTGGTGGTCTTGACTGGACTCTCTCAAGCTGATCATCTTTCTTTTATTAGGGGGCCCCAAAACTGGAGGCAGTGTTCTAGCTGTGGTGTAACGAGTGCTAAGTAAAGGGGATTAATCACTACCCTTGATCTGCTGGCTTATGCCCTTGTGGCTACAGCCTTGGATCCTGGTAGCCTTCACCACTTCTAGGGCTCACATGTTGCTGACTGTCCACCCGGACCCCAGGTCCCCGAGCAGCATTTGTACAGATGTGGTCCTAGATAACCGTTTGCAGAACACCGTGGTTTTTTTACTAAGAAAGGCAAACATTGCATTAATATCTTAAAACTTAGACTCACATCTGCTTTCTTGCCAAAAGAGTGAACCACCACCTGCTATTAATTAAAAACAGCCTGCTCCAGCTAGTGGCGAAGACCAAACTCCGGTGTATGCATCTTCTGCTTAAGCAGAGAAGCTGTTTTAAGCATTCATGTGACTCTTCTGGCATCCTGTTTCTTTTAAATGCCAAATTCAATCCTTTCTCTTGACTCCCACAGGCTCTGAGCTGTGGCTAAAATGTTTCCTTTCAGCCAAAAGCTGTCCAACTACTGCTTTCTAGACTGCTCGCACATGCACTGAAAGAGCCGTGTGGAAGCATTAGAGAGTGAATTAGAATGAATTAGAGGAGCCAGGTTTTATAAAGGCTGAAGGAAATGCAATGTAAACGCCAGTGACAGAGAGGAACTGCCAGTTCCTTCAAGCTGAAATCTTGTTTATGTCTTTGTGTGTGTGCTTTTCTTCTTCGCAGAACCCACCGCCTCTATGCCCTTCCTCACAGCTCCTTGCTATCTTTGTCTAGCAAGTCACTTGTCTTTACTCGTGGACTATATTTATCTCCACCCAAGCCACCTTCCTCAGCTAATACCAAGTTTGCCACTGCTGACACTGGTGGGACCCTTCACTCTGTCCTCCCCTGTTGCCAATCTGCATAGCCTTCTTGCCACGCCAGACCTCGGACCTCAGACACCATCTCTCTGTCCCATCAGGCACAGTTTAATTCTCTGCTCCGTGCCTCCCTTACCCCTTCCTTCATGCATCTTCCTCTCCGCTTTGGCTCATTGTTCTGGCCGGTTTTTGTTGCCTTTTAGAGCTGGTGCTTTAATCCTCAGGGTGACCCCTCTGCTGTCCTGTCCCCAGCAGTGGAGGAATTGCCTGGTCCTGCGCAGCCAGAGCTGTGGTCGCAGGGAAGTCCCACGCGGGTCCCACGGAGCAGTGTTTCCATGTGCGACTGAGAAGGGTTCCTGCGTCTGACTCGCAGGTGCTCAGGCTAGAGCACAGCCGCTGTAGGGCACAGTGAGGGAAGAAGGGAAGAATCCTGCCATTCCACACTGACCAACTGCTGCCTGGTGCATGTAAGCTGCAACTGTTGGAAAGTCCTAAACCTGACTGACCCAGAGCATAAGGACAGTAAGTCATCTCCATCTAGTTCTGCTGAACTTCAAGGCCTTGGTCCAAATGTATAATTTCCAAGTAAAATATTTGACATGGAATTTTTTGGGGGTCAAAATAATGCCTTTTCTCTGCTTCTTATTCTTTGTTCTCTTTTATAAATTCGTATTTTATTTTGCTGTGGTTGGTATTTGGTTGTACGGCACTATTCTGCTTTCTCTCTGGTCTGCACGGTGTTGACCACTTTTATTCTTGAGATTATTCAGTATGTGGAAGCATGCCCTGTTGGCCATCCTGTGGTGTGATATGACAGCTAGCCAATGTCTTTTTTCCTAGCTTTAGTTCTTTAAGCCTTTTTGGTTTTGCTGAGGCAACACAGGATTATTGCTATTGTTTTTAGTTCCTAAGTAAATCTTCACATTTAATGGATCATTTGCTTGGCACCTCTGCACAAGGGCTGGAACTGGTGCAGCCTAATGCAAACTATTACACCTCCCATCCCAAAGCAGTATCCAAAGGAGAAAAAAAAGGTGTCATTCAGACCCTTGGCTTTTTAAATAACTTTCTGCTAGAGCTATGAGGTCCAGCTGTTTTCTAGCACTTAACCTTTTCTTAATATAATTAGAAGTTTAGACACAGATTTACTTCACAAAACCAAACCCCAGATCTTCACACAAAGGCAGCCCAGGATTGGCAGACATACTGCTGCTTGCAGTAGCCAAGCTTTTAATTTATTAATCTTCTGACAGTGCTGCAATGAGAACTGAACCTTTTAAATCGTTCCTTACTATTTTCAAAGTACTCTAAAGCACTTTTTTAGAAAGCTGAGAGTCGATACTGCTTGGTATCGCGGCTGTAGGCAAAACTAACAGCTCTTACTCTGTCAGCAGCTGTTCAAATGCCACAACAAATGGAAATGGCAGAACTTGGGGTTTTTTTGGAGGAAGTGTCCTCTGGCCAGGCCACCAGCACTCTCTCCTTGTTTTGTTTTTTTTGCAGAGCATGCAGCGAAATTTTGCTGTAGCCATTCTGTTTGTAGAGCTTTCTTGCTCTGAAAGCACTTGAAGCCGTCGCAGTGCCTTTCTGAGCAGGGCAGTTGTTTGGAATTGCCCCTAGTACCTCCTTTGTGGCATTTTACAGAGGGGAATGCTGTTATTACCCTGCACCTTCTCCCTCTGGCCTTCATTAGGATAAAGCTTAATTTCAGTCTGACTGATGGCTTGTGTGGCACTTCAGACAGGTGATGGGTTTAACTGCATTGCTTTGACTATCACAGTCCATTTTGGTTCCCAGGGTTTTTTTGGTTCACTTGGTTTTCCTGTGCATAGGGAGTTTATTGCTGCAGGACGCATGGGTTTATCTCCTCCTGCACTTGGAGGCATGTTCTTCATGTTCTGGGAATGGTTTAATTCCCAAGAGACTGAGCATGCCAGTGCATCCTCTGCTGTGGCCTGCCCGGGTGCTTTCAGCACTCCCGAAAGTCACCTTTTCTCCATTCATCTTAATACTCTGGGGCTGTGGTACATAGGACTTGACCAGGTGTAATTAGCACCATGTTCTCTATAATATTTGTAAAATGTGTCCCAGGTATTTGAAGCCTCCTGTAAGCTAAAGTGATGATGGCTCCCTGGCATGCAGCAAATCTGGATCTGGGAGGAAGAAGTCCTAGGGAGGTATGAGCACAGAGGTGCATACTGCTACGTAAACCCCCTCTTGCACTGACCCATAGGCACATGCTGGTTTGCAGAGCTGCAGTGGGGTGGGGAGATCTGTGGGTGCGCAGTTAACACCTTGTCCCTTGAGACACGTGTTTATGGGCTTGTCTTTGAGCACCGGGAGGCATCTGACCCTGCCAAAGCCTTTTGCTGTGTTTGGGCAGCTGCTGGAGATGTTTGAGGCTCTCGGTCTCCCTCCAAAAGCTTTCTGGTGGTGGAGTGGCTGTTGGACATGGGAGCTGTAACCCTGTCTCTGCTATCAAGTCAGTGTGTAGCCTTGGGGCAGACTCTTTAATCTCAGCTTGATCTCCTCTGAAGATCTGACCTTATTTCCCTACTGTATAATTTTTACAGCCACATGAGGATTGAAGATTAATTAGTTAATGTCTGTGAAGCACTTTGAGTGTGTTATTTAAGGGTGAAGTATTACCGTAATTCTCTAGGGAAGCGTCACCCTGTTTAATGTGTGTACTGGCATCTGTCCTTCCTCGAAACTTTTAACATGTAAATTCTGTTTCGGTTCCTTTGATTTCCATATCTTCATTACTCATTTTGCTCTAGTTTGGAACTCACTTTTCATTTGATTTGAATTAGAAACATACCTTCTATATGGCAGTGGTATGTAAAGTTACCTTCAGCTTTTGGATACGTTACTAGTTTCAACAGTATTTCTGGGAAACACTACCGTAACCACTGCAGTCTGTAGAATCGAGGGACTGCTCCAATTCCTGTGTGTAATTTTCACTGCATGTACTCTTCTAGAATGACTACATCTTTTACATTCATTGTCATCCTGATACATCTGCACAGAGGGAAACTGTAATGACTCTCAGCAGTGAAGAGGATGTTCAGAAGGGCGCTTACCTTTGTTCCCCATATTGGCTAAGGAAATATTCAGAAAAACACATGCACACGTGCACACGTGCTATGTTTCTTTGGAGAGCTAGCCATTACAATGTGAGATGGAAAACTGGCATTCTTGTCTCTGCCTCTGAGATAAACTGCTTTATATATTTTGACTTCAAGTTTTCTGTCTTGTTCCATGCAGAATTTATCCTCTGACTTTTGCTGTGGTTCTTACCCCTTAATTTCTTGCTGCTTCTTATCTCTAATGCTGTCATCAACTGTTGCTTAGTGGAAAGCTGGCAAATATGTGAACTAATCATCTTCCCTTGTGTCTGAAGTTTTTTCTCCAGGGATCTTTAGAAGGCAATTTATTTTCTCTAAATCCAGGTGGCAGAAATCACATAGCCTTCATTTTGCTGGTTGCATGCAAGGCCATTTGGTATTTTTAAAGCTTTTCCACTTCTTGTTAATTATCTCTCCTACCATCCAAATATGTATTCTGTGCATTTCCACTCTGGTGACTTATTATAAGTCTTGCTTTCAGAAGAAACCCTATCCTATAGTTGCTGTCAAATATGTGGCCCTTCGGACGGTTCAGGAATCCTGAGGCAACGACTGGGCAAATCTCTCTGTAGTCCAAGGTGAGCCTTGCTGGAGGCCAGAGCAGAAGGACAGCAGGGGACAAAGCCAGCTACGCTTCCTCGCCCGGATGTGTATGGGAAGTGTGGGATTAGCCTGGTAGTACAGCCAGCAGCACCTGAGTTTTTGTTAGGGTTGCTGGAGGGCACAGGAGCTGTGCCTGGACGCAGTGGTGTTTTCCAATCTGCTGCCTGCAGGCTGTTGTCAAAAGCCCCCAAGGGAAGAATTGCAAGTTCTCCATTTCCTCTTGCTCTTTTGGCCTTGGCACCAACACAGGGACTGTATTTGGCGTGAAAACTGCTTTTCTACACTGCAGCTTGTCACATAAATGGTGGTTTAGGTCTAGAATGGATTAAATATGACTCCGCTCCAGCCCCTGTATATTGTGTTTATAGATAACTATTTGTTGATCCGTATGGGAATTGCTTCCCATTTTTAGCAACTATATAAAAATCCACGCTATATATAAATATGTAGCCTTTATAAGGACTTGAAACTTCTTCCCACAATGCTGACACATTCACAGAAGCGGGGTGGGGGTGGGGGTGATGGGTACAACGGCACAAAAATCCAACATTCAGCATCCCAAAGACCTGCCTTCTGACACGAAGTGCACTCATTCTTACACCGGCCAATTTTCTAATTTACCAATATACTTTTGAATACTTTGGGGAGGTCTGGAATGACCTAGCAATCTAGATAACTGCCTCATGATTAGAGGTAATGGGAAGGCAGATGCCAGCCATTACGGAAGTGTCAATAGAGAAGCATTTGTCTGTATTGCTCACCCTGAAGTTAACGTGCACAGACAAAATTATTACTTAATTTCATCTGGTAGTGTTGAGAGTAAAACTTGTGTCAGGAGAGGAGCCTTTCCAGTGCCGTTCCTGTGAGATCTGTGCCAGTCCTTCTTTCCTGTCTCCTCTTCAGGAAGGCTGCTCACAAGCTTGCCAGGGGCTTGAAGTTACATGGGAGCTGAAGTACGCTGGGTTCTGAACTCGGTGTTAATTTCTGCATTGTAGAAGTGCCTGTGAGCTCTCTTGAGTCCAGGACTCCGAGCAGTAGATGCAGGCAATGAAAAGGCTATGTGTCCCCGATGCAGTTTAGTCTCAGAGTACGAGAGGGCCAATAAATACAAGACCACGCTCGGGCTGGCAGGGAAAAGTGAGTGATTGCTTTGGCCAGCAGTGCCTCAGCACCAGCCCAGCCTCTGTCGCTGCATCATCCGTCACAGCATGGACTCTGTGCTGACACTGGAGGAGGGATGACTTTCAGTATTACTATTTCTCCAGGGCTGTCTCAAGACTGGTGAAGACAACTCTATTACAGCTATACCTCCCCAGTATAAGTATGACTGCAAACAGTGGCTTGCACTTGGTCAGCCTTCTGGAAATCATTGCCTGTGTTCTCATTTGTAAAAGGAGTGAACTATAACTTTGTATAACTCCTAAAGTTGTTTTTTTTTGCCTAGTTACATAAAATACAAATATCTTGAGCTAAAAATGAGTGTTTTGGCATACTCAGTTTCCATAAATTTTTCATTGGTGTAATTACCTGCTACTTTAAATTATTTCCTTGCTTGGCTTGTGCCTGATAAAAATATGAAATCTAATTCATTTCTGGAGTGTCAGCTTGAAGTAAGTGTGTGGATGTATTTGTAAAACCTATTAAAAGAAAGAGGGGGGGAAAAATGAAGTCATGCAGGAAACAAACATCCAGTCCTTTTCAGCAACATGGGATGAAATCAAAAAATACCCTTCCAAATTTGTGAAAATCTCATCAGTTCACTTGATTAAAAAGGTATTTTGAAATGTAAGTTGTTGGAACATATAGAAAGAGAACAAATCAGGTCTGAATACCTTTCCCTTTTTTCCCCTATCTTGTTTTGAAGATTTGTCCTGGAGACCTGGTAGGTAATACTGCAGCAGGTCTGAAAAATCTCTCTTAAACCCCTGTAAAAACTACTGTGATGCTTTTGGATTTATGGATTTTTTTCTTTTTTTTTACGTTTTTTTTTCTTTTTTTCCTATCAGCTAATTTCCTTTATTTTTTTTTCAGTAAATGATATAGCATGCTATAAAGTCAAGATTTTTTAAAATTATTTTAATGACATAAACTGCATCAGAGATATTTCTTTAGAGTATTTTGCTTCTGTCTGGAGGACTGAACTGAACTGCAGCATCTATATGAGTTCCTCATCCTTTTTCCATTTTTTTTAGTTTTTTCCCCTTTAATTAGGTTATCTTTTTTGTTCTCACAACCACACCAAAGAAACAGCTGATGTCAGCAGGCTCAGATCACCATGGAGATCTTCCTAAAGTAAAATCTGATATTAGTTACTATTGGCCAGTAACAAAGCATTGCGGATCAACAAAAGCCAGCTCCCCAAAATCCCAAAACCTCCTGGGTATTTTGTACCTCATAGAAGTTGCAAGTTCATGGCCTGATCCCTGATAAAACCCAACCCTGCAGCTCCCTCTGGAATTGCATGGGTCTGTTTTCCCAGGATGCTCATGTCTGCACTCTGGGAATAAGTAAGCCATTGCAGAGGATGAAGCAATATATCCTGCATGAGTACGTTGCTTATTAAACTTGCATGAAAACAGGAGATTTTTATGTTGTAAAGGTAGCAAAGAGAGGCTGGGTGCATTAACCTTGAATTTCAACAGGGTGATTTTGGCACTAAGAGCAAATACTGTCATGTGATGAGAGAATAATTGACAGAAAAAACGCGTATATTTGGGTCTGAATGCAGGTTGCTGCAATGAGTGGTTATTTCTTATGTTGAGCAGGGCTGCTTTGTACGTCAGGACTCCCTAGCACAAGTACCCGGTGGGTGGCAGTGTACTAGCTTTGCTGGCTTTGGATGAGGCATGTTCTTTTTTTTTTCCTTTTTCTTTTTTTTTTTTTTTTTTAATTCTTTAGCTAGTTTCCATGGTGATGACTGGTGCTTTGATGCCTGTGCAAAAGTGGAGAGGGAAAGAGAACTAAGAGGGCGATATTGCATTAAACTAGGAGTTGAGTAACCCATCGAAGTCCGTGGTCACAGCAAACAGCAAGTTCTGCCAGTGAGAAAGTAGTAGACACAGAAATCGTGAATGCCTGAAGAGCAGCTTCAGTCAAGCTGTTTTGATGGAGTGGTCTAAAGGCAGCTATAAACCTGAAGGATTTAGCGGGGAAAACAGGGCAAATTTGTCATGTATTTACATTAGCTGAACTAGACTCACTGTTGGAGTTTTTAGAAGATTTTTGCTTTATGTGGGTAAAGTTGTGATAAAAATAACAGCAATACACAGTAAAATCGAACATGGATTGTCCTGCCAGTAAAGTGACACATCTAAATAATCTTGTGGATTTAAATGCCAGGTCAGATAAGCATTGGTTTTTATGAACTCATTCAAGTTTTGCATTGAATCAATTTTATTTTCTGGTAAAAGAAATAGTTGTCAGGCTTGAAATTTGGATTTGTTAAAACTGTATCTAAAATTCTTTTTTGCACACATTGCGCCTCCTCTGCAGCAATAACCTCCAAATTACATAGCAGAGGTCTTGAAATTCATGCACTGCAGTAATTGTCGATACTGTTGACTTTGCACCGTAATCATCTGTGACTGCTATGAGACGTGGCTGAATTTAATGCCCACAATCTACAGCTTATCAACGTAGATTGATGCAGGTCTGTTCTGTGTAAAAGCTGCTGATCAAGGAGCACTACAGGTCTGTTTCTCAGACCTGCCTCTTCCTTACTGCTTCAGTTCGATCAACTTGTCCCATCTAGCTTGAGCAGAGTCTGTTAGATGGAGAGGGGTCTGCCGGCTTTTGTGAAAGGGCAGAAGCTAAAGTCCTGACACACACTGCACCATCTGGAGCTCTGAAACCATGCTATTTGCTTGAAATTTAACTGTGTATCAAAGTTTTTGTGGGTTTTTTTTGTTTTTTTTTTTTTTTTTTTTAAAGTGCAAAAAAAGAGGGGGGATGCTTTACTAGTGCAGCTTGTGGGAGTGTGCATGTGGATCATGGTCGTCTTTCTCCAGGCTTCCCTAGGCTTCCAGTAAAGCTGCAGCCCCAATTCATTATTGGTGATGTCCTACGTTTTCCCAGGTTTTCTGTCTCCCTCCAACCATCTCTCATCGCCTTTGCCCTCAGGCTCCTTGACCAGCACCCAGACACCAGCAGAAGTCTCCCTACACACAATTTGATCCTGCCTCACTGAGGATCTCGCCAGCCCTTGAAGCGATTCTTCCCTGATATTGCTAGGCTCACCTTCAGACTCCTGCCTTCCACAGCAGCTCTGCAACTTGTCTGCGTTTCCTCCAAATCATGCTCAATTTGTAGCCTCGGGGGGTACAGCAGGAAGACTTGAGCATACCTCACGTCTGTGGTGGTCTGTTGATTATTTGGTTTTGGGGTATAGATATATGTAGTAGGAGTTGCAAAACCGTTGTTGGAAAGAGAGACAGTTGCCTCTCTGACTGCTAAGAGGGGTAACATGAATGACAAACCTTGTTCGCAGAAATTGCTGTGTGTGTTACTGTTTCTTGGTGTTCAGTGTGGTTTTCTAAAGGATCAAACAGGAGGAAAATGAGCCTTTCTGCAGCTCTGGATGCACGAGTATGCGCAGGAGGTATGCTAGAGTCTCAGCAAATGACAGGTTTGAGCAAGAGATGAAAAGAAAGTAACGAAGAGATTGCTGGATTTTCTTTTTCTTTTCAGTGGTTGCTCAGTCTCTGGATGATATACCTTTCTCTCTCATTCTCAGTGCACACGGTTCTTTAATGAAAGATGATCAGCTGCGCTAGTCATATGCTTCCTGGTCTTCAAAGCAGCTCTTCTGTATGGGGGATGTTTGGGCATTGCTGACTATGACTCTTAAACAAATGATCTTTGTATCAAAGGGTGGCCAGACAAGTTTTAAATAAAATTTCCCTCTGTGTTTAATACAGAATATCTGAGGATATTAACTCCGTAGGGGGTGACTTGGTCAAATTGACTTCATGGGCATGAAACCTCCATTGTCATTGTGGAAAATCGGCTCACTCAGAGGAGTTGTTTTCTGTACTTACACAGGTTCTTGCAAGCTGTTTGAGGGATGCTAAATATATTGCAGCCAAGGAAAGCTGGCAAGGATTGTAGCTGCCAAATTTCTAATAGCAACTTCATAATTTCATTGCATTTTTAGCAACAAAGAGAAGAATACTGTTAACTTGACAAAACCTGTTTTTCTGTGTTTTTCAGGGTGTGGTAACAATCCTTACTAAACTGAGTATTAACCTGCTTTCAACAAATATTAAAGCTATGTATCCATACCAGTATAAAATTGGTGCATGACTTTCCTTGTTGAAATACATCACCCTTCTCCAAACGAATTAGACAGGCTGAGATTCAAGACTTGAGGATTAGCAGAGGGCTTAATTAAAACATCATCAATGTTGTCCCTGCAGAATCAAAATCCTGACACTCTGGTGACTGAACTACATTTGAGCCTTGATTTTAAATGACTGACTTTAAAGGGATCATCACTTAGAAACTTAAACATGGTTTTCTTTTCAGAATTGTTGCCTTGCATGTGTTTGCAGATCAAAATAATTCTCACCGTTTTATTAGTGCTATGATCCCATTTTCAGGTTACTACAATGCATATAGAGTTTTGGCAAGTTAATGATGCTTACTCTCTTGGCTTTCACAATGCAGTATTAATAGTTGAACAAAGTCTTTTAGATTTGCAGCATTCATCCTCCCCAGAGGTCCGTGTTTCCCAGAAGGCTGAAGACTGATACCACTTTGGGTCTAGCCTGTCAAATAAGCCTAAGAAATATATACCAATTTCAAATGCTAAGCTTCAACAGGAAGTCGTCTTTTTCAGTCTTGGCAAGGAACACTTAAATCAATAAAATTTTTAAATTAAAAATACTGAAAGTCCAGCAAGTTCAGGCACTTGGTAGTAAAGAAAAGAAAGCTCGGCTGTCCAGGGTTATGATTAAGTTTCCAAACTGGGGACAAGAAATTACAAGTTCTTGTCACATTATGCTTGTTTGGCCTATCTTGTTTGTTGTATATTTGTGTAACAGAAGATACCACAGCAACTGGTGTTCAGTGCAGCTTTTGGCACTGTGGTAGAGTTTGTCTGCTGGTAGCTAAACTAGGGCTTTGCATAACATGTACGTGCTGCGCAAGGGGAGTGTTAAGAAAGATTTCTGTAAGATTTTTTTGGTAAGTCAAATGCATGAAAAAGAGTATGCATTAAATGACAGAAAATATTTGGTTTTCAAAAGACTGCAATGAATTACGAATAAGCTTAAGTTTGCATATTTTAAGGTTTAAGGAGAACTTGTCTCAGTTCTTGATTTTTCTTCCTGAATTGAGACTGCACTATGCATGTTCTCATAGCAGGTGGTGAGAGCCTGCCTCTTCTAGGAGATTTAAAATCAATTTTGTTATTTAACCAACTCAGCTTCCCTGAATTTTTAGGAACCCAATCCTGACACTGCCTTTGACCTTTCCATGTTCTTCCTCTGGCACATTAAACAGTTTGTGGCCAGGCCTGTGCCACTAAATGCGTGACATTTGTTTAGAGGTTTTGTTGCGGTGAGTAACAGTGGAGGCAGGATATATTTTGTGGGCTTTTGCAGGCAAAAACGCCTTATTTTGTGGTTACCTGAAATTTCAGGAGACTGGATTTGACATAGATGGTGGCCTTCAGCATGACATTTCTCAAATGATTATGTGGAGATATGACTGTCTGGACTTGCAGTCTAATGGTCTGGGATCGCAAGTGTTATTTTCTATCAGTTCTGTAATTGCCTGGGTATATTCTGTGTCTGCAGTCTGAAATCATATATTCAAAATAAATCAAACACATTTGGAGTAGCTTCTGTCTTTGTGACTTGTGGTTAGGGCTATTTTATGAGCTGTGCCAATGTAGTGATTATAATAGAAAGACTTTAAGAAAATAATGACCATGCCATATCCTAGGAGTGAATGGCTGAAACTTCAAAGTCAAGTTAAGAATGCCTTATAAAACTGGTCTCGGTTCGACTCTCACTCAAACGTGAGTAAATTAGGTATAGTGCCACTCCAGTCAGTCGTTCAGAAGGAATGTAAATGATAGGAGTATGTGGTCCAATATTTGAGGAGATACCAATTTAAGGGGTTCAGCTAATTTGTGTAGTCTCAGATTCAGATCTCTGAATGTTACTTCAGGATTCTTCCATGTTTTCGATATAACACTTCCCAGTCACTTGCAATTTAAGCAAACGCCTAGGCACAGACTACTTAGCCAAAATGACCTATCCATGACTTTTAGAAAATTCAAAAGGGCAGATCTTCTTTGTTAGCTCTAAATGTCACCATTGAATCTACTTGATTTTCTGCAATAAAAGCATGTGCGAATGTAAATGAAATGCACATCAGAGCAGGTTTCCCAGTTTGACCAGATTAAAGACTGCAAGAAGTTTTAAATAGCTCTTGGTCAGTAAGGATTTTCTCCCCTTGTAGCCTGAGTAAGAGTTTCCCTCCAGGGAGGCATGCGACCACTTTGATGGCTGCACTTTTAAATTATTTACCGAGCATTGGTTGTCTTTTTTTGTGTGGCATCAGGCTGAAACCACCCAAACAATGGGTTGGTGACAGTACTGAAGACCAGCTATGTAAAGTAACATCTTAGCTGGCTATTTTAGTCCCACAAGCCTGCTAACCGCAAGTGAAAAAGCACAAACCATGCCTATGTTCTTGTCCTGGCTACGCACGCAAGCGAAAGATTTCCTCGTGGCTTTTACATTAATGTGCTCTAAACTGCTAAGTCAGAGCTCTTATTTTCCCCTTGAGCTGGCAGCACAGGCCAGCTCCCTTTAATCCACACATTAAGCACACATTTTAAAGTGTGTTGTTTTTGGAAAGATGTTTAGCAACTTCCCTTTCGAATCCAGACAGAGAGGTCTCTTTCCAGAATTGATGGCCTGTACTCAAGTGAACTGCTGTGTCTCTAGGCTTTGTGAAAGACTTAAGTCTGAGTTCAGGGATCACCTTTCGAAATGGGGCCTCATAAAAGGCGAGGTGAAAGGAAGGGCAGCTTGAAGGAGAAAAAAAATGACGAACCTCAGGAGTTTGGTTTGGCAAGAAACAGTGAAACTTCGTTGTGCTTTAAAAACTTTTACTGGACTCTCCCCTGGTTTAATTATACCTTATTTTTATTACTTTCATCATATGTTAATATGTAAAGCATATGGATATGGCACTGTACAAGCGTGACTTAGTTTCTCGAGCCTTAATTTCTCTCATGCGTCCAACCAGCGGTATCAGAGGAGTAATGTCCTTGTGGCTTTCCTCGCCTTGGCCTGCTAGGCTTATGGTGGTACCCAGCGTGGTTGGCTCCATACTCACTATACAGGGTGCAGAAGTAACAGAGCAAACCCACAACTTTACCCTCCTGAATTCCTACAGTCAATGCAGTTATCTAGCCAACACTCGCACCTCTCCCTCATGCCTTATACCGTGTGCAGAAGGGATCCCCTTCTTGTGGGCTGAGGGTGGCAGCTGGGTGGAGCATGTAGCAGCGGTCATGGTGGCCTTCATTGTCCATTGTGGGGACCAAGACAGTGTTTGTGTCTCATCTAGGTGAGAAAGTTGAGTTGTGCTGTGTAAGGACTCTACCTTGGCCATTGCTTATAGTCCTTCCAAGGCTACTGCACTTGCTGTGTGCTGGCGGTCATTCTTTCTTACTTTTGACCCATCTAATTATGATTGCAGTAGGATTTGGTGCTGTATCTCATTACTGTTTCCTGTGCGAACATTTCTCAGTGAGGCAGTTTATTTCATTTTACATGTCTGGAAAAAATGATTTGGTTTCTTCAGCAGTTCAGTGGGCTGAATTGTTAGCATTCTTTGAAGACCTTTCTTATTGGGGTCAGCAATTGCTAGAAACAAGTTTTATACTGTCTTAGGAATAAACATTTTGGATATTTCATGTAAATGCTTCCTGTATTTGCAGTTTTAAAAAAAAATCTCTTTATGTAGGCAAGGCAAATGCTAAGACATTTTGCTTGCAGTCTGCTGATGGCTTTTGCAAACATTAAAAGTATTGCCGTTTCCACTTGATTGATCAAGTGAGTTGCAATGAAATTTAATTTTGCTATGTCATTTAAAATAGTTCAGTAGAGTCAGAATACCTATTATGATGCAGCCCCATTGCGCATATTTTTGTACTTTTGGATATGTGCATAATCTCAGAGACTCGTCTGTAGTGAGAAAGTGGTGCCTAACTGTAGACAGTACTTGGAAGGGTGTATCTACCATATTCATGGCATGCACCATTTATTTCCTTTCTAACCAGTCATTTTTCAAGCCATAAATACCTTACCTCCATCCAGTGCAGGCACATGAAATCAGAACACCCTTTCCAACCTTTCAAATTCATTAAAATAAATAAAATTTTAATTTGGAACCAGATGTTTGAAGACAGACACAAAAAGTATGTGAGAGAAGGCTTGTACATGTACAGTTAACTGTGTAACTAGTAAGCGAGGGAAATATAGTTAGAATAACTTTTGATTCCAGAAGGGAGATATTTGGGTTCAAATTAAATGCTTTTCTCCAAGTCTCGCTCATTTCTTGACCCAATACCAAGTGTCTGAATTTAAAAATCAGTGTTATCCTTGCATTGCAGTTATGTCAGACTTGCTTTTTCAATATATAGGTGAATGAGGAAAACACCAAAATAAATATAGTGTTACTCCTTTCAACACGAGTAGCTAGACAAAATTCAAGGTCTTGTAACTTACCACAGCCATGAGAACAAATTGCTGACGGAGTCAGATGTATTTTATTGTAATTCAGCTTATTTGCAAGTGTGTTCCAATTTCTACTTTCTGGATGCGTTTTTACCTCCGTTAATTGCAGGAACTCGTTAAAGTTATTCTGGGTAACTAAAGATAGTGGTTCTAGAAGAGAAATACTGGAGTATCCAATCCCTAGCAATCAGGTTAATTTTAAAATTTCTTAGTTTGTTCTACAAGTTCAAAACCATACTGTCCTGAATTGGGAGGGAGGAAGGGTACTGTAGCCATACTGTGTTCATGCCAGCCATAATAGTTAAGTACTGCAAATTAATGAGAGGCGATCAAAGAAGAGAGAATTGGGGACTACGTGTCCCGCCAGGCATGTTACCATCGCACTGCTCCTTCCACCTAGGCCAGCTGTTGAACCACACCATGCATTGCATGAGCTATTGGCCATCTGTTGAGGTTAGCAAATCTGAGGAACTTGCTCTGAGTCTAAACATGAAGCAGCAAAAAGTTAATACACTTCCACTGAATTTTGAGGCTCAGCTACATGTTTTCCTTGAGGTTAGATACCAAGAAACAACCCTAAAGTCATCTTCATTTAGGAGTGGAAGCTATATGTTGAGCCAAATGGATCGATCTAGCCATTCCAGCAAAATGTCTTACTCGCATCTGTATCATGAATAACAGGGACTTTATTAGCCACTCCTTTTCCCCTGAACCAGCCAAATTTTCATTCCTAGTAAGAAGGCACTATTGAATTCTTCAGAGGAGCCCACATAAAAGGGTTGGCAAGTGTCAGCTAACAGTGATGTTTGCTTGTCGGTTCCCTCCTCTTTACTTTCTCCAATTCCAACTGGAGGTCCTGGCCAGCCAGGTTTATAATCAGCGCAGTTCTCCACGTTTCCACCTTCTTACAGTGGTGTTTCAGTCTCTTGTTACTGCACAGTGACCACAAAATTCTTGTAACTTCCTCTGTCTGGCCTTTTCAGTGGGAGAGCTTAAAGGGCTGAAGCAAAGGCCACTGGAAATGGTGCAACTCAACGCAGTTGTTGCTGGGGTGCCTGGAGTGGGTCGTGCTGAAGCACTGGGGATCCCTTCATACTCCTGTCTGTTTTGCTGCAGATCTGCTGTCAACAATTAAGCTTTCTATAGGGAGCCACAACCCTGCCTATATCGATTTTTCTAAACACTTGCTCTGTTTTAGTGCCCTTGAAGGGACTATATGTCTTTTTAATTAAAAATAAAGTGAATATCAAACGAGTGATGAGGGGTGCAATGGGCAGAAAACCAACTGCATATTGGCTTTTTGTTCTGGAGGTGGATTCATAGAAACAGCTTACGAGGGACTCCAGGACATGAAAGTGGTTTACCCTTACTGGTTATCTCATACGGTGACCTCATGGGACCCATACTGGCATGGTTTGGAAATACAACTGATCATTTACTTTAGAGTCTGGAATATTCAAGAAGTTAAATTCACACAACAGTTTTTTGTCTTTTTTTTAAGGCCTCAAGACAGTCTTCATTGATACTGTGATTTCATCCCTGAAATTTCTGCACTTCCACTGCTGTACATCTGGCTGCGTGCTTCTGGGCCGTGAGCTTCCCTCTCACCAGTGGGATGTGTGTAGTCCCAGTGAAGGGATTATGTGTTTAAGGCACTGGGATGGAGGGCACGGTACCAGCATGAGATCTGTTCTTAGGAAAGCTTTGTGGAAGTCCTTAGTATGCTAGTACATTACATTTCTGTTAGTATTGTTGTTAATTTTTCATCCTTTTTCAAAAGACTACTTAAGAGTATGTTTATGTACTGGTAGATATTTAAAAATACTGCTAGAAAACTGGAGTTTAGATTCATGGCACATTAGAAAGCTGTTTCAAGTTAGAAGTGTACGCATAGACAGATACCACAGGACGTCTCATGCTCAATTAATTCACAACTGTCTTCCAGGTGATTCAGTTGCATAGCAGTAAGGCCAGTTGAAACAACAGAAGCAAGCTTGTAACACCACTAAAATAGCAGTTCATGAGTTGATCATAAACTTTTTGTGTTGATGTGTCAAACTTCTATTTGCAAAAAAAAACCCCCAGCAAACAACCAAACCAACAACCCCCCACCACAAAATTCCTTGGTGGTTTTTGTTTAGAGATTTGGAGGCATGAAGGAAGTGAGGAAGAAGAGGGGTTTCTCTGACTCTTTCTGCATGCCTTGTGTTTGGTTCGTCATGGACATCAGTGAAATAATAGAATGAAAAGGAAAATAAAATAAACCCAACCAAAAAAATTAGTAAATCTCGGTGTGCTCAGGAAAGAGTGTCATTATTTCAAACAAGGATATTGAAGAATGTAGAAAAACAGTAACTTTCTGGGGATCACCCAGGTGGTCAGGGCAGAGCCTGGAGCAAAGGCCTGCTCTGCAGAGGTCCATTCTTACATGCTGCTCACTGGACCACCATGCAAAAGGAAAGGGAAAAGCAGAACTGCACTTTTAATATTTCCATAGTAAGTATTGATTAGAATTGCTTTTACAATTTTATGGCAATAAATCTTATTTGACAGTTTTGTTGTACTGTATTGGGAGATGGATGGGAAGGAGGATGCAAACAATCGATTGCTTCATCTAACTAGGCAAGAGCAGGAGATGTGAATTTACAGGAAGAATAGTGAAGCTATTTGGACCAACTAAGTTTCTTAGAAAATAATCTCAGTTTTCAAGTTGAAGAACATTATCTGGCCTTTTGCTATTGAAGAAATGAGAAAACTTCCAGGGCAAGCTATGAGGTTTACAAACCACAGTGTGCTGGTCTGGGCGGTTGGTGTGGTGGGCTGCAATAACTCAGCAGTTCTCTGGACTGGAGATAAATTACAGAGACAAAGGAAATCTTAATTTCTGTGGTTTAAATAGTGATTTAAAGAACCATTCCTAAAGTGGATCAATAAAGTAATCTGTTTCAGGTTAATAGTTAGGAGTGAGCAAAATGTCCAGGGAAGTACACATCTCTCTCTCAATGCCCTTAACATCTCGGTGGGCTCGGGCAGACTGAGTGTGCTTTGTGCTTACTGAGAGCGGATAGTGTTTTCTCTTTGCTGCTCTTTGTTTGGAGACAGTTTCCTTTAAGGCTGATTTACCAGAGCAACAGTGCACTGATGCACACATAAGCCCATTTTGCAAGGGCAGAAACCAGAAATCCCAGATTACACAGAAAAGGGGAAATTTTTGAAATTCCTTCTGCTCCCACCCCCCAAAAAATTTTGCAGGATAGGAAGTTTTGTACTGGTCTATTAATAAGAATTGCCTTTTTAATTCTGGTTCTGGATCTAATTACCTAGTTGAGACAGCATTGTTGTCTGTGCTGCATGCAGTCTCCTACATCTCCACAAGCTTATGGTCCAGTGGGTACCAACACAGAGCTGAAGTGAATATTATGTATTTTTTTTTCTTTGCAAACTATGCTGCTGGGCTGCCCACAGCCACATGCAAGCATCTTCTAAGAGGAATGCCAAATTATGGATAAAAACCATCCTGTACCAGTTGCAACACCAAATGACTGTTTCTTCTGATTGTCACTGCTTTTGTCTTTGTGTCCTGTGGCATTTAATGCTATCCTATACTTTTGCCTTATGAATGTTGGCTTGTGGAATGGCAGTATTCGTCACAAAATAATGAAGCACGGCCTTCATGGATGTGTGTTTTTGGCAAGACTCTTGGCAGCAGTCTGATTGGGAGCTGGCCTTGCTAAAACTCAGTTTATGACAGAATATTCTCTTTGAAGCGTAGCTACTGTAGCATTTGGTATTCAGTGGCTCTGGGCACAGTACATCTAAAGGAGTTCATCCAATATTGATGGTCTTCCAGTAAAATCAGGAGGGAAAAAATAATCCTATTTCTTAAAGCTCATATTTTTAACATCTCGTCTTGTTCCCTGATTTTGGTCTGAAAGGTTGCAAGTCTGAAGCCCTAGCAGGGTAAAGCACAGCATTAAAGATCTATGCTCTGTCTTCTGTAAATGCAAGTTAATGTTTTCTCTGACTTGCAGCCTTATGGAGAAAAGAATGAGCCTGTTTCTGAGAGCATTGCTGTATATTGTAAATCAATATAATACTATAGTGTCTGAAAGTTTCTTCAAGGCTGTTTTAGATCAGTCTTATATTGGAGAATGTTGGCACCCAAAAGTATGACTGTGCTGCTGTGTTTGAATGTGGTTTTAAAAGGGGTAGTCCTGCCTCTCTTTTGGCCACTGAGAAAATGTTTGGTTTCCTGATCTGACTGGGGATTAATCTCTCTGGTTTATTGCTCTTGTCTCTTGCACCACTGCTTTGGCATCCCCGCACAGTTGCAAGTGCTGAGGCAAGAAAGGACCACAGGATGCTGGAAGGTGCAAGGAAAGGGACTGATGCTTTTGGCAGCCATGCTGTCCAGATCAACTTAAGCTGGTTGAGGTTTCCACCGTTAAGTTGTGTCCACAGAGGATAAAGTTGGTGCTTCTTAAGAAGTTACCCTGTAACTGGCTGTGTAGGGCAGTGCCAGACTGTTGCAAAAGAGAGGTTGTTTAAGCTGAGCTGATTTATTTTGCATTTCCCAAGGGGCTATAACTTCTTGAGATGCAGTACCTTGCTGAACATACTTCCACGTGTATGAGCAAAAGCAGTTCATAGAGGTGTTGGCAGTGTTACCAGTATTTGCTGATGCAGAACAGCTGCCTGGGTACCAGAGGCCTTAACGAGCATTGCTGTCTGGTGTGAAGGTCTTGGATGTTATGATCCTGGCCTGCGGAGGTACCCTGACACAACTAACTTTAAAGGCGCATCTTCGTAGCGTTTCTCATATGAAATGGTGCTCGCTATGCTGTATGCTTTGTGTGTATCTACGTGTGTATCTTTAAAACTGTTAAACGAGATTTTGCATGATGTGTATGGGTAAGCCTTACACTTTTTTCCATGTACAAACTCATCTTGGATATCCAAGATAACAGGTTTATAATGAGAAAGCGCTGAAGCCGTTCTTTGGCATTAGAGATTCATTCAGCATTCGTGGCTGAGGCTAACAACAACAACAAGGTTGTAATGTTGCAGTGCAAACAAATATGGAAATAAGGCTACAGTTTACTTAAAATTCTCATATGCCATAGAGAGAATGAGTAAATGTGATTTCATTTCTGATATTCTTTATTAGTTTTTCATACACAGTGTGGTGTAGAAGCATTTGTATTTCAATTTATTTTATAGAAAAAGCCTTCTTTCATAACCTCTCAGTCAGCTCATTATGAATAGCAACCTCTGATCGCAGAAGACTATTAATTCTTAATTATCTGCTGCTAATTTACTTGTGCATGAATTTAGCAATCTATTAGGTGGTGATTTATTTTTGAGAGAAATACTAATGAAAAGTTTTAGGACTTACTTCCCCTCTCCCCCGCTTTGGCTTGCAGTGGAATTAGCTGATGATTAGATTACAGGATTTATCCAAACCATGCTCTGTGTGTGAAAGATTGTAGTTAAGTACATTAAGAAAATCTGAAGCAAGACACAGATAAATGAAATAGTGTGTTTGATGGCAGTCTCTGAATTAGGTTAGTGGCTGAGAAATTGGAAGTTAAATTAACAAACACTAGAGGATTGGTCTAATTCAGGGATTTTTTTTTTTTTTTCCGTCCAATCTCTCTTGATTTATGGATGCCTAAAAGTTTTTGAGTGGAAATATAAATCCTGCACAGCAGAGTAGCTCAGTAGAAGTGAGCTGGTTTTCTTCCATACTGAGGGGCTCCATGGAGTATGGACTGAAAACTTCGATCTTACGCTGCACTTTGACAGAACAGGGAGGGATGGAAAGCAAGACCTGAACCTCTCACTGCCAATTCAGCTTGACTTTTGTGTGAAGCTGTGTCCTGCCATCTTCGCTCATGCTGAATGCAAGCAAGGAAAAACTTGTTTTGCAAATAGTTTTCCACAAGTAAAGCATGGGATTTCTCTAAAGCACTCGCCTCTGTCCCGATGCTCCTTCTGTTGGGCATAACATTAGTCTCAATTTTCAAAAAGCACTGTAGCTTGCTTTCCTCTCTGCTGGGAACTAAACATTTAATGGTGGGTGTCATCTGGCTGACTTGATGCTACTAGTCTTAGATTTGTGACCATGGCTCAGCAGCTGAGCTGTGGCAGCTGTCTGGGTATGCAGCTTTTGGTAATTTTGCTTCTAGTGGATGGGGTGGGAAGTTAAACCCAGTTACTTCAGTTAACAGTTGTCTTTTCACACCTTGTTCTGTGACTTAAAGGCATAACATCACAGTTTATGCTTGAGGTACTGGAATATATTGGGACTTACTGGTTTTTCTGGTGGTTTCACGTGCACCAAATCAGGCCTCTTTGCTGAGCAGTTCAGCTTAGAAGTTAATTAGTCATTAAAAGAGTTAGTTTCTTTATTAACTCGAGTTAGCTTTAGTGTGCTGTCTGGAAACAGACTTGCTGTAATGTGATTTTTGCAGAGCGAGCCTGCTCTGTTTGGCTGCTGTTCTTGACAGTCCAGAGCTCAGAGCAGGAGCTGCTTTTCCCTGCCGAATGCCCTGTTCTCGCGTGCTAGTTTGCTACTTTAGCTCTACTTGAAGGAGTGACAGAGTCTATGGCACATTTGTCATGTCAAAGATTTTGTTCATAATTGGCCTCAAGTCTGACAAGATAAATAACTCGGAGGAAGAAGAAGATGTCATTAAATAAGTATTGTTCACACTTTTCCGCTGTGCTGCACACAGTGGTCCCTAAGCAGAGCACAGAGTGTAGCGCATCGTCAGTGACGGCTGAAAATGGCAAAAGATACTGTTTATGCCCCCCACAGGGAATCCCTAGGGGTCTGCTCCCTGTGGGCTGCGGCTCTGCCCAATTAGCGTGGTTTGTGTGTGACAGGGAATGGAAGACCCCTTCCCGGTGTCTGCTCTCCTTCATGCCACAGCTGGGAGGGCCGTACCCAGGCCAGGCTTGTGCGGATCATCCCTGTGCGTTGCTGTGACCCTCCGTAACGCCTGTGAACAGCAGGGCACAAATGGTTTCTCCAAAGATACCTGAGCCAGAAAGAGGCAGAGACCAGAAAAGCGTAAGAAAGGCGGATCCAACACCTCTTGAGCAATCTTCTCTTAAGTGGCGTCTCTTCCATTCCAACAGCATTTCTGATAGCGGAGTGATAGAGATGTCATTAGCCCGAGGCTGGTCTGTACCTCTTTATGTGTGCTTAGTTGTGTCTTGCCCCCAAGGCTGGGGAAAGCACCAGCCTGAGACTGGTGAGGGAGGGTAGTGCTGGCAGAGGTTTCTTGGACCATTGCCTGCGGTTCGTTTTCTCTCCCATCAGTGCTGCCAGAAAATCAGCCAGTCCCACTGGTGGCAGCTGCATGCCCCTTAGAGAAGAGTTTCCAGGTGTCTGGCCAGACAGACAGAGCTGAGATGCAGAAATTACGATGGCAGTAATTTCTACAACTACATTGTAGTTTGGGTAATTTGTAACCTCTCTTCTCGCACCTAGCTATGGTGGCAGGATGCATAGCAGTGGTCTGACATGATGGGCTGTGTCGACTCTTGGCTTCATTGTCAGCGGCTGTGGGTGAGGAGCAATATGAGACAGCAGCCAGGAGCAGGGTCCAGAGGTGCAGGCACAGTGCTGAGCCCAGCCCTGTGGGAACTGTGTGCTGGAAACGCGGCTGGCTTGTTTCTTCCTCCTTGGAGAGGCTGTTTATCAAGATAAATAATGGCACGCTAGTTTGGGAGAGGGCACTTAATCAGCTATTTCTCCTTAGTTACAGATGTCTTTTCTTCAAAGCCACGTACTCAGCAAAGCACACAGCCAGCGTAGCTGAAATAGCCACAGAACAGCCATCCCAATTGATCACAAGGCTCTCAAACAAAGAGTCATTTGTTTCTGGAGACTGAGGAGAGCATTCAGTGAAAACCTGATGGCAGTACATTAAAAATGGCAGTTTATCTTTCAGGCATGCCTAGGGTTGCACAACATTAGCCCCGCATGCAATCTGCAAGTGTAGAGCAGTAGCAGTTCTGTCTCACCCATCATTTTCTGGAGGCTGGTAACAGCAAATAGCATATCTTATTTTGACAAAGGAAAGAATTTGAGTATCAGTCTGGAGAACTCAATAAAATAATTGAAAAGATCTGGCAATTTTTTCTTCTCTCAATACTATGTGAAATGTAACTTGATGACTGCTATGCATCTTACGATGAGTATATAATGAAAAAGAGGTGGGGGCATTTTAAAGGGGCGTAATTGTCATTTGGTGGTTTATAGAGAATTTCTGCATAGTTCTTAGAAAGTTGGGAATGCTTTAAAAAATGTTTAGAAATGGTCAGTTAGGAACCATAGTCCTTAAAGAAGAATTTCAGTGGGAGCCCCTGGCATGGTAGTCCTGATTTTAAGTCAGATATTGCCCTCTATATGTCCAGCACTCTTTGGCTGTGTATTTTCCAAGGTAACTAACTCAAAACCCTAGGGATGATGCTGGGCTCTGGCGTTTACAAATTAATTGAGAGGTTTCTAAGGATGAGGAAGAAGCCTGAAATTTAGCCTGAACTAATTTGCATATGTTGGCCTTTGAGTTAACAAACTCAAGTTAAGCTCAAATTTCATAACAAAGACATAATCTCATCTGAGTTTGAAAAATTCCAGTACAACATCCTAACTTGCAGTTTAAGGTCTGACACGTACAGAAGATACCCTGCTTTTATAGGCAAATTCATTCTATTCCAGTTTCAGGCTCAGGGTGATTTATGGTCTGGTTTTGAAGGTGCTTAGCATAGGCCTAAGCAAAGTCTGTAAGCTGGGAATGTGCGCTTTTGAGCTGTACGGCTCTGCAAAGCAATAAAGGAGAGAGGTATAAAGTGTATTTTTTCTGAGAAACAGAAATAAATGGTGGAATGAAATATTTCTGTTGATTAATATTTCACTTTGCAATGGATTAGCAAGAAACTGTGAATTATGTATTTTGATTCAATCCACTGCTGCTTAAAATATAATCTTGGTAGAGTCTGCAGTCAGCACTGTGCATTCTAATTTTGTCTTTTTTTCCAGAACTCACTTAATTGTATCCATGTACACATGAATTGTGTGTCTGTGTTGCATGTTTGTATACATCCTTAAATGTTTAACCTTCTTTGTAGCTTATTTGTGTATTTGATTTCACTTAAGTTTCTTAGGCTGCTTTAAACTTTCAGCGAGGTGCCACATTCCCCTCCAACCACACAACCAAACGAGTGCAGGCATACGCCTCAATGATGGCCAGGTACAATCAGCAGCATTCCTGACCTTGGAGTTTGCGGATGAAATTTTTTGTTTGTTGAAAGCGGCTGTAGGAGATGGTGGAGCAGAGCTCTGAAGCAAATGTACCTTCTTTTTAGGCAGGAGTGAGGATGGGGAATTGGCTGACTGCCGTCCGTCCTGGCTGTGCTTCACTGCCCAGCGCGGCCAGAGCACAACTGTGCCGGACATGCGGCGCAGCAGGAGCGACCAGATCTGCCTCCGAAAGCTCACCAGCTCAGACAGGCGGAATCTGGAAGAAATAGTCTTATCTCCATTTTACTAAAGCTGAAGGGGATTAGTTCTATGCAAGAAGTCTGAGGCAGAACTGACTACCAAATCTAGATGTCCTGGTTCATTTATCTAGTTCCTTTAGGGCAAAACAGTTCATCCCACTGGCAACAAGACAGCGTCTTTCCTTTGGAAGAAATGTGTGCTATCCTCGGTGCTCAATAAAGACAGTATAAAACCCTTCTGGTTTAAAATACACTTAAATGAACCGCTAAAGTTACTTGGCTTAGAAAGTTACTGCCAGAGACCTTGTGTTCAGTTACTGTCAGTGGAAAATGGATGGAAGTTGTAATGAGCAATTCAGCGGCAGGTGTAATCACCAGTGGCTAGTTCTCCTTTCTTGGAAGCATTTAAATCTTGAATATTTTTTCATTTTACATTAGTATCACTTGCTTTCCCAAATTCCTAGCGTGTGCAGGTGCGAAATCAGCCATTGTTTTGTCTATCTTATTCAAAGGTTTAGTGGTACCTTATTTAATGTATAATTGATTTAATAATATGTGCACTTTAATTTTAAGTGTGCAAAATTACTATTTTTCCCTTGCATAATTTTCATTAGACAAAATATGAGTAGTTGGTAGCATAAGCAACCCACTGAAACACCTATTTTCTCCATCTGCAGTCTTACAAGACTAAACATGGAAATGGATGCATTTCTGGTTGATTACAACTCCTACAATTCACTGCTGAATGCACACACTCATTAAAAGAAAATGGTTGTTAGTCCACAAGCTACGCAGCAGATGAGAAATTAAGCAAGACTGAGGTGAAAGGACTGAACAAACAGTACGTAAAATGAAGATGGGCACTTTGTTTGTAATTAGAACCAGTTAATCAGAGTGGAGATCTGTTGATTCATAAATCTTGACAAATGTGCTTATGGTTCCAAAGTAATTAGAAGCGTCTAAATTGAAAAGAGCTGGTACCTAAATGCTGAGGAACATCTTGAATGTTCAAGCTAAGGAAATTTCAGACAGATGGAATTACTGCATTTTAAGTTAAAAAAGAAATAGTAGACTATTTGTTTTAGTAAGGATCATAAGAAAAAGGACAAACACTGAAATCTGAAAAGAATCCTGGAGGACTATAAAATTCATCTGATTTTACTTAGTTTCTAATTTTGCAGCCCAGAATTTTCCAGTGTATTTCCAGAGCCTCTTTTTTTAGTAATCCAATTTTCAAATGTGTTGAACATCCTGCAGCTCCTGTTGGCTTTGCAGAGAGCTGCAGTTTTGAAGACTAAAATGTTTTGTTAGAGATAGGAAGAGATCTAAACAGGAGAGAAGAGAGGCTGCAGCGATCTGCTGAGAAAGGCTGTGGTATGTAAGAAATACTGTACTTTTTTGGTGGGGGGCAGGTAAGACAGCAATTGGATTTGAATAAAGAACACCGATATTTTGCTATGTAGAACCAGAAACCCTTTGAAGGACCTGGGTAGCACATGTGACAACCTCAAAGCTTAGTCCTGCAAAGGGCCAGGAAGGGGGCTGGGGTTTGAAATCCATGAGCTGCAGAAGATTCACTTGCAAAAGCAGAAGTACTTTTCACTTCATACTTTGGCACATAATATCCTCCTTGCTGGCACTAATGATGTGGAGACATTTTTCAATCAAATGGTTTTTGACAGTTCAATTGCCAAAAATACTCAAGTGGCAGAAAGCAACTGCAATTACTAACAGTGTGCTTGCCCCAGAGTCTGTAAATTCTCTCATGAAAGCCTAAAAAGCCCATTCACGTTGTCTAGAAATAGCAGCAATAACCATGGTAATAAGTTCTTCTCTTTGTTGCTGTGGTTCAATTCTTTTCATGGGTAGGCTGCAAAAAAGACATTTGAGTTTTTCTGTAGCTGCCTCTATTGTAAGGAGATGTTTCTGTTCTCCAGGAACAGCAGCACTACTGAAAGCCCAGCAGTAGCCTAGTTTCCAGATTCTGAAATTCAGCTGAGGGGAAATTGAGCTCCCATTTCAGGCAAGGTTGAACCCAGTTTTGTGTTTGGGCTGTGGTCTGGAGGAGACGATGTGTCCCGAAGGGGGGTGCTAAGGAGGGAGGCACGCTGCCCTGGGGAGCAGCATGGTCGAGAGGACAGGGTACTTGCTATGGATTTGGGTTCTGCCAAAGCCACCAAGTGATTTAGTGCACATCACATTGCTCCTCTGCAACTGCTTACCAATCTAAAGTGAAGCTAATGACTTTTACCATTCTTGTGGTGTTTGTCAGACATGTTGTCTGTTTGTGTTGCTCATGCATGTGCAGAGGTGTTCCTACGTTATTCTCTTGAGCTGTAGTGCAGTCCATCTGGAGAACGCAGGATTTGGAAATTCTTTCCATCTAGAGTAGTTACACTCAGTTTAATGTGGCCGAATATGCTGTGATCCTGCAAATTGCTCCTGAGCAGATTTCTGCAGGGAGCACTACTGACAATAATAGGGTCTATTAAGATGTAAGATACGTCTATAAAGAGTATCGTGAAGGACTCGGATACAGGAAACGAATAAGAAGTAGTTATGTGTTGCATATGTAAGGACTCGCAGCATTACGGCTCTAAATCTAGTACTTAGAGAATGCTGTTGAGTCACATGGACAGTCAGCTTTGATGCTTGTTAGAAGCAAGAAGCATGAATATAGACTTACTCCCCCTGTTATTAAAGATTATTTTATCCTCTAAGATTGTTGTCATGGTATGATGCTTGAACAATTTACAAATGTAGCTTCAGAATGTAAATGCCTTTGCTTCTGTAAGCTCTCCGAAGCAGAAGCATTGAAGTTTTTCAGCAGCTATTTATCACAGCACTTTGAATGATACAAGCGTTTGTTTATTTAGCTTGAATTTCTAGGACATTCCAAGAGATAAATACTGGAAACTGTTGTCATTGAACAAACTCAGAATTTATTTTAAAAACCTTATTAGTTTTCAATGTTGTAAAATGTCTCGAGGACTTTTGTGGGTAAAAAAGGGAAAAACCCCACAACAAACGATGTTTACTTTGCAATTAATATTGTGTTAGAGGTTACCTCTGTGCTAGTAAATGTGCCTGTGAATGTTTTGGGCACTGAAGCCAGCTGGTACAGGAAGACCCACATCCATACCGTTAAAAGTCTCTTAACCTACAAAACACTCCCATAGGACTGGAAACAGTGCCAACTCTCAAACTGTGCCTGGGATTGCATGGGAAAATGATAGCTGGCATGGGCCAAAATTGTGCCAGGGACCCTTCTAACAGCTTAATAGTATAGACAGTCGTGACCTAGGGCATAGGAGCATCCCTGGGCACTGCTGCGCTGTTAGTTTGGGCACAGCTGGAGTCACAGGTACAGCTGCTAAATTAACTTTCCAGTGCTTTCAAGGCAGTGTACAAATAGGATTGCTTTGTTGTAGAGGGTGTCCCAGAATGACGTTGCTGCTTTTGCTGAAAGGAAGATTTCATGTCACACTTTAAAGAATATTAGTGTTGGGGTTTTTTTTCTATGTAACTTTAGAACCTACCAGCAGCATGGTCAGCTGCAAGTATCCTTTAACATTAAGCTCTTGTTCTTCACAACAGTGAAAATCATTAAATTGACCAAGAGATATTTCTGTAAGTCTTGAGTTTATTTAGTAAACAGATATTACGCATAGATCACTATGCAACAACAATGTTCTTTGTCAGTTAAACTACTGACGTTGTGTCATGTCTAGTCTTATTTTCTCCTTCACATGCTTTGCCTTTTCCACTCTACCAGTACTTAAGACTCCAGCCTCAATTCTTTTCACATGAGA
>JAVKLA010000036.1:17042098-17074747 GCA_034782735.1 Sagittarius serpentarius | reverse complement strand
ATTTTCTCCTTCACATGCTTTGCCTTTTCCACTCTACCAGTACTTAAGACTCCAGCCTCAATTCTTTTCACATGAGAGCATCTGGGTGGGGAGACCAAGGACAGGTTTTGAGATTTTTAAGGCAAGATGTTAGCATAGTTGTTAGAGATGTTTCTGCACTTGCTATGTAAATGACTTAACATTTCATGAATGTGAAGTAAATCAGTTCTCTCGTGTTGCTTGGGTTTAATCATTTTTGATTCTTGGTTAGCATATTTCATAACCAAGGCCTGAATTTTTTATTCTGCATTTGTCAATGATGCAACAATCACCTCATTATGTAGGATGAAGAATTATGTGTGTGGAATTTGGGCTGAGCTGTAAGCTTCTAGGAGAGCAAGAAGCTATTAAGACATCCTGAGATCGTACATAATACAATGTCCTATATTGGGCCCTCTGACAGAGCCGTGTTAATTTATCTCTGTTCTAGCAGATGACAGCTCTGCTCTTCCCATCCTGGGCTTCTCCAAAGCAATGGAATATTATGTGTATTTTAAGTATATCAAGTAATAGTTTTTTCTAAGTCTTCCTAGACAGGGTCTTCCAGACTCTGTTGTTGCGGTTTAATCTAATTTGAATTGACAATTGGTACCAAATATCAAAAAGTGTTGTGTCTCATAGCAAAACCCAAGGGTGAAGCTAAGTGGAAACAATTTAAAATGAGGCGTATCATAGTTAGTCCAATGACTTGGATGTGACTCTAAACTTGGTTTCCCAGGAACTTGGTTTCTTTGTGTATTTTCCAGGTTGCAGAAGAGCAAGAAGTAATCTTCTGCATAAAGCATCCATCACATTAAAGCCTTTGTATTTTCTGGTGAATACTATGATTTGCTTCTTTTACAAATTTTCATCATGTGACAGGTACCTGATGAAAATTCTGGATTTGAGATCCAGAAAAGTCACTGTTGAACAAAACGCTGCCAATAAATTCAGCTTTGAAGAAACTCTGTTCATTCACAGCCTGTGATTCTTTTGTGAAATGAACATCTAAATAAACCTAATTATTAAATGCAGACTGGAGATTCCTGTTGCTCGTTTAAGGTGTAATCTTTATTATGGAAGGCGAAAAGTAACTTTCCATCACTTACCTGTGTGCTCCTAGTCATCTTTATTTCACCCAATCTGCAATTCAAAAAGCTGAATCCAGAAGGCGGAATTTGTGGAGATTAGTACATTTGAGTTCCCTATTCCAAGTGGCTTTAGCAGTATTTAAGGTGGCCTCACAGTAAGTTTACGTGTATTAAAACAAAAATTAAAAGATTTTTAGATAATGACTCGAATGAAAAAGTATTGCCAAGAAGCTATCAAAGAGATCAAATGTACTTAGAAGTGCCATGAAAAGAATATTAAATAGAATACCCGTGCATGTGTACTGGTGGCCTGGATTCAAATCCGTGGTGTTTTTGCTAGCGTAAATGGATGCCGTTGCAGTGAAACTTTTACAGTCTAACTTAAACCTGCTTACCCAGAAACTATAAAGTGTTTTTTACCTTTTGTTTTGGAAAAACAATGGTTCTTCTCTTGCAACTGGTAGTGAATTAGAATGACAACCAAAGCATTCCTGGCCACGCTTCAGCAGGACAAAGCCCCTTGCCTACAATAAAGTGAATGAAATGTGGGAAACTGAGCATTTGCAATCCAGAAGTTGACAGTTTGCATTACAGAAAAAAAATCAGTGCGACTTTTATTGAAGGTTGTTACAAGTAAAAAAAGTTCTTGAGGCAGTAGGCTATGAATCAATATCTTCAAAGAGTTTGGATTTGTCTTGGCCTGTTGTTACTGTGAGAAGTGGCCTAATTTGTTCTAGCAAAGGAGAGGGGACAGATGGCTTTTCTTTAAAAATGCCATGCATTTCTGCTAGTTTATGTTCAGATAATGAAAACTTACACAATCAATAAGGTTAACAGCAGTATAGCAATGACTGTGTATGGAATACGACTTCTTGATAACTCTTACAAATTTTTGGGTGGCCAAAGCAGGCAGGTGAACCACCTAGAACTTCACGTGTGTGGTAAGAAAGATAAACGGGCAGAAATACTGACTTTACAATAGCAGTGAACTTCTCTGGCTGTATTTTCTAGACGTTGTCATCATCCCCTCTTAATTGTAGAGCCAGATGGAGAGTGATTCCTTCCCAGTCATGTAGAGGGGAAAAATGACAATTTTAATGCCTGTTTTGGGAGTATTTTAGTATACTTCACTTAGAAAGATGAATTTTCTAGTTTTCGACTTTGCCACTGGTTTCTTTTCTTTAGTTAGCTATGTAGCCAAGCAAAACCTGGGGTTGTGTGAAAAAGAGATGATGTAATTTGTACCTTAATTCATTCCCTTCTCCTACTAGACATAGAGTGCCTTTGCCTCTCTGAACATTTTCCCAGTTAGCTGCAGACTGAACCTGCTAACAATGTGGTTGGGTTGGATTCCTGTCCCAGGCAGACAGCTCTGTTTGGCCTCAAGACCCCTGGGTTGGTATGGTTTTCAATCATGAGAAATGCTAAATTGACAGTTACTTTCAAGTTCATGCCATAGCACCAATTCCCTGCTGCTCTACACTGTGTGGTTTCATAGCTGCTCTTTGTATTCAGTTTCTTCCAAATGAGCTTCATTTGTTGACAGATTTTGAGATTTTCATAGTTGCCCTGTGCATTTCAATGCACAGTCCTAGTCTTTGGTCTTGAAATAATTTATAGCATAATGAATCATTATAGTGCTGTGTTGTGATAAAACTACACCGAGAGGATGGAATCTAAATGGAAGAATGTGCTCACAAAGTGTTTTAGAACTGATCTGTGCCCCCAACAGTTCCTAACTGAGTGCTCTCTATGACCGCTGGTAGCCCTGCTGCTGCTCTGCAATGTCTCTTCCAAGGCGAAGTCTGGTAAGAGCACTCAGGTCAGGCAATCAGGTGGCCTCGAGTGGGCTGTTTTCTCCTCTTCTGTCTGCATGCATCGCACGTGTCCTTCTGAATCCAAATTTTTCATATATAAAAGGATGAGTGCTTCCCTGCCGTACATGTAAGAATACGTTGCATTAATGTCCACAATGTACAGTACAGATGACTGCATAACTGTTTATAACCACAGTATATGTTAAGAAATGCACGCATATATATTAAAAAAATGGGAGCTTAACATAGTGGTGTTATGGGGTTTTTTTTGATCAGTGAAATAACAGATGTGACTTGAGAATCCTACAACGTGAAAAAAGTTTCCAACTCCTGTGTCCTTTTATTTGCGGCATTTTTACTGCAGCTAATAAAGAACTAAACGTGTTCTCAGATCCTGAATAAGTTCCAATGAAGAGGATATAAGCTTTTCAGCCATTTTAACCGCTGTCTCCAACATAAGACTGGAACACACTCTCCTTTTTTGCTTCAGCCAGTTTGTATGGTCTGCTGTTTTGTGTTGGTACAGCAGACTTTTTTGCTTTCTCTTCATTGTTTTATTAGATGGTTCTACTTTGAATTGCCTTTAATTTCAGTGATGCTATTTAGCACGAAAGCTATAATCCTAGAATCATGCTCTCTTCATAGTAGGACTGATGGGAAATAATTTTGTTCTGCACTTTACATATGGTAATAACTGTAACTCTTGACATTTGCTTTTCTTTGTGGTTATTTTAGGTTTTGTACAGCAAAGCAGACAGGCTGTCGGGTCTGGTACTGACCTGTAATGGAACAATTAAACTGTTTCTGCTCAGTCACATGAGGATGCATGGCAGTGGTCATTTGGGTTTCTCAATATCCTTGTTATTCCTGAAATGTCTGATTATGTTTTGGAGAAGCTAGAACAAATGCAAATCTGTCCCCAAAATAAGTTTGTATCCACAAGCAGAAGAAAAGGGTGTAACTGTGTGCATGTAGCATGCATATATCTGTATTTGTATTGTGGATATTGCTACTGGAATAATATGAGGCTGAGGGTGCTTGGTACTGCATGAATGATGTTGGAAGACGGCTGGTAATTCACTGAACTTCTCATCTGAGCAGACAGGAGGGTTTGGTAAAGAAAAGAAAGGCACAATACGTTGAAAAGTGGGATAAGTTAATTTGGGGTATTTGAAAAATATCCTGTCTCTTTTAGACAAAAAAAAAAAAAAGAAAAAAAGAAAAGGAAGAAAAGTACTTTAAAAAAAGTGTCCTCTTCATTTAAAGATTGTCTGTGCTTATCATCATCATGTACTTGTATCTCTCACACCTTCTGTCATTTGTTTCTGTGATCACTGGGTACTTTAACAGCAACAACTGTTTTTTCTGAGTAAGAACAACATGACATTTGAAGCATAGCAGTAAAAGAAGACCTTGTGGTCCCAGAAGGGTCCGTAAGACTAGCACTCACTCACTTGGTAGTCTAGAGCTTTCTAAAAAGCGGTAGGCTAAAGGGCAAACTTGAACTATTGAAGGACCTCGATGTAGTTAAGGGTTTATCCATTAGCGTTTCTTGCCACTCTGCTCTGTCCAAACTGTAGATACTAAATAAAAAGAACCTTGTCTTCCTAAAACCCCATCCATTCAGTTTTATATTTCTGAAATATTTTCTCAATGAAATTATGGAAGTGATGACAAGCCGTGCTGTTTTCATCTTTTCTCTTTTCAGTTCCCCCACAACATTGTGACACATACCATATTTGAAGTATAACAGCAAAAATGTTTCCTGTGATATTTAATTGAGAATCCATTGTGAAATCGAGAATTTGCTTAGTATCAAGCCTGCTGCTTTGGTTAGGTGAGGGACTTGGAAGAGGAAGGCGCTGGGCATGATTTTCATTTTCAGGGCACATAATACTCAGAATGGCATTTAACAGGAGCTGAAGGGATGGCAGTGAGTTCATTTGCACAGAACTATTTCAGTCATTTCTAATGATTTACCAGGAAGGAAAAACCAGGGTGGAGTTGGCAAGCTTTATAGAGGTTTGAGCTGTAAAATGCAAAAGAAGAGAAAATCTGTTGTGAGGAATTATGAGGAAAAAGTTGTAGAAGACGCCACCCAGAAATGTATGATGTCCTTGTGCTGACAGCTACAGCAGGCTGCCGTCTTTAATGCAGGCAGCTTGCACTGTTGCCCTGGTTCTCCTCTAGCTTATGCAGACATAACTCCTTTGATGTTAGTATGTTCCTGGAACAGCTGATAGAAGAACTGAACTGAAACCTGTCAGGTATCTTTTTCTGGCTTCCCCTTGAACACCTGTAGTCCTCTCACTCATTTTATGCTCTTTAATGAGGGAACAAAACATGATCCTAAATAAATGAGTTAATTGTTTTGTGTAGGTTTGCATGTGTGCATTTAACAGTCCCACGTTAGCTCTTTGTCGAGTCAACCTTCTCCTGATATTAGCAATTTTCTGTTGTACGAGCTGTATTGCTTGCAGTATTGAACAGATTTTTCTTAAAGCAATCAGGCTGAAGTAAAAGGTGAATTCTTACTGAAACAAGTTGTTGACGGAATGCCAGAAGTGTTCAAAAGCTTCTCTTGCATGTATGTTATTTGGCACAGAGAGAATACCTAATCCATTTGTCTTCTGTTCATCAGAAGATCAAATTGATTTGTTGTGTGGCTTATGGAAACTGAAATCTTTCAGAAA
This sequence comes from Sagittarius serpentarius, assembly GCA_034782735.1. NCBI lineage: Eukaryota > Metazoa > Chordata > Aves > Accipitriformes > Sagittariidae > Sagittarius > Sagittarius serpentarius. The sequence continues at coordinate 17,069,128 of JAVKLA010000036.1, read as the reverse complement.
AAAATTGTATGTGTTTCTATATACATATACAGCAAAAGAAAGTCAGTTAGATGGGTTGAGAGAAGAGTACACTGTGTTTAGCTTGCATTAATTTGCCCATGTAATAAAGCTAGTGAGAGTAATGGCCTTTGCTTTGTGTGTTGCGCCGGTGCTCTGCTTCGTGTACTTCCACAAAAAGTATTCAAGCACAGAATTATTCATGGCTGCTGGACAGTAAAGCTGCTCAAATCCTTTCAAAATTAAAGCTGGTGGTCAAAATACCAATGTCTTAACCAGATCAGTGATTTTCAAAATGAAATACAAGTACTTCCTTTTGCTTTGGCATGGATGTATTTGTTTAGTGTATCATAACTGTAGTAACTTAAAAGTAACTGTTTTTTTTATTGGGGAAGCAATGTGGCTTTCCTTAGAAATAGATTTAAACATGGTATTTCATAGATGAGCAGTGACACTTGGCAACATTGATGTGCAATACTCATTTTTGTCCAGAGGACTTCTACTCTGTAGCTTACACTGAGGTATGCATATAAGCAGCCCTTTTGTGTGCTGTATTTCTCAATTAAATTCTCCTGCAAAATCGCTTTGCTACTTTGCCTGGAAAGATAAAGGCATTGTCTGGCAGGAAATCTTAATTCAAATTATAAGATGCATATTTCTCGCTTCCTTTTCAATAACGTCTGATTCGTTTTTCTTCGTGTTAATGGGTTGCTTTAGATCTACCCCTTGATGGAAAACCACAATGTAAAGAGATAAATATTGTTGTAAGAACGCTGCAGTAATTGTAGCCCTTGTGTCCTGAACTTGATTCTCCCCGTCGCATTTTGACCCTGTGTCAATAGGTCACTGTTGTATTTGCATTTTGACAAATTTCTACTCTATTTTCACTTTGTGCAAATGAATTGCCATAGCCATGAATGCTCTGCATAAATAGCTTATCTTTTCATTAAACTCTGATTTATAGCTATCACACTGGAGTGTTTGTGTTCTTCAGCCCTTCTGTTCAGTAGACACTAATCTGTTAGTGTGATTTGATCATTTATCAGATATGTTTTGCCCTCTGTTTACCTCAGTCAGCTTAACTGCATTCTCAACTGTATTTTGTTTGGCTATTAATTCCCTTTTTTTTTTTTTAAATTTTAGATGGATGTTTTTGAGTGGCTTTATTCTTTGATTATAGCATGTGGCATTGCATGTATACAGGTATTAATCGTTATTTTTAGGTGCTCAAGTAGGAATGTCCTATGTCATCCAATAAGCAGAAGATATTCATGTTTCTGCATATGCTGTTGTGTGTTTAAACAACTTGGAAATATAGTAGGTGGATTTTTGTATATGAGCTCTTGCACAGGTCATGGTGACCTGGAGTTTTAAGCTTGTGTGAGGTGAGCAGAAGGACAGCTGCTGGCCGCAGAAGGAAAGGCTCAGGGCTCTGCTCCCGCTGAGTGAAGTGCTGGTGTCGTGGGGGTGGCTGGTTCTGGGACAGACCATTGCAAACCCCGAGAAACCTCCACCCCATCCCCCCATAAACTGGAGCTGTGAGGAGCCATCCACTTGCCTCCTGTTGGGTTTGAGTGGTGTGGTGGTGATTATTAGCATCGAATTCACACTCTTCTGTGGTTTATTGGAGTGGTTTCCTCAAACTTTTAATACCTTTAAAACCCAATTCTTACCTTTTTAATCTCTGTAATTCTACACGGTGAATATATTGGAGGGTAGTCTACCGGTCAGAGGCTGTGGCTCCTTGGCTTTAAGGGGATGTGCTAGCTTTCAGACAGTGAGTGTCCTGCCCCAGGTGGATCATCCTAATGGTGACACAACGTGTGTACAGTGCTGTCTTCATTTTGTCTTGTCCTTCGGTGAATCTAGGCTTGCAACAGAAACACCTTGATGATGAATGTTTTCATATTCTGAACACTGCTTAGGTGGGCATAAAGTTAATCCACTTGATTGAGTTTGGAGCTGCTAAAGCAGAATTATGCATTTTGATGATTTTGCAGAGTAGTAAAACCAAACAAAAAGTACCCCAAAGAGAAAAACCTATGATGCAGTTGTTGTTTAGATGCATGCAAGCTTGGCCTTAAAATAGTCATGACATGGAAGAGCATAAGGGGAAAAGGATCTTTTATGTTGTCATTGCTGTGTTTGCAATTACCCCTGGAGTCCGCTAGAGCCAAGTCAAACCTGAGACATTTGCTTCACTTTCTCAGTGGGTGCAGGATGCCAGAGGCACATATGCCTTAATGCAGCTATTTTTCCTTTTGCATCAAAACTAAATTAAAAAGGAATTATCTTGATAAGCTATGCAAACTCTTTGTTTCTGTGTTTTCAGGCAACTTAAATTTCTTTCCCTGAAATAGAGATTTTTTTTTTTTGTCAGTAAGAGCTTGACTGTCATATCGGTTCAAAATTAGAAACCAACCTTCTACTAATTGATATTTCTCTCTCTTGATTTTTGTTAATATCTTTAAATTTCTAATACTCTGGAGATGAAAAAGCCCCCGAAACAAAACCCAACCCAGTTCCTCTTCCTCAAAAAAAGGGAGAATAAACCTTTCATTTCTTCCCTTTTTTGGACTCGGAAAGGTCAGCATTGATAACAGCAGGATGAAACTGCAAAATATTTACAGCATGTAGTATTACATGTAAACGCTTTTTCAGTCCCTATTGATACTTTTGAAATCACCCTGAGCTGGTCAGGCCATACATTATGTTTGTTTTAATTAAAAACCAGCATGCTAAGCTCCCTTTGATTTTTCCCTAGGAAGGTAGAAAAACCATCTGAGACTTTCTCTTTTTCCCCACCTCCTCCTGGGATACATGCACATTTTTTTCTTCTAGACGCTGAATTCACTAGCTATTAGGATACAGATGAGTTAAATGAGAGAAAAGGCAGGCTCCTGCTGCCTGCGCCTTCACACTGACATGAGAGCAAGCTGTAGGTGATAAAGGTGTCTTACAAAGAGCTTTAATAAACGGTGGTGTAGCCCTGCGCACCATTCTAAGCAGGAGACATTTAAAAACTTTTTAGCAAACGACATAAAAGGAAATAAGAGGAAAAGGTTGTGTATTTGAACACTGGAAGTGCAGGGAGTCTGCAAAAGGTTGATGTCTGTTGTCTTCATGCTACTCGGAGAAACAGTAACAGGTAAATGGGGTATAATTCACTGGTCTGATGCGGCATGTTACGCACATGAGGAAAAGAAAGCTCCAAGTCCTTTCTCTTTAAATTGCAGCTAGAACACATTAATATTAATTTTGTTCTGTGCCATCGTCTCATGTTTCAACCCTCCAGATAATAATTAAGGCAATAGAAGATAAAATTTTATACTGTATAAAATAGCATTCAAGCCTTAACAAATAAGAGATTATTCTGTCCAGTAAACAAAACATAATCATCCTGGCAGCCTTATGAAGGAGAGCCTAAAATAGAAACTCTGCTATTTATAGGTCATGTAAAATGTCATCATCTCTTTCATTATCTGTGCTGTTTGGATGAAAAAGAACTGATTAATTTAAAAGAACCTTGGCTTATTTGCTAACAAGGTTTTTTTCTCATTGATTGCTAGGAAGTCTAGTTCCTTTGGAAGGGGTTGCAAGTTGTGAGTAAATCAGTTGTCAGCCTGTGTAGACGCATCTACCACTTACGTGCCGGCAGTGTAGCCTTGTGTGTACATGGTGTTTTTATAGCAACTTTGGCTATACCTTGTTTGAATGAAACTTCAGGGTCTGGGCAGAAGTGGAAAGGCAGCAACAGGGGAGCATTGGATCATGAAAGGGCCAGTCTCCTAAGCCTCTCTTAAAAGCTTAACTATCAAACAAGCTGTGTCTTAACGGAAAGACCAAAACCAAAGAGATGTAAAATTAGACCAATGAATTAATATTTAGGTATATCATTTTAAAACTCCCAGGATAGTAGTGTGCAAAAACACGTCAAAGACAGTAGGTTTACCAGGTTAGCCTGGCTGGAGTCGCGCAGAACCAGAGTTTATTTCTAGGAAACTGAGGGCCTCACCGTGGGGCTTGTTAGCAGGGAAGTGTGACTGGCCCAAAGCTGCGGACAGTAGTGCAGCTCCTGTCTGGAGGAGACTTGGGATTCCCAATGTGAACTGTTTGTTTGTGGTTCCTGGATGCCTGTTGTGCATTATGCTAAAAACTGATTTTATTAAAAAAAAAACTCTGTCTTCCAAAGTTCCTCCTTTGTTCATCCACCTTGATTCAGACTCTAAAAGTAGGATTGAGTTCAAGTGGAACACTGCATTATTCTGGATTGCTCCTTTGATAAATAGCTATTCCTTTTGCTTGCTCTTTGTCTTGACACCTTTTCTTGCCAAGCTGAGAGGTCCTGACCCAAAGTCCTTTTAAGTCAGCAGAAAAACTCCCAATGACTTAATGAGTGGAGGGAGAGCAGAAATGCGAGGACAATACTGTGCTTCCTTGCATCTCTTGCTAGATCATTTTGGATCTCTCCAAAATACTTCTCGCCTCCAGTAGTAGATGGACTACCAGGGCCTCCAGTGTACTTGTGTTGCTTAAAAAGTCTTTCAACTTTGCAGGACTTCTAGAACTATGACTGTGCACTCCCAAAAGCGAGATAAATGTAAAATGAATTTGAGGCTAAGCTGATTAGGGCTTTCAGTTTCAGAATCGGCATGAGAGACCTCCATCCAAATGCATTTGATTAAGTGGGGCTGAAAAATGTTTGTTAGCAAACCAACTGAGAAAGTACAAGCAGAGCTCTCCAAAATAGTAAGAATAAAAAGTTAAGAAGGAAGAATTAGTATTTAGACACTTAATGGTGATCTTTATTGCTTTCTATTGCATCTTTTGTTGTCTTTAGCTGGGTCATCAGAACACTTACCAAAATAATTTAAAAAATAAAATGGCTGTTGGTTTTAACAGCTATGACAGTAAAGCTGATGCTTGAGCATGCAGATTTCCTGTCAGAATTGTAAATTGGTTAGAACCATATGAGTCTGGAGAGCTAACACTTACCAGGCAAAAATGGGCATAAAGCATGGTCAGGTCTACTTGCATCCTTCAAAATGGGAAAAATCCCACGAAGCCAAAGGCAGCAGCAAAGCCTAATTAAACGTTTTGTCTCTGCTTTTCCTGTTAATCTTTCACAAAAGCTGTTCATTGTGGATATACGAGAAAGCCACCAAGGCTGCTGCTGGAAATGGTAACCTAGTGGGAATAAAACCAGTGTTTCTTTCCACTTTGAATTCTAGGAAACTCTTATTTTGACTACTTCTGGTCTTGTATTTTCCAGTTAATTGTTTTTAGCGTGAGATGCCTGCAGCTAAGTAGATGTGCTCACACAAGGGAGGCCTCACTTGCTAAAAAAGCCTGTATTTCCTTTTCTACCAAACCAGAGTCTGTGAAGCTTCATTCTGGAGGTGCCGATTTTTGGTGTTTTCAGAACTGAACTGATGCTTTTGGCAGGGGGGTTGGAACTAGGTGATCTTTTGGGGCTCCTTCCAACCCAAACCATGCTGTCGTCTAACCTGGGTATGGGTAGCCTTTCATAAGCCACCACTTTCAGATTAGTGTGCTAGTTCTTATTACTGCAGCATGTATTTTCTAAGGATTGTAAGAAGGGGAGAGATAGGAGGCATGTGGCCAGAAGGGCTTGTCTGGACTGAGCTTGAAAACTTAGGAACCAGTGGTCAGGATCAGGGTAGCCTGGCAAGCTAAGGCGCGATGTGAAAAGGCACCATCAGAGCTACGTCTGATTTCTGCAGAAATGTCATGTTCCTGTAGAATGTCATCATTTTGACAAATGCCATTTTGTGATCAAAAGCATTCCATGGAAAATGTCTAACCCACCGTACGCTCGAGTCGAGCTTTTCTCTCTTAATTCCAATATTCTGTTTTTCACCAAAAGAGACCTTGTCCTTTTGATTCTGTTGCAGAACTGCTCTGCTTTAAATCTGAAGGAGCCATTTGTATGCTGTTTCTTTGTAATTAAAATTTTTATCCCCCAGAATGTGTTTTCCATTAAAAATTCCTGTCCTGCACTAATAAATCTAAATCTTGTAACAGTTGTCTCTGGAAATGTATATTTTGCTATATGCCACATATAAACATTTATTTCCTGTTTGAGAAAATGTGGTTTTTACCATCTGTAATATTCGTATTTCTTTTTTGGGGAGAAAAGTTAGGGTGATAGAAACATGATACAGGCACTCCTAAACACATTAAGAAAACAAGACCTTGTGGCCAAGGCAAACAAGATGTTTGTTACAGAGTCTAGTAAGCTTTTTCATGTACTTTTTTTTTTAATTGCCAAACTTACTTTAGATGAGGTATTAAATTTATGTTGGAGACCAAAGCTATTCAAGTTCATTTGGGTTCTGTTTTTGAATGTGAGGGTTTTTTTCGATATTTTAGCTGCTGTCATTGACCGGCCTTTAACGTGGCTGTTACAGAAGAGAAGGGGTTGCTCTATGTGGACGAGACAGTCCCGAGAATCAGAGCATTTTTGTTTTACATGACTCTATGTGGACCAGCTAACAGCAACGTTGCCCTCGTTCACTTTAGCTGACAGTTTCAGTTTTGCCAATAAGATATGGTAGTACTTTATTAAAACTCATAACAAACTGGCCTGCCGTAGTTCTTGCTTGCTCCAGCCAACTAATTTATTCTGTCAGTGCTTTAAAATCTTAATTTAGAATTTCATTTCCATTTCCTGCACAAAAGGCCGGCCCACAGTGCTGTGTATTGAATTGCTTTTACAACAGAATCGGCATGTTAACGCTTTCCTTTTACCAGTGAGGTTTCCTGAACTTGCGTAGGTCCTTGGTCAACTGAGCAATTGAAAAGATGTAGCTCATTGCATCATTTTCCTCTTAAGTCTTTTAAACTGCTGTTGGATCTCCCATTCTTCCAGATCCTTTACCTGCCTGTTCAGCACTGTCTAAATTAGATTTCCAAGTAATGGCTCCAGACATTATAGAACTAGTTTGAATCAATTTCTTTTTAAACTTGAACACATTTTTTCAAGAAAAACATTCAGTCTTCATGTAACATTTTCCAGGGATGGAGAATATCCTCCAACCATCAGAAAACACTTCCAATGATAGATTAAAAATAAAACAAAAATATTTGCAGTTAGAATAATTAACCACAGCTAGTCCGGTTTCTTAGATCTTGTTTTCCCTTTGTCTACAACATGAAATTAAAAAAAGCTGCAGTTACTTTCTCTATAACCCAGGTTGGTTTTTTTAACCAGTGTGACCTTCTTACTCAATTTTTGTGGCTTCTTATGCCTCTTGTAAAGTGTGCTTCAACAGCTCCCAACTGTTATACACATTCTTCAGTTTAAATGTTTTTTTCCCCAACAGATTTAGCTCATAATTATTTTCAGCTTTGAGAGCCTGACTTTCTAAATCACAAAGCGTTGTTGCCTGTATGTTTCCTTTATGTATGATATGTTAGTGATTTGGTGTCTCTTCTATATGTCCACAAATGTTTGATTATATATTTTTTAAAAAAAAAAAGCAGGTGCATCTCGGGTTAAGCTTAGTTGTGCGCTCTTTGAAAATAATGTAGTAGGAACAGGACTTTTAGTTGCTACAGCAAGTCCACAGCAAGTCTTGTTTCTGGTTTTGTTTCTTCGCAAATCTTGCTTCTGGGAAATCGCTAGAGCAGGTTGGAAAACTAACATGTAGCGCTCTGTAAATGAATATATTAGAGGGAAAAAAAAAAATTTCTTTGAGACACTGGTGCACCTGAGTGTGCATCATCCAGCTGTACTGGAGAATGGGCTGTCAGTTGGCACATGCTTTGGGCAGAGCTTTAAATGGACACATTATGATTTCTAACTGGTTTCTTCCAAGGCGGCCACTATTTTCTATCTGATAGAGATACTTGTAAGGAAAAAAAATCTTTAAAAAAGTGGCATCAAAATTCTAGTGTTCTGACAATGCCTGCATTTAGTGTGCGTTTAGCGCCTGACCATCACAGGTTTTCAGCATTAGATTTTATGTATTCAATACCTCTGGAAATCAGGCTGTTAATATTGACATATGCCTGGGAACCAGTGAGGGTAGAGCGAAAAACTGTAATACTGTGATTAGTATTCAGAGGTGACCTGGCTGGGCAATGGGAGTTTGTCCCTCCAGCAATCAAGGATGAAAAGGGACTTAGCTTGACTGCTGAAGGAGTTTGAGGTCAGGTTTAAAAATAAGCACCAAAACCCACTACCTATGCTTAAATTACAGAGAAGAGCAAGCAAAAAAATCAAAGAATATGAATAGCTACTCAGAATTCTCCAGTGCTGGCAGATATGTCACTTTTTTTTCCCGTTTTTCTGGAAGAATCAAATGCTGTATTTGGGGAATGGGTTTCAGATTTTGCAAATATTTTCCTAGTGCCGTTCTAGAAAACGAGTTTGTTGGCATATTGTTATGTGGGGCTTGTTCTGCTAAAGCATTGTAATGCCGTCTGTTTCTCAAGCTGATTTGGCTTTTACAGCTCAAATACTATATCCTACTTTTAGAACATATGGTAACTCCTTTCAGGAGACATAGAGAGATACGCATCTAATTTCCAGAAACGGGTCGTTGCCTTTGAGTGAAAGACTGCAAGTGCTTTTCATCTTGATTTTTCCTGTTCTTACTATTCTGTCTGGACTTTCTTCTTCACCCACTGCCCTGCTTCTGCTGCCTCTCATAAGCCCTCCCTGCGTCCCAGAAAAGGAACGGCTTGCTGGCAGCTTTGAGTCACAGCAAAGGGAAAGAAACAGCGCTCCCTTATCCAGGTTGCTTCATGCAACATAGTTTTACAGAGTAGGTGTCAGTGACAAATGCTGTTATGTGACTCCCATGCAGACTGCTTTCCTGATGAAGTATTACCGGAAGATTGGGTTGCTCCTGTGGCCCGGCCTGTGTTCATTGATGGAAAGGCTTAGCGCAGATGGGGTGTGAGCCACTCAGCCTGAATCTTTCAGAGCCGCTCATGGAAAGAGGCTGCATCCCATGCCACCCTCTTACAATGATTTCATTCTGCATTCACTTTGGATGTGTAGGAGGTTTTTTCTTTTTTCTTTTTTTTTTTTTTTTAAAAAGCCTACATGGCAACATCAACGATTCTTGCCACTAATGACCGCTTCGTACTCCTCATTGCTCTTCCTTGCTGGAACATGCAGTGCAAAGAGCCCCAACACAGCAGTGTCTTTGTGTGCAAGACAAAATGCCTTCCTTGGAGAAATGTCTCTGCTTCCCTAAGTTCACCTCTGGGTCTGGCTTTCTGTAAGGTTTGGCAGAGCTGAGGCTTTGCTCTGGGCATTTGGTTTAAGGTCACCACCAAGAGGAAGCATTTATGGACATAACTTTAATGTTACAGCTTGATTGTCAGCCAGTTAACTTAAGCCTCTAGTTCAACACCAATCTGGCCACAGAACTGTCTGAATTACTTAGCATGATGCTAATCCAGATTTCATTGAAAACAAGTCTAGAGGATGCTGCATTACTTTGTTCTTTGCACACCTACCCCCCCAAGCTTTCCTGTGAAAACCTTATAGTGTGTGTGGCTATTAATCAATATTATGGTTTATCTTGGAGATTTTTCATTTTAATAGGAAAATACTCTGTATTTGTGATCCCAGCAGGTCCCTTCTCTCACCTTGGCTCATCTTGCTCTCTACTATCATTCCCAGAGACCACCTGAGAGTCTGGGCTCCTTCCTTGTTGTGTGTCTGTGGATTCTTCAAAGTGAAAAAGGAAAACAAAAAGCTGAGGCAAGAGCAGGGAGCTCGCACCATATCTTGAAAATAGCATGAGGGAAGAAAAGAGGACTCCTATGAGCCAATAACAGAGTAGTAGTGGTCAATCTCCAGCTTTTAGTTAGGTGGGTTCATGATTAACTGTGCTGTAGGCAAGAAACACCCTGGCTGGCTCTGCATCTGCCAGCACCTATATGGATGCAGTAAAGCCACGTTTCTGAAGCTCTGTGCCTGACCAGTTCAAATGTATTTTAGAAGTATCTATGGCCAACAGTTGTTAATACTGCTGACCTTCCTTTTCCCTCTTCTATTTATCGTATGTTCTTGTTGCTTGAGCTGCATGTTTTAAGTTAGCCATATTTTTGCTTCACATGCATTAGGTTTTCCCTCCTTCCAGACTTCCCTGGGGCAAGTACAGTTGCCACTTTCTCTGGAGAAATGTCATCCTTTATTCAGTGTTACGGTGCTGTAGGCTCTGTATGGACACAAAAGATACCACATGCGTTAAGAAGAGAGGAGCAGAAAATGTCCTCATACTCTTCCTCGTGCCTTTACTTTAAGGTAGGACCCCTCTGCATGGAAACCTGCTGCAGCTTCCAGCAAAGCTGTGGCAAAAATCAACAGAATCGGGTTTTTCCTTCATGTGGACACAGCTTTAGCAACCCCCAGCAGTTTGTGTCACCCATCAATGCTGTGGACACTTGCCCTGCTCAGACGCAGAAGGGGTCCAGGACTGTAGATGTAGTTTAACTATGCTCTTAAAAAACCAAATTCAAACCTTGGTATTTTGCGAAAGAAAACAATAAAATAGTTTCTTCTTGAGGTAGAAAGATCTGATTTCTACCATCATTCATGCGGTAGCTCTCGCATGACTGAACTATGCCTATCCAGGCTCTCCTTTGAATCCCCACAAAAAGAGAGCTTGAATTGACAAGTGTTTTAATATTGTAGTGGCTTAAAGCTTCAGGATGTATTTGCCTGAAACAATGCTGTGAGACTTACTTTCTCCATTTTTTCCTTGTTCTTTGAGAGTGTTGTCGACGTTAGCCAGACCTATAGGACACCCTGCTGTCAAACTATGACTAGGACGTGACAGTAATCAATAGCTTTCCTGCAGGCACTGTCCATGACAGACCATGCTCCCCTTCCTGGCATGCTGTCATGGCTGCGTGGCCTCCTCTCCCACGTCAGGGTTGTCCTAGGCTGCAAAGATGTTGGAGGGCAAAGGAAGATTTCTTCTTCAGGATCTTCAAGAAATTCAAGGCTGAAACTTGAAGGCACCAGAAGTTTGAAAAGGCCAAAGGAGGAAAAAGACTGGGCTTTCTCCTGCTTTTTCTGGTATTGCTGATCTGAATTCAGCTAGGGGCAACAGAAGTGTATTTGTCACAAGCGTTCAAAATTTTCAGGCCTGGTGTATAAATGATAATATTTTTGCTTTTCAACCTCAAGCTTGAGCTCTGTGGGTTTTTTGGGCACTTCTCAGCTGAAAGACTGTTTGTTTAAATTTACAGTAGAAATATGAATCACTATTAATGCACAGAAAGTAAGGTGGAGCACCCTGCGAATACAGAAGATTAGGCTAGGTGCTCGTAGAATAGTTTCACCAGGGATTTATGATCTGTTAAGTGCATTTCTGTAGCAGCAAATGCTGAATTACCAGTTCAGTGCTGGTTCGTTCACCCATGCAGATTGAGAGCGATACCAAAAGGTACTGTGCCAAGAAAGCTCTTGCTGCTCCTGATTCTGAACATGACCTGAAAGTTTTGAGTGAATAAGCCTCCTTCAGATTCACAACTTACACCTAAAATAATATTTTAAGAAGTTCTGTTAGTCATAAAGGTAACAAGTGTTATTCATTCTCCAGACAGGAATTACTAGCTTCACTGAAGTGCTCTCTGCAGATTCAGCAGCTAGGCTGCTGCTGAAGTCTTAACCATGCTCCATCAAAGTTGAGTTTTATTGCTGTGTAGGTAGTTCATCCTGTAACTTTGTGCAATTCTTTATAGCATAACCCTCCAGCTTATCATAATTTCCTTCTACTGGGAGGATTTTGCAATGGATGTGGCTTTGTTGTTCGGAGCGGGTTTTAAAGCATAAAAATTGGAAAGTATTTTATGTTTTACTTCAGGAAGGTAGGTAAAGGACAGGCAGTCATTTTGCTTTGGTTGTGATACGGATTTCTTGGAATAATGGAAAAGTCTAAGTTTTGATCTGAGCAGTTCATCTACCTGGAGTCTGGCTATTGCAGCCTGGTACGAATTAAAGTAATTTAAAAGATTGGGACTGCATGTGGCATTTCCAAAAAAGATCGTTTGTACTCTCAGACCAGTAGTTTTTGTCAACAGAGACTGTCCAAATTGGTATGGAAGCAATCTTTGACAATAACAGATGAGGCTATTGAAGCATTTATGGGGAACATCCAAACATCTGGACTTTATGGGACTAGTTTGTACCCAGCAATAAAAGTTCATTGGTGGTTTTTGTTTGTTTTTAATAGAGGAAAAAAAGAGAAGAAAGTAGAATTGGAATCAAATCAGGTGTCTGCTGCGCCATGTTACTTGTTCAGCTGAACTCCCATGGCAATGTTTAAATATCTTTTTTAGCACACTGAGCCATGAAAGGGTTTTAAGTTTACTTGTGTTAGGAAAACGTGGTAGTAATTAATTTACCAACATGTTATGGGTTTACAAGGTGCCTTCTTTTCATGGGTGGCTGGAAAGTAAAACTTGCTTAGATTGTATTGAATTTAAGAAGCCGCATGAATACTTCAGGCTTTTAAACTGGATGTTTTTTCTTTGTGATCTTATTTTAACTCTGGCCAACCATGATGAATGTTTTCTGTCTTACTATATATTCTTGTGTCTTTGACCTCACAAGAGACATGACACAACAAATGTAGGTACTGATCTTTATTTACTTATTTACTTAGTAGTTAAAACAAGAAAGCAAACAAAACCACAATGTCTTTCACCTCTTCTTCCCAGCACCCCCTTGACAAATGGCTGTTGGAACAGTGTTAAGCTGTGACCTTAAAGCCACAGGCCTAATGAAACTGTGATCTGGCAGATGTGACAGACTCATCTTACATAAATCACTCTCTTTTGTCATTGCTGGCATATGGCCAATGAATCTTCTAATTATTGAATGGCTTTTATAGCCCCATTATTTATAATCATTTTTGGACAGCAGCTGGAAGACAAGGATGGGACAGAATGAAATGATATAGCACAAACTATTATCATTTGTGTAACAACTGCTGGGATTAGGAACATTTGATGACGATGTGGTTACCAGCGCAGTCTTGTTAAATGATAAAAATCCCCTCAGCGTTCATTTTGTCTTCGAAGATGGGCTGTTGCCTACTGGGCCTTGCCGTGAAAATTATTGTATTAATTGATCCAGAAATAGAATATGAATCTCTCCAGACATTAGCAAAATATATGTGTGAGTATCAGGGCCACCTTTATGTGAGGACTTGAGGAAAATCCATTGCAAGCATTAGCAAGACACAGTGGTTGATGCCCTGGCGCTACTGTTGTGGCAAGTGCTGTGTGGAAAAGTTTTAAGAAGTGGCTTCTGCTTCCCAGGAGCCCTGTCTACACCCCACTTCTTAGTAAGAATTTAACAACAGATTGAGAAGTTGTCTTTAGTTACTTTATTAATATTTTAACATTTCTTTTAAAAAAACTAGTTGTTCTGTTTGTTTTTTTTTTTTTAAGGGACATGATGGGTTTATAACGAGCTTAAGTTAATACCCTTTGTAATTAAGGGGAGCTATTTTGGCTCTAATTATAGATGGGTTTGCGTTGAGTCCTGTCTGCTGGGTAGAGCAGCAGCCTTGGAGAAAGGAGCATGACTGAAGTCTCCCAGCCTGTAAGCCCAGTCAACTGAGATTGCAAGTCCACTCGCTGCTTTAGAAAATCCAGCTTCTCTGCTCATGCCTCTAAACGAGTGGGGTTTTGCGGGGGGTGTGGGTGTTTTTTGTTGGTTGGGTTTTGGTTTGTGGGTTTGGTTTTTTTCCATGTCTGCAGTTCTGCATTTTGTAGCACAGAAATAAAACTCTGCCAGCTACGGTAACTTATTAATGTTTGTTAAATACCTTCAGATAGAGATCTTCAGATGAAAGACAGTATGCTATAATCAGGGGTTTATACTGCAAATCCAACGTGCAATCTTTGTGTCTTTAAAAAATTGAATCCTTCCCTCTCGATGTAGACATCAGGGCACGCACGAGAGTCTTAATCCAGATGACTCTATTGCACTTTTATCCCTTCAGCGAGGCCTTTAACCTTTCATTGCTTCATGGCCCTGTTGTTTTGAAATGGTCTTTGTCTGCCCACGGAGAATCCCTCTGCTAAAGATGCCTTTAAACGGAGATCCCGAACAGAGAACAGGGATTCTGCTGCGGCTCAGGAATGGAAAATGGATTTTTCCAGTTCAGATGCTGTCAGTCACTGTGAATGTAGCGATTGGTAGCCTTCCCAAAGAAGGGTAAAGCAAAAATATATACTAGTGTAAACCTGCTTATAGGAGTGTAGTATGTTAGAGACCACTGTGTCCCAGCCCTGACCCTGACCCATCTTTGCCCAAGCATCTATAGGCTCTGTCAGAATATAGCTATTTATCAGGATTATCTGTGACCATCTCAAAACATAAATGGGGTAAAACAGCTGCAGTAATTAATATAAACATAAACTATAAAATGATAGCTTCCAAATGCATAAAACATGAGTTCAAAATATATCTTCAGAAGATACATATTGCACAGTGCTGGCATAGACTCTCTACCAGCTGGCAGGAAGGTGCTGTCAGCCCTGCGATGTTCACACTCAGCTTTTTCTTGAAAAAAATCAGATTTTGCTTGGTCATTTATGCAATCTGCTTTCCTTATTGGAAGCCCATATGTCAATAAGGCAAGAGGCTTTCAGCCCCTCAGGTCTGCACTGCTGCTTGCTGGTGGTAGTGCTCTTGAAGAGATAGATGTTCTTATGCAGCAAAGACAGCGTTAGATGATCTTGTCTGCAGCTTTCTTCCCTGCAGAAACTGGAAATTGTAGCAATAAGTGTCAGAGCATACTTCAAAGCATAGTTTCTCTAGTGACTTTAATATTAGGTTACTGTTGGAGGACAAATGTGTGACAGAGGATTGTGGGTTTCAAAGAAGTGTATTTAGAAACAGTATTTTTCACTAATCACAAAAACATCTAGGTTACATATTTATCTACACAGAATTGACAAGCACAGTTTATTGTTTCTCAGAAAACTGTATGTCAGTAATTATTTATTTTTCCTATGAGAGATATTTTTTTCCCCCTTGGGGTTTGTTTTTGCTGCTAAAAGATCGTTATGATGTCATGGTTTGGGAGGACAATTGACATACTTTAAAATGCAGTATAATAATTAAGAATAATTGAGAAAATGAGCCATTCAGTGAGTTACCCCTTGTGTTGTTCAAAGGATTCAGATAATAAGATGGAAACATCTCAGATTTGGGGGTGGTACTGTGGGAAGAAAAGCAGTGAAAAGTTGGTTTTCTGACTGTATCTTCATAATGGAACGGGTTGCCCAGGGCAGTGGTGGAGTCCCCATCCCTGGATGTTTTTCAAAGTCGTGTAGATGTAGTGCTTAGGGATATGGTTTAGTGGGGGACTTGTCAGTGCTAGGTTAACGATTGGACTAGATGATCTTACAGGTCTTTTCCAATGTAGGCAATTCTATGATTCTGTAAAGAAAGGTATTGGTTTCATTCAGCGGGAAAAGAAACTTGAAGGAAACTGTTGCAACAACAAAAAAGAATCTTTGAACGCGTTTTACTTTTAAAAGTTTAAAATATGTATTTTGGTGAGCTTAGTAGGGAAGAATTTCTTTTTGCATTTTCTATGCTTGGTTTTCTAAAGCTAGATAGAAGAGCCTAATTTTTATTACAGAAATAACAAGGTGATTTTTCTGTGTGCAAATAAATGCATTTCCAACCTACCCTGGCCAGCAGGAAGGAAGAGCTGAGCACTCGCTCTTGAGACCTATGTCCTCTGTTTTGGAAACTGCTGTTTCTGAGTTCCGTCTTTTGTTCCTCTACTGTTATCGCTGTAGGATCTCTTTACATGCTTTTAGCAGAGAAGAAAAGAAAGGTTTTCAAAAGGGGAAATGTAAGATCCAATCTGCTTTTGAGAACAGAGGAGTATTTTGAAGGGTAGTAGTATACTTCTACTTAACACAGCTCATCTCTAAGGAAACTGGTGCCAGGTGTTTTCTTGAGCACTTCACAAAGGGAGAACTTTTGCATAAAACCAGGTGGTTCTGGGCACCTGCCTTTCCACCAAGCCTGGCAATGGTTGGTGTATCAACAGAAGCCAGTCAGAGGGTGAGACTTGTTTTCAGAGGGAGCGTGCACAAGCCAGGGGTGCCCCTGAGGATCAAAATGAATTTTACTACTACAATTTGCACACAGGAGGTTGCTGAAATGTCACTGGCACATCTTTCAGATTCTCAGGAATTGCGGGTGCATACATTTCAGGCTCAAAAAGAATTTATCAGAGTTTACAAACTTGCATCTAGCGCTATAATCTACAAAATAATGCCAATATAAAGCACGTGCTCTCTCAAGTCTGAGGAGATTTTTGGAAAAGATAATCAGAGCGGAGTGAAACATTTGAAATGGTAAAGAATCCAACATGTTCCAGGGCGGATCCTTTTGGCAGCTTTCTACATGGAGTTAGTGTCTGTGTTAGCTCATTTTCTTCTTCCATGCTCTGGAGTGAGTTACGTGGGGTGAGCCTGCTTTTGTCCACAGCTGTGGTCTCAGTAGCTGCTGAGCTGAGACCATCAGGGCTGCAAGAAGCCTTTATTTCTGTCAAGAATTTTCTGGAATTTAGCAATTAAAAATATGGCTTAGCCAGCTACCCCCCCCCCCCTTTCTTTTTTTTCTCCCCATTTAAAATAAATGTAATAGAAATGAGCATCACTGTGCGCTCCCTGAGGGGACAATCATGTGAGTGTAAGTATTGCTATAGCCCCTGTTTTTGCAACTGCCATCTTGGCTAGCGCATCAGTGACTCAGATGGGAAATCCCAGCTATTGCATAAACCAAATAACCAGACTTTCCAGCGAGGGCCATAGTAGACTGAGATGCTAGATGGAATGGGCACAGAGGGAAGCTAAAAGCAGATATCATCAGTAAATTGCATATTTTCTGTGGTCAAACAAGCCCTAGCTCAGCAGAGCTTTCTCATCTCTAGATATTTTTGTGACATAAATCATTGAATCAGGGATCACACAGTATTTCAGGAGAAAGCTTACGTTATATGATACATGCAGTTCAGTTCATTAATTTCTTCACTGGCATAAGCTCTTGCATTATGTCCAAACTGTTTGTCATATTTGTTCTTTTTGCTATGAGAAACCACCTTGTCTTACTATCTGTTGTGCAAAGAAAAATACAGACTGTTTAGTTAAAAGATAAAGAAATGCTTTGTTATTTCAGCAGATGCTCTTTTTTTGTGCCCAGTCTCCCTCTGGAGTAAAACGATGTGGTATGAAATCAAACATCTGGAGTTTGGAAGGTCAGCTCTAATACTGGAAAACTGTAGCCCACAGGTCTACCAAGTCCTCCAAGTGCCTCCTACGTGGGAAAGCATTTTTATAGTATAACAACTGGAGACCCATTTGTTAGAAAACGGGTTGATAATCTGCTCTTGGAGTAAGGAGTGTTGCTGGGGTAAATCAGGAAAGTGTGTTGAGCCAGT
Source organism: Sagittarius serpentarius (assembly GCA_034782735.1). Lineage (NCBI taxonomy): Eukaryota > Metazoa > Chordata > Aves > Accipitriformes > Sagittariidae > Sagittarius > Sagittarius serpentarius. The sequence continues at coordinate 17,051,663 of JAVKLA010000036.1, read as the reverse complement.
TTTATCTGCCTTTCAGTTTCGTTGTTTGAGCCATTTCTGTAATGAGCATGCTGGTCCTTAAAAATTTTCCTCCTTTTAATGCTGAGCCTGCTGCCTGAGCCTTCCTTTCTTCAATAAAAAATTTAATTTAAAAAAAAAAAAAAAAGGGCAGCTGTCTGGAGAATCTAAATACAAATCAACTATTTATTTTTTAGAATTTGACTTAGTATTTCAGACTAGGGTTTTTTCGTATAGTTTTTTTTTTTTTTTTTTTTTTAACAACTAACATTTCTGTTAAAATGTTGCAGGACTGCGTTAGGCAGATAGGCTGTTCCTGCCCATGGTCATTTAACAGTTTGCACTCTTTTTCTTATTTGTCTGGTACCGCTGCTGCCTCCCAGACCCACGGTCCAACTGCGCTCCATTGCAGTATTATTATTCTTGATTTGCTCTGCAGCGATTCCTAGAGGCTCCAGCCAGGAATCTGCAACTGTGATGTGTCAACAAGTATTGAGATCATCTGTGCGTTACGTATTCACAATCCAAAAAATCATAATGCAAATTATAAAAGACCATAGAAACAGCTGCAGTGGTTCAGGCCAAGGTCCATGTAGCCCAGCATTCTGGCTTCCAGCTGTGCCCATAAGTAAGGTACCTAGCAAAGGAAAGGAAAAGAGCAAGGTACTTGATATTCCCCCACTTCTTTTCCCAGGTCTCCCAGCCACCAGCAATTCATGTTCAGCTCAAGGGATTGCCTACACCCTCTTTTGCAACTTGCAACGGGTCTGTCTTCCACGTATTTTTCCAGTCTCTCCTTGAAGGTCCTCAATAAGCTTCTTGCACCCGCCGTGTTCTCCAGCAAGGAGATCTGCTGCAGCCTGTGTGAACTACTTGCCACTGTTGCGTGGTTTTGAACCAGGCTCCCGTTAGCTTTTGTTGGTGTCTCCTAGTCCTTGTGTTGGGAGAGGCAGGGAGCAGCCAGACCCACCGGCCCTCTGTGCGCGTTGGAGACCAATGTCCGCAACAGGCTGCAGCATCCCAGCCCGCTCTCTTGCTCCTGGTATGGCAACTGCTCCAGACTTCGATCATCCTGGCTGTGTTTCTCTAAGGCTTTTCCAGTGCTTTTTTTCTCTTTTCTTTTTAGAACAAAAGAGGTTTTATCCCTGTTCTCTGTATGTTCTTGTGGGTTTGTTTTTGCTTTTCAGTCAAATTAATGTCAATGTTATTCCAAACCTGGAAATAATTCATTTCTGGGAAAAGACTTCACTAAGTTGCTCCAGTTCGTATGTTCTGCTACAAGAAAAGATTTGGTGTTCAGCAACTAGCAATGTTCATTAACAACTGTTTCTTTTTCTCTTTCTTTGTTTGGGGGTGGGGTGGGTGAGTGTTCTTTGGTTTGGTTGGTTGGTTGGGTTTTTTGTTTGTTTGTTTTGTTTCCAACTCATTTATCTTTATTTTCACACACTTCTGACAGTGTTCAAAACTGAAAGGGGAAATAAACAGATTTAAGTGAAAAGTGTTGGATATTATTCTGTTGTTTTTAAGGACTTTGGGTGCTCTTAACTCCTTCAATCAATTCTTTTCTAACTCCTGCTGTGTGCTGGTATACACAAAGTATAGCACTTGTTTGATTTTGTGCCATGTTCAGTTATATTAGTACCTCCAATGGGAGCAGCCTTTGCCTTCTGTCTGTCTGCCTAGCTCAGCCTCCAGTGAGTTGCAAAAGCAATACTCTACCTTTATTATTTTTCTTCCTTTTCACATCATCTGTCTTTCTCCATTTGCTCAGACAAATAAGTGATAAAAGGGAATGATGATCTGTTTAACACCACAGGAAGAAAGATGCATTATGAGACAAGAGAGACCTCTTGTTTACAGCGAGTTATTTTTGGTAATTAGCCATTTGTAGAGGAAGATGAGCCTCCGCTCGTAAAGTCAGCATGCCATAATTTAGGGGACTCTGAATAGAAGTCTAACATTTGCCTGAATTGGAAATGTTAATTGTGTGCATTTAGAAATAAATAAATGGCTGTTTTTTCTTTGCAGGAAGCAGACTGAACAAAGACCTGAGACATTATCTCAACCAGAGGTTTCAGAAAGGATCGCCGGATCACGATCTGCAGCAGACTATTAGAGATAACCTTTATCGCCATGCTGTGCCTTGTAAGTAATAAACATTGACCTGGTGGATTACATGTAGTAGAATTTTTTTTCTTTTTTTTTTCTTTTTTTTTTCTTTTTTTTGTTTTTTTTTGTTTTTTTTTGTTTTTTTTTGTTTTTTTTTGTTTTTTTTTTTTTTTTTTTTTTTTTTTTTTTTTTGAGGCAGCCATCATCATGTGGTGGTGTGTACAGCTCTGGGGGAGACTCAGTTTCCAACTTGGGCAGACTTCCATGTGTGACAGCAGATAGGGTTCAGGTAGGGTTGAAAAGGAGAACAGTTCATCCCTGAACTCTGCTTTTTTGATTACCTTTTTGGAACAGTTGATGGTTTTATGGAAGCCTATGATGCTTACTTTGGAGAAAAAAACCTAAGTAAACAACCATGAAGTGAGTGCTTGCCTTAGAAATAGTCTTCATTAACATCATTATGGTGACTGTTCCGTTACTGGTTTGAAACTTATGAATAAAAAACCTGCTTTTATTTTTATTTCCTTAGTAGAACTTTATTTCTGATGCTTATTTAACTTGTGAAATTGAACAGCATTTTATGGCTGGGTGCCATTGTAGCAGGCAACTGCCACTGTTGGAAGGTCATCCTCAGTTCAAGTAGGAGATAAGCAGCAAGAGTTAGTGAAGCTGAGAAATAAATGCTCTTTTTCACTCAAAAAAAACCAACCAGGAGGAAAACTGAGAAGTTTGGAGAGTGGTAATCTTTAGAAGATCAGAATCTTTACTCAAAATGAGACCGTCCTTGGCATTTTGGGAAGATGTACAAAGAGTGGAGAGTGATACTACTTCATTGCGCCTCTGTTCGGCATTCTCCAACTGTCAGGAGAGGCTATTCTAAAGAAAAGGTTTTTCTGCTCAACTTTGATGAGCTGTGGGAATAATGGTATGCCTTTCAGGTCAGGCTGGGATAAGAACGAGTAAACATTTTAGTTACAGGATACTCAGATGAGCAGCAAAATATTTTGAAGTTTTCTATCTCAACAGGAATCAGAGGTTGTTTATCCTGGTAGACTTATGTAAATATTGAATAATGATGTTGCCATTCAAAAACTGGTATTTGCCAACAGGTATCACATAACGGTATGTAGGGTAATAGCCATTTTCAGTCTAAGTGTTGCATGCAGGAGAACTGTGTAGGACCAGTAACACTGACAAATGTTGATTCTTCAAATGGCAGATGCTGTATATCACCTTTGAGTTTATTCTCATTTTATCCGTGGAAAGGATGGACCAAATTACATTTAAAGTGCTGTGCACAGACATAAAGAATAAATATGGATTATTATTTTGTATTGAACACTTCCATTTTCCATTTTGTCAACGTGAAATATGATTAGTTTTCAATCACCTAACTTGCCAGGCTGCAGGTTTTTAAAACATACTGTGAAAAGTGCCTTCTAGCAGAGCACGCGCTATGTTAGGCTCAAGAGATGCAGTGTCATGATGCTAATGTCCTTCTGCCTGTGTGTTATATTCCAATTTCTAAAGCAGCAAATAAAGCAAATGAGTGTAAGTTCTGTGGAAGCATTTTGCGCGTTACCAAGGTTACATTTTGAAATGCTTTCCATTGATTCTTTTCTCTGATTTATTGAACTTGATGGTGAGCTAAACTGCTTGGACTCACTAAAGGCTTCTGATATAAAATTAAGAGTGGTGAAAGCGATTCCTGCATTTTAGAAATAGCTGGGGGAAATATGGGTTGTTGATGTATTAGTAAGAACGTCAGTACTTATGTTCCATTTATGAAACAAATGGAAAATCTGAGAAATGAAGTTAGTTATTGTGTGTCTCCATACTTTGAGTTGTAAAGCAGGTAGCATTTAATTTTTTCTTCATGTACTGTGCGGATTGTTTTAGTGGTAGCTTTTAAGAGTGGTACTAATATTCATATGTGAATTTGAATGAGACTGCTGCATGCACGGTGGGTTGGGATGCTTTACAGGTCTGGAGGTTAATCTAGCTGTATACTCATATTTTTATTCCTTGGTACACGTGACCAGTAAATCCAGAGTCCTGAACCAATCTCTAGTGCTAATGGATTACAAAGTCTTGTATTTTGAAAATGGAATTCTCTGCTGATTATGTGGTAAACACAAACAAGAACACAAGGTCACTTGGACAGAGCATGCTTGGCCTGACAGCTGCTTTTTGTTGCACTAATATAAGGGCTAAATGAAGTGATAATTAGTAAATGCAAAATGAAGAAAGGCAATGTTAACCAGTTCTTCCCCAGAAATTCTAGTAAGAATCCCACATGGTTCAGCTCTGACTAGTTTGCTACAGGCATCGAGAAAACCCAGAGAGCTTCTGTTTCCCACACAGTCACCTGGCGGTTGCATGCTTGGCTGACTCGGGAACGGAGTGAAGACACGGCTCTAGCTTTTGTAGAAGATAGAGGTCAAGCAGAGAGGAGGAAAAGTGCAGAAAGTTTGACTTGACCTTGATATTTCATACGATAATGACACACTGCTTAAGCATCATTTAGATTTTTCCTTTAGGAGAGCTGGTTAAGAATTTGCTTTATTTTCTGGTGAACAATGGAGGGTAAGAGAGTGGGATGATGTCGGCTCCCAAAGGGGATATAAGCGTTGCCTAAATGGGCAACACAGAGGTGGTTTTCTGAGAGACCAGAGGACTTCACCTCTAAACGTGGGAGCTGTCATAAAGAAATGAGTCCTTGAAATGGACACAAAAGTGAAGTATTATTCAAAGAAGCCAATGAACCACACAGTTATGTTAGCAGGCTGAAGTCCTCCCCTGCTCCTCAGTGCCCTCTGCTCCTGCAGCACGCTTCCTCCAAGTCTTCATACCCTCAGCTCCCTGCTCCCCACTGAGCTGATATTTTCTGCAAAGATCTGTAGTAAACAACAGCTGTGACAAGCTTTCGGGTGGCCCCCAAGTTTGGCTGTCATGCCATCGTGAGTGCTCTGCCTTTACTATCTCACTAAACCCACGGGTTTATTTACAGACACAAAGCAGTCTCCTCTGGAATGTACAACTTCAGCATCCTAATCGAGGACCGAGCCAGAGCAAGGAAGAGAGGCAGGACACCTTATTTATGTATTTGGATGGCACATAAGTGCTAATGAAGCCATGCATTTACAGTGTAGAAATCTTTGAAAGAGTTACTGCAGTTCTGCTAGTACTGAACTAGCTTTTATTTCAGATGAACCAACTGTGTGTTACTGCCTTTCTTTCTGATGCTCTCAACTTCACTATTAACTTCACATGCTGGCTTAGAGACTTTAAGACTGTTTTTGTCTTCTGCTAAAGAAAAATGAGCGCCTTAAACTTGAGCAAAGTTATTCTCCTTATGTGTTCAGATAAATAACTATTCTTATTCCTAGCATGTAGGATCCGCTGTCAAAACTAGAAAAAACCCTCAAATACATCATCCAGATTAGCAAGATGTTGGTCCAGTCTCAAGCTATCCCCTTTGCCTCGTTTTGTTTTGAAGCGCCACATTTTTTCCTGTTTTCTGATGTGCCTAATGAAGATCACCAGAAATAATGCTCTATTTGTGGGCTAGTTAATGGCTCCATTGAGCTTGGAGTAGACTGTGAATTGGCAACAATTGCGTGATTGCTGCTTGGCCATGACTGTACCAGAAGTGCTTTGACTGATGCAGAGACTTTGCCCACCGCTTATTTCTAGTGTGGATTTCACTTATTCCAGCTCCATTTTGCCAGCCTAAACACTTAAGAGCAAAAGGGCAGGTTTACTGACTGTGTGAGGCATCTCACTGAGGCACCTTGTGGCACGTCTGAGTCCACTTGTGCTAACAGAAGGTGATGTGACTTGCATTACATCTGATTTGGGGTAAGGCTGAGACTCCGTGATGTAGAGTGTGCTGACATCCTGGCATTAGGTTTCACAGAGTATTTCTTAGGACCAGTACTCCACTAAACAGGGTTGGTGTATGTGAAGATTTACTTAGTGGAAAATCTGGTTAGTTGGAAGTACATGTAAGAATATATCCATTAAATAGGTGTTTCCAAGTAGCCTTACCTTGGGATATCTGTGCAATAGTGTTAATTGCGAAAGACATGCGATAGCAACTTTAATGTTCTAGTGCAGCAGCATGTCTAAACAACTGTTCACGGAAGGCTGAACAGACAGGATTCTCTTCCTCATTTTGAAATGATGGTAGAGGGCATCTGTTTAAAATAAGCAAGCAGTACTGGCCATTTGTCCTAGTTGCTTATTCTCAACAACCTGACAGTAGTTTCCTTTTCACAGTGTATCGAGAAAAATCAGAGAGGTATTATTTCCATAAAGCTTATCTCAGCATGTGTTTTTTTTCCCCGACTTGTTTCAGTCCTGCATGACATCCAGAGGCGGCTATGGTGGATCTGGCATCTGCACCTTTACTTGCCAAAACAGTATACCTGGTGCAGGCATGACTGAAATAACAGATCAGTTGTCCCTTCCCTATTCACATATATTCTGCATTTGTCTTATTTCGCTACTGTGCAATTCCTTTCTTTGCCAGGCTGTAGTCTAATGAAGCAAAACTCTGGAAAATGCAAGGTCTTTTTGATGGTAGATGAAACAGGGACAGTGTAATGGCTAGCCTAGAGTTAAGTCTTAGATGTCAGCCTAGACACTCTGTGGCAATTTTTTTTTTTTCTTCCTCTTTTTCCCAAAATTGGTTTTTAAAACTCAGGAGGTCATCATTCAACAGTTGAGACACTTTCCCAAAACAAGGACATGCCCTGGGATTAATTGGCTGGAGAGTTTAATGTTAGAGATTTACCACTTTCATTTCTGCTGTCTGTTCTGTCACCTTCCCAGAGTTTGATCTGTTCCTCTGTCTTCAATTACAGAACAGTAGCTCCAGCTGTTGTGGTTAGTCTTACGGGGACCGTGGAGCAGAATGGAAAGAAATGGATAAAAATCAATAGTGTAAGTGTCGAGTGATCTGTAAGGAGGCTTAGAAAAAGGCAGCGACACCCAGGCACCGGGCTGGCCTGAGCTCTCTTGCATTTCAGTGGGAAATTTGAGAATAAGTTTCTTTATTCCAAGCAATCTGCTGGTGCAAAGGAAAAGTCTCCTTTCTAAGGAAAACCGATAATATTGAACAAGGAAACTTCACAGTATTTATAGGACAAACTTTAGTAAGTGGATGTAGAAGAGCACATTGAATCTTACTATCTGGATTAAGTGTTTTCATAGATAATTGAACTACCAAAGGGTAGTTGAGCTGCTCCAGGAGTCACGTAAGCTGCTATGTGTGTAACCACCATCATTTGCAGCTAATGGAGGACTAGAGAGACTAAATGGGCTGGGGTGTGATGAACCTGCTGTCAAACGTGCAGACTTAGGTGATTTCCCAGGATAGCTTTTAAAATCCTGTAGCAGTGAGTTCCCCATAAGTATTTCTGAACTTCAAAATGAACTGAAAGAAGGCGTATGCAAACCAGCTTACAGAAGGTTCTTTTCTTTAGAATATTGAGTATAATAGTCTATCAGTATATTGGGAAAAATTGTTGAAGTGAAGCAGAAAGATATTTGTGTTACAAATGCAAGTGTTTTTACATGTGGGGATATTTGAGTCACAATTTCAAAGTTATTTTTAGTTACTAATTTTTATTAAGGATAAACAGAATCACTGACAGTGCACATTATTTTTCTTCACAGGCAATAAATCATCAGTTTATGTACACAAGTGTTCTTTGAATTCTCAAAAGCTTTCCAGACCTGCAGCCGTATTTATTATCCAAGTACCTTTTGTTGCAGTTCCCTTCCTAGAGGTGTAATTCTGCTTTTGTAATGAGAAAAAGTTGCAGTGTCCATGAAATATTTATTTGAAGGCCCACACTGATAAGGTGATGAACAGAAAGCTGATCTTCATTCTAACACATGAAAAATAATTAATTGTTTTACAAGATTTATGTTAGGAAAAAGTTTTAAATATTTAAAAATAGTGTCCTTATCGCTAGGGTGCAACATACAGGTACCACCAGCAGTACGTAAAGATAATTTTTCTCAAGAACATTTTCTTGTAAGTTAATTGAACTCTGAAGAATATGAAGCATATTTTCAATGCCAGCTAACGTACACACATTTACTTTTTTCCTGTATTTTCGGCAGGGACTGTATCCTGATTATAACCAGCGCGTTTAGAAAATCCTTGTAGCTGTGTTACAGGGCGTGCTGAATTGCAGTACAGTCTCCTGCAGTTTTCAGGAATATAATTATTTCACGTATTAGTGAACCAGATGTGTTTTTGCCTTTGAGAGGGAAAAATGCCCTGTTTTGAGCAACAGGGCCAATATTTCTGTAGTTTAGTTCCTTTTTATAGATAGTAATTTCTGTTTAATCTAGGAGACTTCAGACCTTTTTTTCCATCTGGTCTGTCCTTTCAGATCAATAGTGCATTTTGTGCCAGTGGAACTATTGGGGGTTTTTTTGTTTGTTGTTGGTTTTTTTGTTGTTGTTTTTGGTTGGGGTTTTTTTTTTTTTACATTTGGAAATAAAAGCACTTATGATAGCAAATATTGCTCCATCTGCTTACCCATTTGTGAGGAATAGCTTTTTTGTATTTCACTGTACACCCAGTTGAAATTGCATGAGGCACCAGAGAACAGTACAAAGCAGAAGAGCTCAGCCTTAGAGGCTCTCCCATGCCACTTGCCAAAGGAGATTTGGGTAAGAAGTGTGGGAAGAGATTACACAGCTAGTTTTCTTTGTTTTCTTTGTTAGTCCCTAGTGTACTTAATTTTGCATTTTTTCATTGCGGTTGCTTTGTACTATGGCAAAGCATCTGCGAGTGGGTATTTAGGTAGTGCAAACAATGTCTGTGCATATGTTTTAAAACATAAAGGTTTCTAAGGTTGTGAGTCTCTGGGAAAGCAGAGAGTAAATCAGAGCTGAGAACAGGTACTGCTGTTTGGAGGTTGCAGGGGTGGAGATTAAATACCCGTCATTACTTACTTCAGAGCTGGCTCTGTCCTGCCATAGTTTTTCATATGATGTCCCAGGGTCCTGATTAGATCTTTTGTGATGGCTGCAGTGTCCCAGCTTTTGATGTCATAGAGGCAGTTTGATTTCTTTTCAACTACCACCATGTATCTGTTCAAGGTTTATAGTGTATTGATTATGCTATAAGCCAAGAGAATGAGTGTCCCAGGCCAAAGGAACAGTTTAAAATGAGGAGAAATTAAATGTGTAGCTGTTCTTTAACCTGTTCTTCTGCTTACATTTGCGTTTGGGATTCATGTTTGGTATTTTATGATTAACTCCCTCTAGAAAGCACCCCTTGCTCTGTGAAAGCATGCTTGTGCTTGGATGTGTTGACTTGCGTGGTGGTTTCACAGTTACAGAAGTCATAGAACCATAGAATCACAGAACGGCTTGGGCTGGAAGGGACCATCAAAGGCCATCAAGTCCAACCCCCCTGCGGTGAGCAGGGACA
>JAVKLA010000036.1:16935201-17039526 GCA_034782735.1 Sagittarius serpentarius | reverse complement strand
GGCTCTGGGTAAGCACCGCTCAGCAGTAACTGAAACATCCCTGTGCTGTCAACGCTGTCTCCAGCACAAATCCAAAAGGTAGCCTCATACTAGCTACTCTGAAGAAAATTAACTCTATTCCAGCCAAAACCAGCACAATGTGCAAGAGAGTTGAGGAAAACCCAGCAGGACACTAAATGGCAGTGCAGAAGTAGCAAGGCTGGACTCAACAGTGGGGCAGAGCTGGACCCAGTTCTTTCAGGAATGTAAAAGTCCCATAATGCTTCTAAGTATCTTTCCTGGTTTTGCATTCCCATAATTTTAAATATATATTTTCCTATCTCACTTAGCCATCTGCAATCCTCTGCAAAACACCCGGTGTTTTCTAGAAGGGAACAACTGATGAGATGCAGTAGTGCTGCTCCTGTGTAACTAACCGCGCTGGAGAATCACATTGACAGACATTCTGTAAATTGCCCACATTATAGAGCATTGATGATACCATTAAAATGGTAAATTTAATATTATAGTGCTATTAGATTTCTCCCTCATTAACTCTGATCTGATAAACAACCTCCGGCATATTTTGAAGGTAATAGTCACCTTACAATCACTACTGCTCTTCTCTGTCTGGCTTTTCAGGCTCCTATAGATTTATAGTTCTTCTGTCATCTAATCTGTACTTACTCCTTTATTTTTTTCTTTGAACTTGTGCTCACAAGCAAACCCTTTCCTAGAGGGCCCTGGGCATGCAATTAACACTTCACAGCAAGAATAAAGTCATCCTAAATTCCATTCCTGCGATTTAGGACAAAATCGGTTTTAGAGAATAAAATGAACCCAATGTTCAGGCAAGCACGATGCAGACCTCCAGAGGTGTTTTAGTACTGGGCACTTTATAAGGGTGGGTACAGGGTAACGCTGGTAGCAGTGGTTGTGTTCTTGGCTTTTGCAAACAGGTATCAGAGCAGCCTCTGCAAAATCTTGCTGGAGATGTAGGTGGTGAAGAGAGGACCAAGCGGGTGCTGCGGCAGGGGCTGTGATGGGTGCTGGGCACAGCCCTGCCAGGCAGAGCAGCCCTGCGGCAGCACGCCTGGGAGCTGGAAAAACTGAAGAAACTTTTTTTCTCTGTGTCTGTCCAGCAGAGACAACTTCCACTCCCACACATTCATGCTCAAGCAGCAAAACCATGAGCCGCGGCTTAACAAAGTAACCTTAGCTCCTCTCGAGTGGCAGGAAGGCTTCCGTGGAGGTATCACTTGCCTCCTTGTTTTCCTAAGTGACTCATGGTTTAATTAGAGTGCTGTCTCAAGGAGGAGGTGGTTGTTATATATCACCTATCAGAATGTAAAAGTGGAAAGCGACGCTGAAACGCTGACCCTTAATCTGAAGTGCACCATCTGTGTTTTATTTCCACATCTTGCTGAGTTTACAGTTATTTGAATTCACAGTTTGTTCCCCATTTGCTGTTCCCACATGGTAAGTGAATTGGATCCAAAATGTACTGATGAAAGATTGAGAAGTCTGTTGGAGAAGTTTGTTCCTACCTACAAGAGTGCTCTATCTCACACTTCTTCCACCCTGTGAGTTAAATCCCAGCTGTAAAATCTTGTCTCAAGATGGTCTTCTTTCATGGTGGGAAGTTGGGGTTACCGTAAGGACAGACTCCTTTCCCATCCTGAAGTGATTTATGGTTTGCCTTTGACTTTTTGCTCAAGAAAAGGTAGAGAGTTCTCTCACATCTGACAAAGTATTTGCTTTACTGTTCCTGTAAATTTGTGTGGATACTTATCTGGTGGTGCTTGGCATCGGAGCACCACTCATTTAATATTTTTTCTTTCTTAGTATGAGCCAAAGCATTTGGTGCTAAAATAAGACTGGGTATAATATAATGAAGGGAGCTGTAATTATGATTATAACAGTTTTCATGGTGCAAGTTTAAATTGCTCTGATTTTTAGAATGGGCAAACAGCTCAAAACCAGGTTGAATTTCATTTATTCTCTTTTGTTTCTATTTTTTCTACTGACAGCAACCATTTTCTTAAGGCATAACTAACTGTAAAAAAGATCTGAAATTTAAACATGTCGTATTTCAAAAGCAAGCCATCAAAATGCTGAAGGCTGTATAAACTTAAATACCTTCTTTGGCTTTTGCTGTAGACCACACAAGCTCTGAGAAATTGATTACTCTGGTGCTCGAAGGGGCTTTCATGATACAGAAACAGAGGTTCGCATTGAATTTCTTTCTTTGTGTGTGGGACTTTTTTTTGGAAAGAGAAAAAGTCTTTAAACCCCAGATTAAAAATAAGTCATTTAATTGTTTCCTTTTTCCTCCCCTTCTGAATCTTATGAAAGAGTTTTCATAAATGATTGGGGAGCTGCATCTCTGAATAAACGTAAAGTAAAATGCTCCATTTCTTTTTTTAATAAAGAGGCTTTTTTTCTGGAATGTGCCATTTAGGTGCTGCCCCATTGAAGTATCATCTGGTGAGAGTGTTTCAGTGTGGCTTGTGCAGATTTTTTTATTTTGTGGACATGAAAAGGAGGGGTGAGGAATTAAGAGTTATTTATTTTCATATTGCAGTCTTCAAATTTACTGTATCCAGTACTCTCAAACCATCATTATCAAAGGCTTTGGACTTCCCATGGGGACTGTGGGCTGGCCAGACACATACCCAAAACCCAGCCTAAGACTCAATGAGGCTGTTGTTGAAAGACCAGGAAGGTGAATCCTGAGCAAAGAATTTTTCTTTTCTTTTTAAACAAGAGACGTATAATGGGCCAGCACCTTGGGCCAGATGGTGTTTTCATGAAAATATTTATGTCCTGTAAAATTAAGACTGTTTTATATATTTATAATCAAGCCATTCTCCTGTTTGTGTGTGGCCATTTCTCTTACAAAGGAAATACAAGGCTTGCTGTCTCTCGGTGGCATTTTGCCTGTACCCGGTTCCGACACTTTTGGGGATCGGGTACTTCAGCAAGAGCGGCTGCTGTATCTGCGCTGTTGGGGTTGGTAGTGGAATAGAGATGATGTTTTTTCCTTACGTTGCCTGGCCCTCGCACACGCATGGTGTAAACTCGCGCGCTGTCGCCTGCCTCCACACCTGTAACCAAGCCGCTTTGGAAGCGATGGCTGTTAGCTGGTGTGGATCAAAACGTCTGCTTGTCAGAGCAGCAGTGGCAGGTGCTGTTCCCACCGTGCCTGAGCCCTGGTCCACGGGAGTAGGTGACCGGGGGAACCACAGCACCCTGTGCCCACCGTACCAGCACCTCCCGCGCGTTCCTTGGGATCCGCACGTCCCTGCAAGCCCCGGGGAAGCAGCTGTTGAGCTGTGGAGCAGCAGGTTTCCTTGCGAGACTGGAGTCCCCTGGGATTTCAGTACTGCATCTAAGCAATCATGTCCTGTGAGATATGTGGAAGGCGTCCAAGACAGACACCTGCTGGCTCTGAAGCAGTCAAGTGCTTTTTTCCAAAATATCTTTGGCCCCTGTTCTTGATGTTTACTTTTAAAAAGATACAGGCATGTGTTGGCTGTAAAAGAAAGAAAAAAAAAAAAACCCACATAAAATCATTGCTACTGTCACTGAAATTCCCTGCAGATTTAAAAGGAAGATGAAAGTTGGTACTTAAAGAGAAACTTGAAGCCCTTGGGATAAGCACAGCAGAAAACAGAAAGATGCTCTGTATTCTGTCTGATTGTTTGCAAAAATGAGTGCTGTATCTCCTACAGAGAGAGAAACAGAGCTAGAAATACGTATTCGCATAGTTCCCCCATTCTCGTGCCTTGCAAACTAGGACAATACCATTTTGCACTTCCCTGGGCATATTCTCAAACAGCAGCTCAGTGGAGGTGATAGAGAAATAAAAAGGGTGAGGGAGAAAGCTGGGGCAGGGGAAATCTGCCTCGTGGTATTTCAGATCTCCAGCATACACAGGTGCTTTTTAATCCCTCTGGCCTACATATTCCATAGCCCCTAGGAATAGAGGAGCCGTGATGTAATGCTCTTTTCCTCACACTCCCAGCTTAAATACAGATGGAAATTGTTGTCATGTGTTAGAAATGTCACCAATAATATAAAAGGCAGGCTTCTGCATTCTCCCTTTTGCACTGTCAGCTGCTGCTGCCAGCTTATTCTTCCCTCTCAAACCTATTGTCATGTGGCAGAAACCCTGATGTAAGTAAGCCCTGTCCTCCCCCTGCTTATGATCCCTGCATTTTTTATTCCCCTCTGCTGCAGTGCTGAGGATCATTACATACCACGACTTAAAGACAAGACCTCACAAAGGAAGGATTAATCTTGTATTTGTGCTTGAATTTCGAAGGACTCAGGCAAGTGAGAATGTTCTGTTGTATTCTTTTTTTTTTTTTTTTCTCTTTCCTAGATGCTAACGTAAGAAATGAAAAGCAGCAAATGTGATAAGCTAGGTCTGTGTTTACTGAGCGAACCCAGAGGTTCCTCAGCTGCAGGTTGCGTGTGTAAGGAGCGAGCAGGTTATAACGGGAGGCAGGGGAGGCTGTGGGCTTGGGAAGGGAGCTGCGGAACGGAGCTGCAGAGCCTTAGCCCAGCCTGGGAGGACAGATGGCTAGTGCTGCTTTTTAATTCATCGAGCAGGCTTTACGTGAGGCCCGTTGGCGAGCGGGTGCGCTGCGAAAAGCGGGGTCAATGGGCACGAATAGGCTGAGATCAGGACCAGATGCCTGCCGAACAATGGGGCTTTTGAAAGAAATGCGGGAGGAAGCGTGGCGCTTGCTTTGTACTGCCTCCGCATTGCAGGTTGGAATGGGGCAGCTCCGATTTAATGAAGTGCATTCCTAAACGTGGTCGTCAGCCCGGGCTGGGAGACAAGGGGACATGTCAGAAGGGGGCTTGTGGGGCCGGCGTGAGGGGGGAGCGATCCACTGATGGATCGCCCCGAACAATGCAGCCTTAGTGTTGGATGGGAAGAACCATCAATACATCCCTGTGCATATTAATGCGATACAGCAGGTGTTGCTAAATGTCTGTCCCCGCATTGTTCTCCCGCGGCTCAGCCGAGGAGGGAGCAGGAAGGAGACCTCGCGAGGGATGCACTCATCTGGGGCAGAAACGTAGCTGCTCCCCAGACGGCCGCGCATGCCGAAAGAAAAGCGGGAATCGGTGCCCGTTTCCGCTCCTGGGCTTGCAGCGTGGGGCAAGGTACTGGCCGCTGTGAGCTGAGCTGGGCAGCGGTCCCCTGTGCTGGCTCTGTCAAGCAAGCGGGAGGCAGCCTCAGAGAGGCTGGCCACATCTTACAGGCATAGCAGGGCCAGGAGCGTCCCTTTTTTTTTTTCTCTGCAAAACGTCCCCTAAACTAAGCAGGTGTGAGGGCTGGGAAGTGAATCTCCCAAGAGCAGGCTGGGTCACCGGGGCAGAGGGCAAGGAGGGAAGAGGCAGAGATGGTGTCTCAGTTGAAATTCAGCAGTCAGAGAGTTAAGAAGGGCGTATTTTTTTCAGCTTCTTCAGAAATAACATCAATTGTGAATGAATTGCATCAGCAGTGTGTGAATTGCAATAAACAAGGTGTACAACATGTATAAAACCAAACAAAATATCTATTTCTGCATTCACGCGTATCCTGCTGCACTGGCTGGATATGCCTCTCCTTAAGATAGTTTGCTATGTAACAGAAGTAACATCCCTAAATACTTACAGCCATGTTAGCCAGTGTAATCATTGAAGGCTTTTTGTGGGGGGGAGTGTACATAGTCTGTCACTATTGTATGTATTTCTTAATAAAAAGACACCCATTTAATTGCTGCCATTGTATTCTCTGCTCCCCTTGTGATTTGTGACATGCTATACTGTATTTGTCAGCAGAATGAAAGGGGTCTTTGTTCCTTACTCATATTATGGCACACTGCATCTCTCAGTGAAAATGGAGTATTTGCCTTTAGAGCTAACTTAGCTGGTGATCTGTGGCCGCTGTTACCCTGGGATGGGTTTCTTATTTTTCCCCAGGAGTTTCAGAGGAATTTGGAGGCAGGGCTTGTATTATTTTATTTATTTATTTTTACATATCTCTGTGTTAATAGTGATGAAGAGTGATCAGCTTCATTTGCTGACCGGACAGGTAAAGCATGGCCAGTGGCTGCAGCAGCTTCGCATATTGCAGCTGCCTTTCCATGTACCCCTTGTCCGTGGATGAATGGGCAAGGCGACCATGAATTAGGATTTAGTCCTTGTGTACCTTTGATTATTTACTGCTGTGTAAACTGTCAACAAGAGTTTAGAAAAATAAACCAAGAGTCTGTAATACGGAGAAGCTTGTGTGCCTATTCAAAGGCTGGCCAAGACCACAGATTAATAAAGGCAGTTACTGAATGGCGAGCTAGCAGAGTGACTATTTGGGGATGCCAGTAGCACTTGTGGAGCACTTTCCAGCCACTGGTGCCGAGCGTGTGCTGGCTTAGGTTACAGCATCGTCTAACGTCACAGCCTTATCATATCAGTTGCTGTCTATTTACTGTCCTTTTCATGCTCTAGCTACTTGGTATCGGTTTGTGTGCATGTAAATGGAAACGGTTTACAAGTGTAGTGGCTGGAATTAGTAGCCAAAAAGGATCAAAATTTAAAGCAGTGCTTGTCCAGACGATTAATAAGACTCCTTCTAACACAGATCGCATGGATGTATGGAGCTTGTCTTTAAATTGAACTACCAGGTTCAGCAGCTTGAGCTTTATGTTGTTAATTATGCTTCTTTTCTACCCTGCAATGCACAAGGAAAAATGGGCAAAATGCAAAGTCTAGCTCAGTCCCAGGAGGCGATGGTCTGCTGCGACGGGCTTTTCTGTTGGAGGGTCTGGCTCAGTAAAGGGCCAGATTGTGAACCTGTTGCTTGTTGATGTGTGGCTCCTCCCGCAACATGGGAAATTATATCGACGAGTAACTTTGCTCTCAAGAGAGCAAGGCTTTGCTCAGCGGTGCAGAAGAGTAAGGAGTGTTTTCTCCCTTGCCAGCTTGTTTCCACTCGTCATTGCCTACTGCTAGCTCCTGTCAGATGGAAGCAATGATGGATCCACGTAGATCCAAGAATGATGCTTCACTTCCTTCTGGGGAACTGCTACAGAGCTGGCGAGAAAGAGCACTGGCAGCTGCTCCAGGAGCACTTCAGCTCCTTGCAGTTAAAGCGTTGCAGAGCCAGGTTTTGCCATAACAGCAATAAGCCTTTTCAGTTAAATTTCTTTCTTTTTTTAATACGCTCTTCTAATGCAGGTAATCCAACCTGCAATTTGAAGTTTTGAGTATCCCTTTTGTCGTTATTGACAACCCCTAGCACAAGTAAAGCTTGTCAAGTGTTGTCGTCAAAGTGTTGCGGAAAGAAAAAAGCAACAACGAAAGCCATTAATTCAGCAGCAGAAGCTGATTAAATGGTGCTGGGTTCTTGACTCTGCATCTGACAGTAATAACACTTACCCTGCGTTTCAGTCATTTAAAAGTTCACATGCTGCAGGTAAGGCTCTTGCCTGCACTTTGAAGCTTATGTATAGATGCCTTTCTGACAGCCTTCCATGCCTTCCAGTGCCCTGAGTCTTTAAATGGTTATCCAAGAAATGCTTCTGAAATTAATGCACATCAAGTCATTTTGGTCAAGAGATGCTGGATGCTGTGGTTTTCAATAAAGCTTATTCAAAATGTGGTGCTATTTTCAGTCAAATTCTGCTAAATCCTGTCCTGAAATCCTCTGAATATTTTGCTCTTGAATATTCCGGTAAGCATGATGACTGGTTCACTGTGTTAATCCTATATGGCCTTTCTGTCTGCGGCTAATCCTGAGCTGTTGTTGCCGTTCTGCATACATGAGTAAGATTCTTTCCCCCCTCCCCTTGATGATATCCAGTAGAATTCCAGCTGACTACTAGAAGATAACAGATCGGATGTTCTACTCTTCCTTTTTCTCCTCCCTAACTATGAGAGTTGAGTTTCTTCTACTTGAAAAACAAACCTGGAGAAGTAGGAAAAATATCCTTGATCTGTTGTGCTCTTATCTGAAGACATGCACTGGCTCTGACTCTCTGCTGGATGTCTTAAGGAATCTCAGCTGTAGACAAATCTGGAAGAAAAGACACGCTTAAAGCAAGTTTCCGAATTCACATAGATTTGACAGAACTTCTATTGCAACTTCTCATTAATTAGAGATGAAGCTGATAGTGATGGCTATAGTTAATATTGATCCCCTAAAATAAAGTTATTGGATTTTCCTAGTTTTTCCGTGCACCGTGAAATGCAGGGAGGAACAGTGATTTTTTTAAAGCTGGACCTACCTGTGGGAGATGTGCTGTGGAAGAATCTGTCCCTTTCTGGTGGAAAAAACTTTTCTTTTGGGACAGTATTGCCTCAAAATTACTGCCTGACCATGTTTCAGATTTAGTAGAAAAGCTTCTGTAAGGGAGGGCGATAGTTTAACCTTGGGCTGATTCCACCCCACCCCCACTGATAACACCCATGGGACAGACATTGTATCTGCTTATAGTAAGATTAGCATACCTCCATAAATATGTTAAAATTAATATGCCCTATATTGACATGGTTGCATGGGATGTATATATTTGGCATGTGTGTGTAATATAAATACTCACACTTGCATTTAGCTGCTAACATCAAAATGTCATGAACTGGAGAGTCTGTGGTAACTTAAGTAAAACTTTTTCTTAAAAATTGCATAATTTTAGTTGATGTAAAATGTCATAAACACCCACATCTTTCCTTGGAAGAGAGTGTTGGTTTGTTTTGTTTTGGGTTTTTTTGCTTTAAATAGGCTTTCAAAGGATTCATTAAGAAAATGAAATCCAAGAAGAAAAATAGTTGACCCAGCAGTTTGAGGCCAGTAAGGCAAAATTTCCAACAAAATCCTTTAAAGTCAGCCCTAAGTGAGCTGTGCCTGAATGACTTTGTTATATACTTTCTGAAAATTTTCAGATTGAAATAGGGAAAAACTGCTGGATGAATAATATAGTCCTGTCAGCAATGGGAATATGGCTGTGGACATCACTTACTGTATTGAAAAGTAGCTTGTTGCTTTCTGTACCCAAACAAAGGTAGTGTCCCACCTGGAATCAGCTGTGTTACTGCCGCCTTCATTTGCCTGAGGAAACTCTTGATACAATTGTAGACTGGAAATTTTAATTTGTTCGAGAGGTTTTTTTTGTGTTGTGTTTTCATTAGGGTATGACACTGCCTTTTAATGCATTTGAAGATAAGAAGAGGATCAGGCACACAGAAAGCTAAAAGCTCTGAAAGAGCGCTGTTACTGAAATCATGATATACTGGGAAAAAGGTAAAATTGCTCCTCTTTTCTCCTGTTTGCACCCTCGCTGGGTACAGGTTTTACCAGAAGCCTTTGGTAGGTTTAGTGCTAGCATTGAGAACACTCTATAGTGTTGATTTTTTACATTACTTTGAATGAATGAGGAGCAGCTGAATAATAGTCATGTACAAGGTGCTATTGGAAATGCACGCTTTGTCAGCACTGCAGTGGTGATTAATAGTGTGTCATTTCTTTGACGGTGCACTAACAATTTGGCACCAGAATGCAAGCCCTTGATAAAGTTGGGAAGTGGCTGGGAGGAAAAAAGTCTCCTCTTCCCCTCTTTCTTACATGGACCACAGAAAGAGCCTAAGGATTGAGACATCCCCTGAGGCTCGGGCTGAGGAACCCAAGTCCTTTTCTTTCGCAGAGGCTAGGAACGGGCTATAGCAGTGCAAGCTACTTGCACAGTGCTACAGCGGTGGCTGCTTAAAGGTGTGTTTTGAACGTAGTTTAGTTCACAAGTACTAGTGTCGTGGTGTTGACAAGGCAATATTTTAACATGTGATAATCTGTCATCCTAAAGTCTTAAGGGAAATCAAGGGTTTACCACGTTCAGATGCATGAGCTAAAACTGTCATTTGCCTTTTCTACACAAAGACTTTCTTCTTTTTTGTTTTTTTTTTTTTTTTTTTGGTGAAGATGAAGTCGACTCATTTTGAGTCCTAATCAGGAAGTGATTCAGAGTCTGTGCTCATTAAATCCTTCCCTTCACTCCTGGGACTGCCAGCAAGGATGTTGCACATTACCTGCTGATGAGATGGTGGTTTTGTGAAGGAGATGAATGCCCTAGAAAGTATTCTCACAGTGCCAAACCACTGGGAAACTGGAGAGCCACAGTGAGGCTGGAATTTGAGTACTTGAGCTAGTTTTATCATCACTCTGTTAAGCAGTTGCTTACCCATTAGAGAGAGCTCATCTTTAGTCGTATGTGATTTGGGGGACATGAAGGTTGAGCACTGCTGTTCTCATTACTTGAAGTTTCAGATTTTCTTTGGGTTATTAGGGTACAACACAGAGCATTTAATTCCTCTTATCAGCTCCTTTAGTCATTGTTTGATTGGATGGATCCTTTTCAATTTTTTTTCCATTTCTCTCTTTCCCATATTTCATGTATTGTATTGTTTTATTAGTTCAGTGGCCTTTTCGGGTCATTGCAGTCTAAGTATTCTGACTTTTATAAAGGTCTTGGTTACTAAATGTTAGTGACCTCTCTTCATCTTCCTTGTGCTTGTCCAAGACAGTGCAGTCTGATTTTGAGCTGCACTGTGCTACAGTATCAGTGAGTTCATCACATGGTGAATCAAACCCCGTTTCTTCTCCGCAGGTGAAGGTGTCGGTTCAGTACATCGCATTGCTGAGTTTCTGCTTCAGCGTTTGGGGTAAACAGGATCCCTGCAAAAGAGGGGGAGGAGAAACCAGCCTGTGGAGCTTCGCTAGCCTAACTAAAATAAAGAAATGTACCATGACACAATTAAAAGTATATTGTTGGATTCAGAAGAGTCCTAGGAAAGACTAACAAGCTAAGCATGATTGACTTGAATTTCCAAATTATATAAGAAGAAATGAAAGCGTTAGCATTAACTTCATTAGCTAGCTGGTTATACCAACAGAAGTCTTTTTGGAAAATTCAGCCTGGTATTGGTAGGCTCGTATTTTGGGGCATTCCTTCTTGGGCACCATCTATGAGGCATTTCCATAGCTCGGACCGGCTCTTGGTCAGAGCTGAATAGACACAGGTCTGAGGAGAATTTGGGGTTCCAAGGTAGGGAAATCTCAGAATTGAGGCTGCTGTAATTTGACCATTTTACGTGTTGTATTCTGCCATTATCTGGGCAAGCCTTGTCAAATAGATATGTAACATAAGAGCTATCCTCTTGCTCAAACTTGCTTTCTCCTTCTGGTAACCCTCTACGTCATTTGTTATTCTCTGCTGCACACTAAGTGAAGTGAGAAACGGGTTTTGTATGTGAAATAATAATGTCCAAGATATCAGGATGGAACAAATCTTGGAACAAATTCTTTCTCGAGGATCTTTGCATCATCTCTTTGCATGCACAAAGAGAAACAAAAACTGTTCTAGTAACCCAAACTGTGGCCTTTGGTAGCTCAGAAGTACTTAATTTGGGAGACTGTGTTTTAGCAGGCATTTTTTTTCTGTGTAGTGTGGTAGGCTTTTTAAAAAGGCAGAGGGGAGCAAGGGAACACCCCTGAATTTCAAAATTCTACCTTCCTCCCAAAACTGAGAGCAAGCTGTTAAGGAGGGGCAGAGAACAACTGTGGGAGATGCCATCCACAGTATTTAAAGTTTGGGAGACTTTGAAATGGGAGTCACTGAAAGCAGAAGCTTATAATGGAGTGTGTGAAACAGGCTTTTCAGGTGTTGCTGCTGGCTGCATCTGACACACACAAAGCTCAAATTTTTAAGCAAGGGGAGATTTTAATGCCGCCCAAATGTTGCTTTATACGTAGAACTCTTTGCATCTCTAGCTGCAAAATGGCACACTGTCACCATGGCGAGATCTTTAAAGTAGAGGACCTTTCTCTAATAAAAGGTCTGCTTCACTGTAAAGGAGATACTAGGGTTATATCATCTTGAAGGGTAAGCTGGTAAATGAGATGTTATTATCTCAGTGTGTTCTTTTAGTAAAATATTTAAAAGTGGCTCACTCCTTGTGAATTACCTGCTGACCCGATCCTCTAGCAGCCTTATTAAATAGTTGCCTGTTGTAACATTCTTTGTGAAGTTAAATCGTGTCCCACTGCACTAAGCACTATTTCAGATATCCCCATTATAACAAAAAGTCTTTATATAGTAATAGTGCAAACCGATGGCTCTCATGGGTGCTTTCATAATGAGGTTTTATGGTAACTGTTCTGATCCCTTTTCTCCTTTTACCAGTGTATCAAATTTACTCAATTTCTCTCCATATTCATAGAGCTTAACAAATTCGCTCTTCTGACTTCTCCGCTGTTCTAAACAACCACACCACCACTTCTGATACAGTATGAGTTCACTAAAACACACAGTGGCATAAAATAAAGGTATTTTTGCACAACATAGTTGCTTGGGCTGGCATGGTTTAATGAGCTTCTGCTCATCAGCTGAGCTGCTGTAGCTAGCTACGTATGCAGTCCTTGCCCTGAGCAAATGTGAAATGAAATGTGTTAGTTTAAAACTTTAAGCTTTTGCTTTTTAAAAGCTCATACTCTGCTTGAGTACTGGGGCACTCTTGATGCTGTTGCATGGCCAGGGGTAACTTGATTTCTTTTGGTGATCTGTCTATAACCTGAGAAGAGTTTTAAAAGCAAATAAATATTTCTATTTGCCATATGGTGGTAGGCAGCTGCCCTTGCTGGTGCTACTTGAGGTTTGCAATACTGTTACAGTAAGAGGAATAATGGGGGATGTGACCAGCACCTGAACAAACAATTGCATTTGTGCCCTGGGCTTTGAAACTGTGTTCCTTGGATATTCTTGAGTGGAGTGGAAGAAATCTTAAACTCCTTTGATGTCTTTCCTGACCTCATATCTAATTACATTATTTTTTTACAGCTTTCCCTCAGGAGTTCCTTATTTTAAACGTATTTTACAAATACACATTCAAATGAGCCTGACACTATTAATTTTTGTAGTCTCGTTATTTTATATTGCTGACCATCCCCTTGGTACTTGAATCTCTTCCTACAGAGAGTCTTCGATGTAGTTCAAGAGCCTGTGGTCTGTCCTTCTCAGGGAAACAGAAAGCATGACTGGGTTAAAACCTTCTGGTTTTTCTCCCTTGACTCATATGCCTTCTCCCTGTTTGATAATGTATGGTTTTATTCTGATGCATCTAGGCAATAAGAAACAGAGGTGCTCGGACACTGCCAGTTCTGGTTCTGTGGTTTGTACCAGTCAGGTTTGCCAAATCTCATCTTTATGCATTGAGACTTGTGGCCGTGAGAGTTGGCAGCGTGCAGTAGGAGCTGGTGGTCTGGACCCCAGCTTTGCAATGGGTCAACAGGTATTGCTGTGGGCTGATGGATATCTCCCAGCTGTGTATTCTCTGGGAGCTCCCTCTCTTTGCTGCTGGTCACCTTCACCTCTCTATGCTGCAGGCTTATCTATCTCCCAAAAACAAGAGGAATTGAGAAAATGACCTGTCCTAAGATACTACAAGCTCTGTTAATAGGAGAGTGTTATGGCTGGGTGCAGTGATTGATCTTTCACATATCCTTCCACAGTTTATCTCAGTCCCGAGAATTACTTTTGTGCTCTGAACAGCTGTTTGGTTAGGCATCGGCTGTGTTTTAGGAAAAAAAAGGATAAGTTTCAAAATGTTACGTGAAGCAACAGCAAGGAATAATCCTACTTTCTGGAAAAATGCTGTCGGAGCTGGTATGGCTGCTCCTTTGGTCTCTGCTGCTGTTTGACACAGCCTACAGACTGCCCAAACTCTGTGCAGCAGTAGGACTAAAATAGCTCCTGTATTCAAAGCTGCTCTAGCTTAAAGTTTTATTAAAAAAGGTTTGTCAGGCTCTGCTTGCAAGCCAATACGGACCACGCTACGCCGACTGTGAGTTCCGATAGCATCTCAGTAATTAAGTGCCAGCATCCTACAGCACAGTGGGCTTAATAGGCTGTCAGCAGCTTAAATGCCACCTGATATTAAATTTATCAGTCTAACTTTTTTGGCGTTCTACAGCTGACCCACGGTAACAATGACCATGGCAAGTTATGTATAGACGGTGCCTACTGCGCAGGCACTGCTTGGTTGCTTTAATTGCTGATCTGTTATCTTCCTCAAAAGACAGGAGGAGTGAAGGAGAAGAAAGGCAGCACTATACTTACGGCAGGTTTTTTGCCCAGCTCCCATCAGTCCATTCTCTAGTAGACGGAGTTCCCAGGGCATCAGGCTGCGATGACCGGCAAGGCAGCTGTGTCCCCTGGGCAACGGGAAAGGGTGCAGGGTGGCAGGCCAGCCCACAGAACCGGGGTCTGACCGCGATGGAGATGCCCTGCGAGTGCCTGCGGTGGGTGCTGGGAGCCGGCTGCGTGAGCGGGGCTGGGCTCTCCCCCACCGGGCACCCACAGCTGCCGCTCAACTGGCTGCGGCAACAGCTACCTGCTTTTTTTACCTGCTTTTGTGCTGGAATGGCCCGGCTGTCACAAGGAAGGGAGCAAGAGTGAATGGCCAGGAGGTGGGAGAGGGCCTAGGGCTTGGATTTGCTTGTGCTGCTGTGGAGCTGCACCTTTATTAACTGCTCTTTGGGGCAAAAACCTCTATTAATCGGCATTATGTAGAGGACCTGGTACTGTAGGTTTCTAGGTGCATTAGAGTTCTTCATACCCCACTGAAATGCAAATAATGGTGAGAATTCATCCCCCTCTGCCTTATTTTCTCCCATTGTAAGTTGCGGCTAATGACATGCTCCTTTTTTAAAGCCCTTTGGGATTGGTGGATGAAAAGCGCTACGTAATTATTGAAGTGCAGCTTTTGTGGTGCTCCCTTTAGAAGGAAGGGAAAAAATATATTCACTTGACAAAATATTGTGTTGTAGATGGGGCTTTGGAAATCTCACTTTCATTGTTAAAGCTAAAATTAAAAAAAACAGTTCTGCTGTATAGTCTCATACCAAAACCAGGCCTGTGTTGAGGCTGCATAGGAGCTTTCTGCACCACAGGAAAAGTATGAAAAAAAAAAATAGAGGAGTAAACTGAAACAAAAGAAAGGCCGGTCAAAAATAAAATTAAGTAAAGCCAGTGGTGCCTGTGAGTGCCACTTGTCTGTCTTTGGGAGTCAGAGATGCTTAGGCAATGTAACATTGAGTTCTTGGTGGTATATATGCTCCTGGCCACATCATTTTCATGGCCATTAAGTTCAAATGCTTGTCTGTTTCCTGAGATGAAAGAAGTGAGAGCTCTCTCAAAAAAAGAAGCCTGCAGATTCTGAAGCAGCTGTGCTGCATGCAATTTGCCTGGGAACTATACCTCAAAATACCATTTTTACCTACTTTGAACAAGGCAGAGGCTGATATGAATGCCTCATTGTTTTGTCTCAAGATCGTTTTCCCAGAAAATATCTTTCAAAATATTTATTTTTTTGTAAATGCATGCATATAATTATAGATAAAGGCTGATTTGTGTCTCTGAACATTGTACTGTCAAATGGAAGCTGAGTGGTTTAATACCAAAATGAGACTTCACATTTAAATCATGTCTATGCGCTTTTTATGTTTTTACAATAGATTCAGTAGCTAATCACCATCTAAATTGGCTTTCCTAAATAACATGCTGTATTAGATAGTCTGATGGTTTATTTGGAAAACGGGAAGTAAAAATCATACTGCATTGGGTCAAGACTGTAATACTGAAGGTAAAAAGAAGACAAAAAATAATGCCACATTTGTCTGGCCATGCACACTCAGCCTTGCTGAGCACATGGATTCGCTGATCACTAGAATACCGGAAAGTTCAATGAATTTGACTAACTGAAAATCTCAAAAAACGTAATGAAGCTAACAGATACGTAATTTTTTGGTAGCAACATGCAAACTGCATGGTGAAATTCTTGCTCAAAACGCCACAGGGTGTTATCAGTCCTCAGACCTTAATTTCCAGCTAAAGCCTACCTGCATGCAGATTTTTGGAAAATGAGAAGGATAAACTTGTGACACTGTCACCAAGATGGGATCATCCAAATCATTGAAAGAAAAATCTGTGGAAGTCAATTCTTTCAATCTCAAAAATCAATAAAAACAAAGTAGTTCAGGGGGAAAGTCTGCTTTCCCATGCATTGGGCCAAGTTGCTCATGCTCACCATTTTTTTTTTTTTTCTTTGTGATATCAGATGTGGCTAGATCAAACAGCAAACAACTCTGTCCATCACCCAGCTGGAAAAAACTAATACACTGCAATATACAGCTCAGCTAGTATTTATATGGTCAGCCCACATGATAATGATTTAAATGATCATAAAGCTGTTCTTTTTATAATACAAAATAAAAATTTAAAAAACCCTAAAAACCAAAAAAACCCAAAAACCTTACTTGGTAGTCTTACTAGTTGCCAAACATTGCAGAATTCTTTTGCGATGGAACTGTTTAGAAGTGCCTGTGAAATTTGTGTTACTTATTTGTAAGCCCAGATGAAAATGCTCAACTAACTATGACCCCAATCAGTTAAAACATTTGCAAGTTACAGAACTGTGGCCAAAAGAAAAGTCCTGCTTCTGCCAAAAAAATACTTAATTTTAAAAAAATGTACTTTTACAGGTAGTTAATTTTTAATGCAGACAGGTGTCTTTTTCATGTTTAAAACCTGTCTTTTATTGGGCAAGAGATACTGGAAAACGGAATAGCTATGGAGAGCTTGTGGAAACTTGTTTTGGAATGAATAAAACTGCAATTTTAGCACTTAGTGGTTTTTTTGTGTGCTTACAAACGGCTTTGTGTGCAGAACTGAGGGGAAAATGTTGCCTTTACAGCTGTGATGCATTCCAGGTATGAGTTTTCCAACTATAAATTGTCTTAATTCACTTCTGATACGTGTTTTTGGAGTTTCAGAGAGAACGGTGGTTTTCTGTCGGTATGACAGAGACAGGGCACTTGCGTTTGACCTGGTCCCATTGACTTCAGGTGAGCGTTGGATCAGGGCTTTGCTGCTTTAGTGGGGCTATAGATGATGCTTTTGGAGGGAGGAGGAGTGTTTTCAGCTCTAGTGCTGCTGTATAGTGGCCACTCACCAGTGTTATCGTTTGGTTCAAGCCACTTGCTACCAAATTTCCTGAGTTGTTCCAGGAGGCGAGCATCCTCTGTCTTGGGGGATAATCAGTCAGTTCATTTATAATGCATGCTCATCAGTTGGGCTTTAATTTGTTTATTTGTTGTGTTACTAATTTGGTGGGAAAGATTTCTTTAATATATGCAGGTGGTCATTTGTATAAAGAAGTGCTGCTCTGATCCTGGTAGTTGACAGCACTGTGACCCCTCAAGACAGCATTCTTCACTCTGGAAATACCTCAGCCTTGTAAATAAGGAATTTGCGTAACACTAGCTAGAGATTTAAAAGAACAAAGGAAGATTCCTCTTGCCTGTCTCTTGAACCAATTAAGTGTCTTGGCTTTGTTTTGTTTCTTTACTACATACAAAATAGGTCCTGACAAACTTCTGAAAGGATGAGTTGGATTCTTCCAGTCTTGGAGACATCCAAATGCTTTAAATACTATCTTAAAAGGTACTGCATTGTTAAAGTGGAAGTTATAGCCCTGATGGAGGAATTACTGGGTGAAATGTTCTTTGCTTGTCTTGAGAGATCAGACTAGATTAAAATAGTGGTGTTTTCTTGTGGAAAAGATTCTTTCTTTTGGTTTGTTCTAAACTTGAGCCATAACGGCAAAAAATCCTCATGCATCGCAAGAGAGGCCTGTCTCCTAGTTTAACCTCCTCAGCTGGCATAAATTGCTGCAGCTTTTTTTTATGTCAGGTCACAGGCTTGGATAAGCATATTTATTCATATCAAGCCGCTGAATGTTTTGAGGTTCATCTGTGACTAACGGAAAGTCTTTAAAAATAGACCAAACATCAGAAAGCTCTTGAAATATTTTGTGATATAATGTCTATTTTAAATAAATGGGATAGTCTCAATTGCCTCTTATAGTTGGTTCATTTTAATGGATTTTTATCCTCTTTTCTTTCCCTGATCAAAACAAATGCAGCTCACCTCTGATATGAGGTCAGACAGGCGCTTGATGAGATTTGCTAATGCCCATGGTTATAACAACAGGCACAGACTCACCTGACAGAAAAGACCTCCTTTGCGCTCATCCCTGCACATCCAGGTCACCTACTTGTGTGGGGACAGTCCGCGGTAGTCTCTGGACTCTCTGACATGCAGTGGGACTCTTACTATCAACTATATAAAGAGTGAGGTTTGGTATGTAGGTAACTGTTACCTGTTGGAAAACATCTCATAAAGACTAAGTGAGGGGCCACAAGACCTGGTATAGAAGAGCTTTTTAGATGAGGCTCCCCTTTAACTAAGGATCTTCCCCAGGATTAAAAATGCCATTTGTCTACTGAGATCCTGTTGTTTTGAGGATCCCCATGCCTGGGCTTTCGGTCCTTGAGAATTTGGTGCCTGTATCGGGATGCCGCTTAAACAAGGCTGGTGCTAATGGATCTTGGATCTGAGCCTGTTGGTTCTGGGTTTTTCCTTAATAGAAATTGGCACCAATTTGAACTATAGGTAGCTCACATGGTTGGCATGCAAGATATATAGGAGACACATACTGAACAGTTTTAGATGAATATAAGGGACAGACAGTCCAGAGCCATTGGCACCTACAGAGGTCCCAGAAGATGAGATGTTACTTTTTTGTTGTTTGGTGGTTTTTTTTCGTTGTGTAGAGATGAAAAGGCTCCTCTTAAGTTGAAATCCAGTTATGTCTTCTTCATGAACTTAAACCATTTGGTGGGGCAGAGAGTTTGAAGTGGAAACTGAATGCAAGAATGTCATTGAGTCCTGCAGTGGGCAAATAGATTATGAACCACACGCAGGCTTGAAAACATTTAATTTTAAAAATCTTGTTATGTAAGGGGGCACAAAACAATGTAAAAGACTTGGAGCCATGCTCGCAGCTGGCATAGATCAGCGCAGCACCACGGATTTCAGGGTAGCAACACCGCTTTCTGCTAGTTGAGATCCTGGCCTTTCATCTGTCATCAATCTAATAAAATCGAGCTGCTCTAATTACCTTGGTGTCTGTCGGAAATATGTTGCCATGAAATGATAAAGCTGAGTTGGATCCTAGAGCCCACACAAGTCAGCAAATGCTGTGCAAATCTGAGTTAAACCATTTGTTTGCCCACTTAAGGAGAGGTTGTCCACGGTCATGGTATGTGTGGAAAGACAGCGGGGGAGTGAGAGGAACAACTGAAACATATGGCCAAAGTGAGCTGTCTCTTTATTCCAATGCATCAGGATAAGACAAGCTGTTGAACTGATGAGAAAGCTTCTTTATATATATACCATATTTCAAGATTAAAACTGGAAGAAATTCAGTACCACCGATCTCACATACATGTTTGAAAGAAGGTACACCAAACTGTTAAACTGAAAGCAGGGAAAAAAGCCCCCAAGCCCAACCTCCCCAGATCCACAATAGCTGCAACATTATGTAAAAGAAAACAGCAATTCCCCCACCAAAGTGTCCATAAACTGAAACCTTATCAATACTTCCAGATGCTCACTGACTTTATGATACCGTTAAGTTTAATTGCGCTGATATAATGCATTGTATTTGCATGGAAGAAGGTCTTTTCAGAATCAGGTTTGGGGAGCGTGCAAGCACAAGAGAGGGGTGACATAAATTGAGACACGCTCTTCACTGCGTCTTAACTGTTAATTTTGACCTTGTGTTTCTTCAAGAAAAATGTGGAAGTGGCATTTTCCCAGTATCTGTGACCTCCTGAATGGTCAAATTTGAGAACTTTCTGTATTGCAGCTGCACTTGCTGCAATTTATGCCCTTGCAGTGGCAGTTAATTTGGTTTTTAGTAAGGATCATCAGTTTATTATTTAACTTTAAGCCAAGAGTTATAATTCTAAGCTGTATTCCTTCGGCTGATTCTCCTCCAGTCAGTGGAAAGAGGAGTTTTACCATTAGTTTCAGGGTGAACAGAGAGGCCAACATCCACTGGATCTGAAAATACCAATTTGTGATGAATCCAGGGAGAAATACGGTGATAAAAGAAGTCTTTTATCAGCAAAGGCTTTCCATCCCCAAAACCTAGTATTTGCAGGTTTTATCAGGTGTCCTACTAGGATAAATTCATCTTCTTGTCCGTTCCTGTCATTAATTCAATACATCTGCTTTGTTTTATAAAATGTAGCCACCCACAAATGATGAGGTACCTGTAACATTTGATAGCATCAGATAATTTTTAAGACATTCAGGAAAAAAAGCACCACTATTCTCTTCCTCCCGCTCCCCCAGAAAACTCAGACACCTACAGGGATTTCTTATCTCCAAACCAAGATACTCCCTCAGAGCCAGGAATGAAAAATACATAGATTTTGTCATCTTTTTTTGGTTACATGCATAAACAAAAATACCAGTATGACAACTGGTGGCTATAGTACGGCTTGCTGTGAGTAACACCAAGTGGCTGCGCCCCAGCTTTGCCTTGACAGTACCCTCTGAAATGTCCGCAATGAAGAATGCAAAAGCCAGAAAGACCGTACTGTCATTGTAGCGTGGTCAACATCTCAGGTCAGAGGCAGTGATCTTGTTCTCAGTGCAAGGGAACAGCAGCAGTGACTGGTCTCCTAAGACAGTCAGGAATATAAGAGCGTATCTTCTGGTCCCCCAAAGCTGCGGATGTTTTGCAAGATCTATGGACAGGTTTTTTTCCCCTGAATTTTTGTTTGGTTTAAGGTGGTGCTTTTGTGTCTGAAAATGTTGCTAAACATGACCTGACATGACAGGATCAAAGAAACTGCCCTTTGCGTAATATAAAATGTAACTGAATCTTTTGTGGAAAATATATGTGATTTTTTTCAAACTGAAAAACACGATTGTGATGATTTTTAAGTGCAAATAACGGAAAGTATGAATTTTCCTACTTATTTGTGCATGCAAGTATTGACAAGACCACCAAAATCATAATGCGTATTTTGGCTTCTGCAGCTGGTTTGATGTCTTGTGTGCTTTTAATAAACGTTCATGGTCCTGCATTCTCATTAAATTAAGTTCTAGCTCTTGGGAAGGACGAATTGCAACTGTTATTTTATAATGGAGAAATTTGTTCGGAATCAGGGCATATGCAAAACAGAGTTCTGCTTTTGGAAAGTATTGAGTAAGTGATCAGCTATTGCAAGGAATTTGAATCGAATAATACAAACAAATGAAGAGTCTAATTAAAGGACAAAGAACATTTTATACAGTCTATATTGGGCTTGCTATCCTGTCTCACCTAAAAGAACACATTTTCTTTTTCTTTTAAGTTCTCCTAGTGGTCCAGCTGTAGTTAACTTTCTGACTCACCTGGTATCAATATTCTGCAAAGTACTTTGGGAGTTGTAGTTCACCGAGCATGTTTCTACCACCAGATGTAAAGTATAATCTTTTGGTTCATATGCTGGCTGACAAAGCCATGCTGTTTCATTTAGCTCTGTTGGAGTGTCTTCATTGCTTTTTGATTGGCTTTCAGTTGCAATTCATGCCTTGAAGTACATTTTATTCTGTGTTTGTTGTACCACATTGGACTATGATGAGCAATTTTTCTAATGACGGTAGTTTCACAAATTTGGCAGCCAGGGAAACATGTAGATCACTGTGGTTATGCACCCACAAAATCTTTTGTTTAGAGTTATGCTATTCGTGTTTGTGAAAGTGTGCAGCAACTTTGTTCAATACTTTCTCTTTATGGATATATAGGAGAGACTAAAATATGTAGGCTAATTAGATTGTATAGAGCCAGGGGTGCTTCCCAGGGGATCAGTGAAAACAGTGGGGTTTTTTCCATTTTACTCTTTGAGGGCTTTCAGCTGAAACAGCTTTTTCTATGCATCGTATATGCAATACTTATGCTATATTACTTAAACATTTTTGGAAATTGATGGAGTGCTAGCGTTGGCCAACAGCTCTGAACAATCCTAGGACCATCACCTGCCAGTTTCTTCCTGGAATTGTGTTCCTGCATCAAGTACTCTACTGAGTGTTTTAATTTTTTTCTCCATATTGCTTCTCTGAAGTGATAGTTGCTGTCAGAAATCTGGACCTGCATCAGTCCTGGTTTAGTCTGAGTGTGTGTGTATAAATATAACATAGGTATTTATTTTTCCGTTATTTTGAAAGATTCTCGAAAGTGTTTCCAGGAATTGCGTAACGCTCTGCTTTTCTTTCTCCGGGTGAAGTATTCCCTTTCATTACCAGAAGAAAATCTTTAGCTCTTCTCCATTACTGTGTCATTTAGTCATTATAGGCAGATGAGTTTATCTTCTAAAAGGTGCCTTAAAGACGTTAAAGTGATAGCATTACAATTTAAAACCCTTCTGACACTGTCTATTCCACTGGAGTACTAAATCTTGTCTTCAAATGCGAATGAAAATCAAATAAAGCTTTCACTTGCTTGACGATTGTTGCAAAATATAAGAAAATGCTACACTTTCATATAGTAATGATTGTGTCATCTCAGTGAAGTTCAAAGAGCAAACCCTTTTATGCACATAGACAACATTTACTTTTGAGATCCATCACTATTTCCTATACTTTTGTGGCAAAAAATTAACAAAGGATTTTGTAGTTATCATGTCATTTACCACAGTGTCACTTAAATGATCTGACTCATTCATATTCTGAAAAAGAAAACTGCATTGTCAAAAAAGCCAAAACTTCCTAACTGATGGATGAGAAACAAACTGAGAAGCATGGAAGGGGTTTTTTTGTCTTCTGTGCCTGATGGCGTAGCTGACATCTGCATGGTGCCGTTTAGGAGAGAAGTAAGAAATGGTCTATCCGTAGTTTCATCCCCAAGTGCCAAAGGTATAATGAAAGCTGTACAGCAGATTAAGTTTCACAAAAGCAAGATCTCTTCTAGAGCATCACAGACTTGAAAACAGAGCAAAATTTCATGGCTGAAATGCCATCATCAGGGCTGAAAGTGTCCTTTGTTCTTTTCTTCCAGCTAGACCAAAAGCTAGTAACTCTGCATGCTAGTTAGTTCTCTAAGATGTGGTGATGGAGAGGGGATAATACTTCTTTTCCCTTTATTTTTATTCCTGTAGCTTCTGAAGTCTGAGTTTCCATAGGGTTTTGTGTATGTGCACATGTAATCGATGCTGCAAACAGCCTAGTCCAAGACCTACAGCTCTGTAATAATAGAGGAACAACTGCCGAGTACTACTTGCCTTTTTAATTATCGCTTCAGTCATGGGTACTCAGCATTTGTAATGGCAATCGATACAATAATCAAGGCATAACTAGGAATCATCGAGTAGTGCAAAACCCATCACATTTACTTAGCCTTTGTGACCCTTGGGAAAAAAAACTGTGGTTTTTACTGAATTATTGTATCCGTGATAATGAAAGTAAAACTGGAAAAGAGGCAACTTCTGATGCCAGATGCAATCTTGTTTCACCCTGTCTCCCAGGACAGAGGATGCCTATCCAGCAATGTAATGGGTATTTTATGGGGTACATTTAAATTGAAGGGACTTGATGGGAGGAAGGGTTTCCTCCCTCCATGTGCTGTGCTATGGGAAGGAGTAGGATCTTCCTGGCCAGGGGGATGTTGAGCCTGGTCAGACTTGGGGCAAGCTGGCAGTTTTCAAACTCAAAGGAAGGTCCCTTACCTTCTGCCTCTGCTTATCATCCTTCCGAGGTTGAACTCCTGCTCTTGCTTTATCTTCGCACGTGTTAATCACATACATCCCACTCTCCCTGACTCTGGGACCTGCCCGCAACTTTGAGCAGGACTTGTGCAAGCTGGTTATCTTCTCTGCACGGAGTCTGCTGAAGCTGCAGCTCAGTCCTGCAGGTTGGTTCCTCTGCTTCTCCCATCCCACATGTGTAAAATCCTGACGAGACCATGGTTTGCAACATGGTGTAGGGACCACTGACATCTCAGGCACTTCGTTGGCAGATTCTGGGCTACAGGTTCCAAAATATGAAAAGATCTCTTTGGGAATTAATGCAAGAGTCCTAATGAACCTGTATCTGTATGTCCCTTTTCATTTTTCCATTGCCTGAGTCTATTAGACATATGGTAGCATTTGACTTGCCATCATCTACTGGTTGTTACTGCTGTGGGGCAACTGGCAAGTGATTTGTTTTTTAGACTTCAAGAAGGATGTTTCCTTCCTTGAAAACCATTTCAGTATCTCTCCATAGACACAAAAATAAAATGAAGGGGTCAGTTCCTACGGCAGTTATTTTGTAGTAGCTCTGTTGGAGAAAACTGATTACTTACATGGCCAGTGAACTTGCATGGCTTGTTTGATTTGGGTTGCGTTGTAGGAACTGAAACAAAAACCACATCCAGACTGCTTTGGAGTGGAAGAATTCTGCTATCAGTTCAATCTGTTTTCCTTGTTGTTGTTTCCATGTAATGAAAAGATAAATATGCAAACATATTTACTTCATTAATTTTAAACAGTGCCAGGAAAAAGGCTCTGTCTAGGGGATGGTGGAAAAATATTGTGAAAATTAGCTCTACATATTTTGCTTTCAGTCAACTCTGTTAATTAGGATCAAAGTACTACAATTTTTAAAAGTTCTCACTGCCTCTTCCCACACATTTCCATATTTCAAAAAGATGACGTTAACGAAGTCTGAGATTGTTGGTAAAGCCTACGAGAATGAGGGTTCATGTACTAATAGCTGGGTACCAACACCTCCGAGGCCTCCGAAAATGGTAGAATTAGATGTGGAGAGAGGGCAGGTTGGGCTGCCTGTTCCTTGGAGTGGCCACGAGGATGGAAATGGGGCAACTGTTTTCTCACCCATCCTCCTTGCAGGTTCTCTTCTGTGAGTTGGTTGTGCGTGGTTTCATCTTCACTCTGATAAGACAAGCGTTGTGAGATAGCTGCTTTTACAGCTGTGAAAACATTTCTCTTTGCCTTATAATTAGCAATGGGATACTTGGAGGAAGAAGGAAAAAACCCCAATAATAAACTGCGTTGGTGCTTTCCGCCAGTAGATTGCAGTTCTCCAAATGAGCCCGATACCAAATGAAGTCCGTAAGGCGGTTGTTGTCTGACAATGAAACTGAGGCACAGAAAGGTGATGAGCAATCCCCTGAATCCCCGGCAGGCTCAGGGCAAAGCTGCCACACCAGAGTCATCACACACAGAGGTGCTCACACTGTGTTTCATCTGGCTTTCCTCTTGAGCATGAAGACATTACAATTTTAAGCAGGCACATAGTTACAGAAGGATGTTGAGTCAGCTTAAAAACTGTGCTGAGATAAATAATTTACCTTTATTTGCACTGATAACACTTAGAAGTCTAAATACTATTTTTTCTGTGTTTGGGGGGGAATTTATGACTGTAATTTACGTTGCTGTTTTGCTTTTCCTTGGTTCAGATGCAAGGCTTACTAGTTTCGTGCTTTGATATATATTTTACTTCCCCAGTTATCATGCATTAAAAGACCACAGCATTTGGATTTAAAACATTGTGTGAACTTCCCTGGGTTCATTGCTGCATCTCTGGTGTTCAGACTGTTAGTCAAGGCTTGCTAGAGTTTTGTTTTTATGTAAGTGCTATGTAACTGTTTATAAATCTGACATGAAATTGTATACAATGGGCATAGATCTGGCCTAATTTAATCGCATTGGAAAGTGGCAGGAAGTTTATTTTGCCCCCCTTGCAGAAACGTGAGCTCTTTTCCCTCTGCTGAGACGCCCTTGGCGCTCTGCTAGTCCATTCTCAGTGAGACAAACCTTGCCTTGTAATTCAGGATGGGTGGGTGAGTTATTGCATGCATCAAATACATGTTTTCCCAACTTGAATGACTGACAACAGAGTATCAGAATGGGTCATGGGTGAAGGATCGTTATTACTTAACTGTAGGTGCCTTGAAGCAGGAATCAGTCTCATTATTCTTTGTTAGTACAGCATCTTCCAGAATGCGGACCTGGTCTGTAGTTTGGCTATAAAATAAATCCTACTGCAGGCTCTTACTGCTCTGTACTTGCTTCCTCGAATGTTACATGCAACTGTCTGCAGAGCTATCACTGCACCAGAGGAGAGACAAAGGCACAGACAGGCTTTCATTTTGAAAACGAGACGATAGAAAGAGTCTGGCTTTGGTGCCAGAAATTGTCCTCTTTTGCATCTCTTGAAACTTCACATTTGTTTGAACCGATCATGTGTTCATGACTTTACAAATGGCCGATGGTATTGTCCCCTGCCTTTCTTGGGACGCTTGCTGGTGATCTAATCTGGCTGGACGTGCGTAGCAGCTACCAGCCTTCTCTTCTCTTCTCTTGTTCTCGCTTCTAATAACCGTCTTGGGCATAGCTGCTGCTACAAAGTACTGTGGTTTGTTGGGGGTTTTTTGGGGGGTGTGAGTGAGGGTGGTGTTTAGTGTCTGACAGGGAGATGATTTTCTTGAAAAGTGAACAGCTATTTGGTTAACTTTTAAATAAAATTCAAAATCAATCCATTTCTGTCTTCGGGTACAGTTTAATGGGAGGCCTGTAACGGGCTGGTCTGTGGCATTAATCGTTGCAGTTTCCTGCAGTGAAGCTGGGATGCGTTTGTATTCAGGCAGAGAATTTCTAGGTGCAGGGGGAGATTTGAGGCTGATTCAACCCGCATTATAAGCAGCGGGCCATGCGTGCATGCCTCCCGTCCGCATCTCGCTTGTGTATTCTCCTTGGCTCCTGGGGTCACTGGCCTGGAGACCGCAGCCGAAGCTTCCCAGCAGAGGCACGGTTGCGGCTTCACAACACCCTGAGCGTTCAGGAGCTATGGGTCCAAATCTCAGTGCTGCCCTTGCTTGGCTGCTTGATTTTTAGGAAAATAACCTCCCTTCCTCTGTGTCCCTTTGTACTTGTCTTTTTTTTAATAAGTAGGAAGGCTGTCATTTGGTTCTTGTATAAAGTGTATTGAATTCCAAAGAGTCCGAGTTCTATTTAAGGGCTTGCTATTACTTGTTATTTCACCAAGGTGTAAACAAAAAGAATGAGCTATTTTAGTGCTTGATGTTTGGTAGCAGAACTGAGGAAGATTACCTTTAGGTTGAAACAATAAAAGAAAGAATAAATGTGTATTGCATGTTCCTAACTAATAAAAATTAGAGGTGTGGTTTCTAATCCTCAGCCTGATCTCTCCTGTGTTTCAATTTATAAGAATAGCTTCTATCACATAATATTATTTTAAAACAGAATTAAAAGAACCAGTTGCAGGTGGGTCGTCAGTCTGCAGTTAACCCGGCGTGGGTGGTCAGTCAGCCTGTGCTTTCTGAGCAGTTTGCAGCTCGTGAGCAGTTCAAGCGTGCTGGATTGCGGTGTACGACGGCCAGTTGGGTTGGGTGAGCATGGATGCCGGGAGTAATCCAAATCTCCAGCAAGGGCAGGGGAGTTAGAAGCAGGGCTGCCTGCTGAGGCTGGCAGGTCTGCCAGGGCCCAGGGGCGAGTTCGGGCTGGCTATGTGACACGAAGGAGCGGTAGGACACATCACACTTCTGATCTGCTGACGGGACATGTCTTGTGGCACGTGTTGTTCGGTACATACTTCGCAGGTTTGCAAAGCTTAGTTGTTGGCAGTGGCATATAAAAAGTCTGGTTGCGTTGTACCAAGATAATGCGTAAACCTGCATTGGAAGCCATTGTCTTTATGTGGACCTTGTGACCAACTAAGTTGTAGGCATCAGTTGGAAATGAGGAGCTGAGGAGGGGGGGCAGTAAGGGAAGTGGGAAAGCAAACTAGCTCCCTGATTCATCTGTGCTCAGGGAGGTATCCTCACTCGTGTGGAGGATCTCAAAATCCTGCTGAGAAGGAGATATTCTGCCTGGCTGGGGAAACTCATGTGGCTTTCAGCAGGGCAGCTTACGAGGCCGCAGTGTTTACGGGGAGAGAGCTGGCTCTCACCTTGCAGGAAAGAGCTAAGCTCCCGGTGCTTGCGATCACATAGGTCCAAGAGGGCAGAGTATGCTGCAACTGGATCACCAGGATTGCAAGCTTTTTTATTATTATTTTTGTTGTTGTTGATTGAGCTCTGTGCAGATGAGTAGCTTGCTGCCAGGTGTCGTTTACTTGTAAGAAGCATCATGCTAGTCTAAAATGAAGGAGATTTTAAAGCTGGTGTGAATGGAGAGCTCATCTTGGCAGACTGGAAGCTGTGATCTAAATTGCACTGGTTTAGGTGTAAGTTTAGCCTCCTACAGCACAACTTTGCAGTGGTCATTAAAATGAAATAGTTGAAAATGGAATAAATTGCATCAAGTCGATCCTTTGATGTCAGTCGGCTGCATGTCTTGAGCCTGGCTCACGTTAACACTAGTGTCAGGAGGAGCAGACGTGGGGAAGGCGGCATTCCCATGGGTCTGTGGATGGAAAAGCTTCTAGTGTGTAATGAAGTGAGTTGTGGCTGTGGCTGTCGCTTTCTAAAATGCTTGGTTTATTCTTCTGCTTGTTTATTTTTTAAGAAGACATGAAGATGGGGGAGGGGTGAGGACAGCTTTGTATTCCTCCTATATTTGTCAGCTCATGTCTTTCTAAAAATGTCAGACTTAAATTTTAATGTTTCCGTATTGCAGGAAAAATTGTACCCCGATCATTTTGTCTGCAGGGTTTCCCCTAGGGTTTGCATCACCTAATTTTGATTTAAAATTATCCTTTTCTTAGGCCAGTAAAGAAATGGCAAGGACCAAAATTACGTCTGCGGTAAATCTGTACAGCTCCCTCGGTGGGGAGCAGCCAAGCGCTGGGTTGTTAGTGTGGATGGTATGCACTTGCCCCTGTGCTGCCAGACCATAAAGCCAGCCATAATTTTCCAATCCTAGAACACTGAATCAATGCTAGGAAAATGACATAAGGCACAGGAAAGTACAAATCTCCCTCCCACCACAGGCATTTGTAGGAATTCCCCTGGGGTCTCGAGGACTGACTCCAGGGAATGGTCTCTTGGCTCAGTGCCCCTTTGCTGTCATGCTCTCCTGAACGTTTCCAGTGTTTCCATCTTCTGTCCAAAACCAGCACTGCTGTGCTTAGGACTCAGCTCTTTTGAACAGAAGCACAGTTGCCTGTGGTCCATCACCTATGACCATCTCAGCCCAGATGCATTTTTCCGTTCACACTTGTATGAATCTGTGTGGCTGCATTGACAGCGAGGACGCTTCCACCCCTGGACTTTATGGCATCGCTTTACATCCAAGTATCAGTTTCTATATTACTGGTGTCAGTTTTCCTTATGCTAAAACAACGTTAAGCACCATTAACATAATCATACATGTCACTGGCAGGGAGCACACCTTCAGAGGTGCCTCAGCTGAGTGCAATGTGAGCTGCCCTCCAGCTACGCAGAACAAAAGGTTGTGTGTTAACAATATTACTGGCTGCACGCAACCAGTGCAGATGAAATCAGGCTTACTTTTAATCAGTCTTCAGGGGTTTCATGTGCTGAGGCTATTTGTTTATAGCGGAGGCCAGGTTGTGCCAGAATCTATTAAGCACAGGAAGACTGATCAGTCCTTTCTTTGCTCATTCCTAATGCGAGAAAAAGCTCCGTGGCAGGAAAACAAACCTGAAATGATACTTTGCAGAGCATCTCTGCAGTCTGAGTGAGGCTGGGATACAGCAATAAACACCGCGCTGAAACTGTAAAAGATCCTCTCAGCGTCATTGATTCTACTTACATCTATAAACATCAAAACTAAATGCTGTCTGTGTGGTGCTCCGGGGGAATGCTCTTACTCTTCAGGGGGCTGCATGTCTCATAAGGGTGCGAAAGGGCTTTTCAGGTATAGGTAAATGCAGCATCTCATAATTTGCTTGTGGGTTGTATACTGGTAAAATATTAGGCATTGATCACTTGGATGAAATGCTTCCCTGATTCATTACAACAAGCACTGTTTCCTTTAATAGAAAGTTTTATTTGGTAGATTGTCTTTTTGCTGTTCTGTGATTATTAAAAGTGTCGTTTACTATGTATCAACTAGAATCTACCTATGGTATGACTTTATGGTATGGGGGATATATTGTAAAGATTATTTTTATTACACAAATCCATAGAGAAGGCTAAAAATGAGAAGTTTTAATTTTGTAACACACTAAGAATTTTCATGCTTCTGCTCTTGCAAAACAAACAAAAAAATTCACATTGAAATGAACAAGTGTAGCAGAAGTCCAAGTAAAAGTTTCATACTGGACTTTTTCAAAACTAGACATTTTCAAGGTCTATATTCAGTAGACTTCCATTTATCAGTAAAAATATTGCTGTCCAGAAGAAGTCACTTGAATACATGCTTCCAGACATTCCATGTAAGAGCAAGAAGAAATATCAAAACATTGTGGGTTGGTTTTTTTGTTGTTATTGGTAGTGGTTTGGTTTGGGTTTTTTTAAGCTGGTAATAGTTCTGCAATCTTATCTGACTGGGCTCAGTACCACAGGAACTCATGGAAATTTTGGGCCTGGTTTGTACACTGCAGATTAAATGATCTCTTCCTAAAATCAATGAATATGAAGAAAAAAAGCAGCGCATAACAATGCACATAGTTGATTACGGTTTCCAGATGACACTGAATGTTGCTTTTCAGAATTGTGCCTCATTCATACACCTACATGTAGCATCCTGAAAAAAGTAAGATTTGCTCTCCAAGGACACACACGTGTATCGCTTGTTTAGCAAGAGTACGGATGTGAAGGACTAGTTTACAGATTAAGCAATAACAGAGATCTTCCTCTGTTTGAGATGTTTGTCTGAACTACAGTGGTCAGGCTTTTACCTTCTTCCTTCCTCTCCTGTCCTGCCTGAAATAAATAAGTATAGTGAATTGTCAAATTAGTCTGAGAGAAGTTGGGAACCAAATAGTTGTGCTGCCAGCCAGCTTCAAAGAGTGAGGTTGCTTTTCTCTTCCTTCTGCAACACAGAATCTTGTGGGTACGGGCTCCAACTGTTTTTCTCTGAAGTCACATTTTCAGGCTGCTGTAAGGTTGCCTCTGTGTTTTTCTCCTCCCTTCATTCCTTTCTACAGTCTTGGCCAACACCAAGACTACACAGTGAGCATTAGCATTTTGGCAGGAGACTGTGACTGCAGAGGCACAAGTGTTACCTGTGCCAGGGTGGCACTGGGAGCCATGGCTGGTCTGATGAGAGGGTGCTTCAGGGATGCTGAGCATCAGGGCTTCTGAGATTCCTGGAGAGAAGGATCTCAAGGGATTTTTTGAGAACTAGATCGCATTCCCTTAACGAGTGATCAAATATGTGTGTGGGGGGATTACCTATAAATCGCTTTACTCTGCTTCAAATTATTTTTAAGAAATATTAAGTTAAATCCTAGCAATGCTCTGAGCTGTCTTTTAGGAATCAAATGGGACAGTAAAGAATGGACTTACATTTTCACCTATTCAAGGTGATGAATTGGACTCTTTTTTTCCCTAATGTCCCATGTCCTGTTGCCATTAAGGACAATGACAAACTCCTGTTGACTAAAATGGGAGAAGGTTTGGCCTTTTATCAAGGCTAAATTGAATTAAGCCTAAAAAATGGGTCTGCGGCTAACTGTACTTTGCACCCGCAGGTATCGCACCTGGCCTGCATATCTTTGCATTGTGCATACTCAATCTTTTGTTCCTGCTTGAATTTCCACCAGCTTTGCCCCTGTGCTCTGGGCACCTCAGTCGCTCCGAGACACTGAGCAGTGCATGTGGCTGAAAAGGCGGGGGAAGATGAGGATGCTCACTCCCGCAGGGTGCCAGCTGATCACCAGGAAAGGCACGGGGGGGTGCAGCACCCTCCACCCCTCCCGCAGTCGTGTCGATTATGCTCATATTTGCCAAACAAAACAGAAGGGAAGTGCTTCACGTCCTTCTCCTCAGGACTAAAGCTGGCCCCCATGGCTCTCGGGTGGATGTGCTTGACCCTACCCAGGCCGTGTACTGCCCACAGTGTGCTGCCCCGGCTGCTTGCATATTTACGTGAGCAGCAGCTGTAGGTTTGATGGCAGTATAGACTGCCCTTACCCTGCATCGTGGATCATACTTCCATATGGGATGAGGGGCAGCGATGTGCCGAGCTTATTAAATACTCTGTAATGCAATCCCGAAGTGACCTCAATCCTGCCTCCTGCTTCCTCTCACCTTTCGGGCAAGAGAGGTAATGAGTGAGCAGAGATGAATGAAGGGGTAGTACCAAACCTTCCCACTCAGACAGGAGCAAATTAAAGATAACAGCTTATTGCTGAGACTGGAAATTGCCAGCAGGCGGAGGAGCAGCTTTACCTTTCAGGATTGCCGAACGCCCTGCTCCCTCCCTGCCCCTCTACTTCATGTTTTTGTGTTTCGTTTCTTCCCCCAAGTTTGAAATGAATTTATAACCCATTCCAAGAGCTTTCCACACTTCAGTCTTACCTTTGTTGAGGTATTTCTTACTGCCTACAGTCACATTTGGACAGTGGTCCTGATTAAAGCTCCATTTGCTTTCTGGTATGGCCAACCTTACAACTTTATGAAGCTGGGAATGGCATAGGAAGCATGAGGTCTGGGGTTTTTTCTTTATTATTCTTTCCCCCCCTCTACCTTTTATTCTCATCTCTCTTTTCTTAAGCCTCTGAGGAATTTCGGGAGTAAGTTCAAACTTTTCTTTCAGAGCCATAAAAACACTGAGCTCCTTTCCCTTTTTAGAAAAGGAAGAAGGTTTTATGGAGTTTTGTGTTTGTGTAGTTTGTGTGTGATGGCTCCAGGAGCCAGGATTTTAAGGCAGCTATGCAACTGGGTGATGTTATGCTGTGACGTGTTTCTATTAACCCATTTTTTGATAAACCTGCTTTTTTTTAAGCATCAAATACCTTATCAGTGTTTACCTTTGGTTTATGCGGATGGCTTATGCTAACTCCTGGTTAAGTGCAAATGCTGACGTGTAGTAGGCAGCCGTCAGTAATCAGCCAGATTGTTTGGAGAACTCTTCCAATTAACTGTGCTACTTTGTGAAGGGAGAGTTTAGATAACCAA
Organism: Sagittarius serpentarius; assembly: GCA_034782735.1. NCBI lineage: Eukaryota > Metazoa > Chordata > Aves > Accipitriformes > Sagittariidae > Sagittarius > Sagittarius serpentarius. The sequence goes on along the minus strand of JAVKLA010000036.1, from coordinate 17,006,556 downwards.
GAGCAACTGTGTTTATAGGATATATATATCTCTGTCTCTGTGTGTGTGTGTGTGTATTTATAGCACCCCTCCATATACATATTTGCTTCCTATGTTGGAGGGGAGGAAAAAGGGCACTGTTAGTCCTAAAGACACATTGGGGAGCAGGGGAGAGAGAGAAGTCCTTCGCTCCTTGGTGCAATGATAGGAAAATTGAATGGTTTTGATAAATGTTTCTTCTTTGTGTTTGACCCTGTGGAACCCCACTCATGAGGTATATGCCTCTGGTGTGCTGTGTCCACCAGGCTTGCTCCCCATGCCCAAGGATGGCAGACAGTGCGTGCCATCTGCCACCTCATTAGAGCTTTATTTCAGTGTGTGTTTATTTCTATATGCATATTTTAAGATGGTTCGTGGTGGGGAAAGGAGGAGAAAAAAAAGGGCTTGTCACATTTTCTGTTTTAAAGCAACAAAATTGAAAATCCATGGCTTTGTACAGCCCAAGGATGCACTGGCTGTGGTCAGCATCTCTCTCCAGGACCACCACATCAGGCTTCAGCCAGGGTCTCTGTCCAACGCTTTGTGCTTATTGGAAGTCTGAATGAGACTTCATTTCAGAGTGACACTTCATTTTCAGAACAAAGTTGATTTGGAAGATACTAGCCATCTTCAGATCTTTGCATTTGGGTTTTGGTTTTTTTTCTGGGACGGAGTGGGGAAGATAAAAAAGGAAGGGGGTGGGAAAAAAAAAAAAGAAACAGAAGGCTTTTCCCTTTAAAGTCCACACGTTCTTAGGCTTTGCCTTTTTAGCTAGATCTCGGCGCCTTGCTGGAGCGAAGCGAGAGGTCCAGTCAGCGTTTGCCCGCGCTGTTGATTGTCAGGATCATGTGGTTTGCTCCGTGGGTGCTGTGAGAGCCGTGTTTATCCAGGGCCATGTGGAGGTGGGCGGGTGCCTACCCAGGGACAGGGGGACAGGAGAAGCTGGGCTCACACAACAGCAACGCTGTGAATAGCCCACATTGACTGAACTGTCTAACCGGACTAATTTGCTGTGCCTGTGGGCTTGATAAAAGAAGCAGCTGCTGGTAAGGGCTTGCTCAGATGCATGTAGATGAGATTGTGGACTGCCAGAAGGATCCAAGCAGATTTTTTTCCTCCTTGCTACGTTTCTTCTGGAATTCCTACCTCCGGCTCCCGTGAAGTTACATTGATCAGGTAAACTATTTTAGTTCTTCCCTGCCTTTAATGCTTGCTGGCGAGTGTGCCTGCCTGCGGGATGGCTAGCTGAATGAACGGGCTGTGCTGCAGGGGTGGCAGGAACAGCTCCCTTTAGAGCAGACACACATTTTTACTGCTCCCTGCAAGCTGGCAGCCGTGAGGCTTTGAAAATTGTGCAGCCATGTTACACAGCCACAATTATTTCCCTTCCTCCCCCTCTCCTCCCCATTTAATTTTGCTGTGATCTAAATAAGGCTAAGTCTGGTATTTCTCGTTTGCATCTGTCGATGCACCAGCCAGCCATGTTTTTCATATGATTATGTACTCTGTGCGGGTCTTGCTGGGAATGCAAAGATGTTCGCTGTCCTTTTGGTGTCAGGCCCTTTACATCTTCTCCTGGGGGAAAAAAAAAAAAACCAACCGAAAATATCTGTAGCATGCTGCATGGATTTTTGTGAGTGGTGGGGAAGCAGGCTAACGGGTTTGTTTGGAAGCGGGGAGAAGATGAGAGCTGAAGATTCCCCACATCCCCTCACCCATCAAATTTGATTGTTTGTATTAAAATAGGTGTTGCCCCATATTATTGCCCCAGTCCCTACCCCCTCCCACATTTGCATCTATTTTTTAAGTGTTGATTGAATAAAGCTACGGCTCAGCTGGAGAAAATGAAGAAGAAAAAAGGATGAAAAGGATGGCCTTTTGTGTTGAGATCTTTTGTGCGGCTCACCCACCCCCCTACAGCTTCCCGGGGTAGTACCAGCAGCCTTTAGTTTAACTGGCTGCTGCCTGCAAAAACAGCCTTGCAGAATTTGGGGCGGGGGGTGGGGGGGAGAGTGGGAGCTCAGATGTGTCTGCTTGCAGTGTGAGAGAGATGTTAAATGGGATTGAGAATCTGCAGACTGGAAAATGCTGCACAATTTAACGGAAAGGGTATTACCTGCAGGGATTAACCCTATTTACTGACAATCTCTTCTCTTTCTCCTTCTTCACTTCACACTTGCTGTGTAATAGCTGTTGAGTATCTGCAGCAAGAGCCTCGGTACTTTGGAGCACGGTAGTGATTTTAGCTGACACATTTAAGAAATGCCCTGTAAATGCCTTAAAACCTGAATGTTTCACTTCTCCTCAAAGGAAGCGTTAGAAGGTGGCAGTGCCCCTCCCTGCAAGATGTGTTAATCAGCAGGTTACTTCTTGTGAACTCCTGCGAGTGAGTTTAGAATTCACTCACTGTGAGTATTTTGCCACTTTTCCACACTTAAAGTGCTCCCATCCCAAATGTATCTTTGCACAATCGTTCCCTGTAAGTATTGCCACTTTTGGGGTCAAGGATGATTTGCTGTTGTGGGAGTAATAGTTCCTGTGGTCTCTGTTACTGGAGGTGCTAGGTCTCTCAAAGAGCCCTGCCATCCCCTTTTGCTTGAGAAAGTGCTGATTTATCCCCGCATACACATATGGATGGATGGATGGATGGATGGATGGATGGATGGATAGATAGATAGATAGATAGATAGATAGATAGATAGATAGATAGATATCCTGGCTAAAGGGGGGGATTTTAAGATGGTGCTTGCCTGCATTGAAGAGTGGAGCTTCTCTTTAACATTAGACCTTAGTTTTAGACTTTGCTGTTTTACAGACCTAGGGGAGCAGACAATAACTCGCCCACTGGAGACCGGAGCACTTAGCGCAATGGTGCTTGTATTGGTCTGCCTTCTCTGGATCTCAAGCCCCTCATCTATGCAAACTCATACCTGAACATATAAACGCGGCTTCACAGCATCTTACAGGCTGATTGCTGTTGTCCCTCACACTCAGAATTGAGCATGTTGCAAATAGCAATGTGCCAATAGGACTATTTGAGTTTATAGATGTATCTAAGACCTGATTTTCCCTGTGTTACTGTAAAGACTAATAAGGTTTGCAGCTGAGTAGCTTTGGACACATATAATCCATCCCTGTGCAAAAATAGGATTGTCACCATGCAAATGTTTTCCAAAGTTTCTGAGAGAGTGGAGTGGGTCCAGACCAGTCCCCGGAGGGGTCTGAACCCTAACCCAGCAGCCTGAGCTTTGTTGTTCTCCCAGGATGTCACTGCCTGGTTAATCCTTTTTCTTGTGGGATACGGGCTGAGCAGAGATTGGCTATAGTTGATGTGAATTATGGAGTGGATGAGCATGTCATCCGTTGCTTTTAGTGCTATGCACTATAAAATACTCATACAGGCAGTTCAAATAAGCTGAAAGAAGATAAATCTGAAGGAATGAAAACAGTAAAAATTGTGAAACTTCCAAGTTGCACATGGACTGCCTCACCAGAGGGGGGTGCTTTGTGGGGATTCAGATGCCTCTAGGAGGATCAGCATGTGAAAACCTATGTCTGACTCAGTTGTCAGTAGGGTCAGAAAAATTCAACTAACAATTTAGTAAACAATAGCAGCAAGAAATCTGTGGGATAGAAACTACCTTTTAAATTCCTTATTTCTGAGTAAATTTCCAGCTATGATTTTTATCTGATGATGAAAGCAAGTGAACCTAGAAAGGAAACAATGAGGTGAACTGTACCTAGAATATTGCCAACCAAAAGAGTAAAATAGAAAATTATTAAAAATGAAGAGAGACCTCTTTTTCCCCTATCATCTGCCTTGCAGGCATAATTAGAACTAGGGACTAGATTTCAGACAGGGAAGTGATTTTCAACTTGACAGTGTCCCTTTTAAGCCCTCATTGGTTTGCTTGCCAGCGACTGGTGTCTGGGTAGATACATGATTGGAAAGCCACAGTTTGCAATAGGAGGTGCTGGTTTTCAGCTGTCCCTTCGCAGTGTATTTAAAATGCTGGTCTTCATGTGTCTTCTGAGGTTTTGTAGGATGGTGAGATTACCATACCATTTTCTTAGGTTTCATTGCAAAAAGGAAAGAAAAAGCTTTTCAAGATATTGGATAGTAGTAAGTAAATAAAAAACAAATAAACCCTCCATGCTACTGCCTAAAAAGAGTTTCACCCGTGATGATGATCTGCTGTATAGGTTGTCACTCTGCTTAAATTCCACAGCAGAACTGTGACACCATCTGTTCCCTTTCACTGTGTGCAAAAAATGGTTTCCTTTCATTAGCATTAAGCTGCATAAAGACTGGAGATCTAGAAATATCCCAGTCTTTCACTGACACATACCTTCCTAAGACAGAGTTCATTACAAGCATAATTCATATTCCTAAGAGAGAATGGGAGTTTTTGAGTAATATGCTACTAAAGGTCTTTGAATAGCAGGGAAAAAAAATAAAAATCACCCCATCCATACATTGCAATGAAACCAGAAAGCTTTCTGAGAATGTGTTAAGATGATGTTGATTCAGAATAGCCATCTTTACTATTGCATTCCCTGAAGGCAGTAGGCCCGCTGTATGCCAGTGCTGGTATGGTATTGGGGCTGCTTTGGTGCCTCTGGGATGCAGTGATTGCCTGGACGTGGGACAGACCCCACTTACGCCTGTCCTCGGTGACTGTCAGATTTTCAGTAACTGTCCTCTTTTGGTAAAAAGTTAGATCAGGGACCTCTGCAAAGTCCTAGGATGGAGCTCAGTTGTAGAGTCCTGCTTAAAGTTATGCATTTTGCTTTCATTGTCTCTTTTTATTGATCACGTTGTGTTTTAATGTCATTTGAAAGCTAGCGTCCTGAACGGGTGGTGATGACACAGAGATGTGTATTCAGCAGTGCCCTGTCGCAGGCTTGTCTTCTGACCGCTCTGTTAGGATGGCTTGGTAAATAAATGCAAGGCAGGAGAAATCAGCATCATTCTTCTCTGAAACGCTATCTATATGTAAATCTGTGGTGCCTTTTTTTTCCCCTTTAAAAGTTGAAAAGCACTTTCAGTTCCTGTTTAACGGTTGCTCCCTCTGAATTACATGAAGCAATGAGAGAGGTCAGCCAATGCTGTCCTGTGGGAATGAAACCTCTTTTTGTTGTTGTTCCACGAAGCTGTTGCAAATACCATTGGAGATGCGGCAAATGTAGAGCAAAATTACACCGCGTACCCAGTGGATCGCAATCATAAAATATTAATCAGGCACTGCCGATCTGAATTGTCATCTCCTCTTATGAAACAAGGCACATAGCCCCGCTCTGCCCCTTCCTCCCAAAGGTCCCAGAATTAAAGTATTTGTTAGTTGTGATTAATAAAGACACCTGACTGAGCCCTTGTTGACAGGAATAGTCTCTCAGCATTTTGGGTCAGGTTTAACGATCCAACTTTGGAGCTTGATAAGCACAAGCCTACACTGAGTACTGGAGGGAGTACAACACAAGTCGGTTTAAGCTTACGCCAGCTGGTGGAATGCAGTTCCCTTGGATGTGACTGTGTTGTGCCGTGACTTGAAAAGTGGTTTTGTCCACTTATCTTCTAGGAATTCCTTTTTCCTTTAAACCTTGTTAGTTCTTCTCATTTCTCTGTTTCAGCAGTGGAAAGAGTCATGTTGCTCAGGTGCATTTTGAAACTAAAGTTCTGGTGACATCTCCCATTTCAAACCAATTTAATACCAGCACAGCTCTCTTTCTACAAGCTGGGATGAATGAGTCATTGAGATACATGAACTTTGCTTGCCATGCAGTCACAGGGAAGGACTTCCTCTAAAAGATACACTCTTTCTCGGATTTGGTGCTGTCAGATCAGCTGGTAATTTCTCACTTGCCTGCCTAGTGAGGGCCTGCTAGTTCCTGGTCGAAAGAGCAGCATGTCCTGAACATACAATATGGTTCAGTTGGTTAGTTTATTCCGTATAAAGAGAGACTTAGGTCTGCGGGATGCTGCTGGGCATGGCCTGTGTGCTTACAGCTGGAGCTGGCCTGAGCTTTTCTCCACCAGAGCCTTCCCTCCACCCAAGCAGCAATTTTCATAAAATGTGTTGAAGCTGAATAAGTTTGAAATTTTCTCCTGATGCAAAATAAAAGGTCTGATTTTACTACTCTCAGATTAATTGGAGAGAATTTGACTACAGAAATATCATGGTAACGGTGAAAGAGAAAGCAGATTTCTTTAACTGGCTACACTGTCCGAGGCCCAGGAGCAACAGGAATCCTTTGCAAAGAAGTCCTGATTTGGGGAATTGCTCCTTCTGAATTCTTGCCTAAATCACATTGCTTCAAGTCGCAGCTCTTAACATGACCTGCAAAAATATGAAATCTAATTTGTGACAGCAATTTGTGATCCAGTGTACAAGGAACTGATTTGAGATACAGAAAGAGGATGCAGGACTTGGGATTCGAGGTGCAGAAATCCCCATGGTGAGTCTGGAGGGCAGTCAAGCCTTGTGAGCAAGCTGCATCCCACCACATCAGTGACGGGTGGGTACCTAGGATCCAGTGGTGTGCCAGCCAGTGGGAAAAAAATGGTGGATACTAGAAGGAGGCTTGAGAAGGGGTAAAGCCATGATGCTGAAATGTGCCAGATATCCCTGGATTGTACACTGAAAAGAATCAGTTCTTCCCCTTTCCCCCAGCTAGCGTGTGCGTTGTTGTGCCTTGAAGATGTATTGAAAATCTGTGTTCGAGCTGTGAGCAATTAACACATTTCCTAAGCACACATGGAGAGAAACTGAACTTGCATGTGATCTAGCGCAGTTCTGCCTTAATAGATCTTGGCTATGCCTGTGATTTACAATTGTTTTACTGACACACAACCATATTTAACCTCTGGTGGTGTTCTGGTTGTGTGGAGAGGGTTTGTGATGCCAGTGCAGGATGCGTACCCTCCTGTATTCTAGTCAGTTGCTGGGATGCTGTGAAGCTTTCCACTGAAATGGGTTCAGACTTCGATTCAAATTCAGATCGGCAGTTTTCACCTTGAAAAATGTGCTTTGCCTTCTCTTTAAGGAGATGCCTTCAGAAAAAAAAAAAAAAGTAAGGAGTAGAGTTGAATGGGAAACGGTTTTCTTTCCTACAAAGTATTTTAAGATATCTGGAGCAAGAACGTTTTTATAAATTCAAGACACATTGCATTGTTTGTTGAAGAAAGATGAGACAAAAATGAAAAATACCCTCATTGCAGCCAAAACACATGCTGGGGTGAGCATGGGAGAGCTGTCCTTTAATAAACCGGTTTGGCGCTCTTGCCACGCTCCTGGAACATGGAAAGCACATCCAGTTCCTGCACTGCTCAGTGGAGACCAGGTGCATACAGAAAGGAAAAGGACCGGGTTATAATATCTGCATGAGCAGGGAAAGAGCAGGCAAGGGGGACTCTTGGAGAAGAGGAGAGGGTGGAGATGAAAAGCAATAGAGCAATGATTATGATCTGGGGAACGTTTTTCAGTTAGTGTGGCATGGACAAGGAATAAAGACAGTGGGCTTTTTGGAGGAAGGCTCCCAGCCTTAAGCTTCAGAGATTTGAGATTTGGTTTGAGATTTGAGATCAAAATTTTGTCATCTGAACATATCAATGACTTTTCTCTGTAATTACAGCTCCTGATACCCTCTTGGATGCTGTGCGTACACTAAGACCTCATTCAAAACACTTGAACACAGATTTTAGTACTGTGCTGGATCGGGGCCACCGTGATAAATACAAATGTTAATGATTTTCCAGGCTCATACTTAAAATTCAGTGGTTGAAGTTTGCAAACTGATTGTGCAGATTGCCAAATTAGGTCCAATTACTCAAATTTAGATGAGCTTTGCATAAAACATACAAATGTGTTCAATGCAGTATTCTGCTTAGGTCTGTGATTTTGTTTCACTAGGCTTATATTTGCATGAGTTCATTAAAATTGGTTTCATTTCTTTTTTTCCCTAGCATCGCTTTGAAAAAGCGGTATTTAAGCTGGGGAAAAATAGTAAAGAACAGGCTTGTAATTATAAAATGAAGCTATATGAAGTCATGCAGCACTGTTGTAGTTCATTCTGTCAAAGAGGGAACTTGAGAGCTCGTTACTGAGCCAAAAGTTCAAACTGACCACTCTCTGTCGAAGGTTTTCTAGTATATCAGTCAATTAAACGAGACCTTCTGCTGTATGGTCTCTGTGGTCCAGTTGTTGACTGGTGGGGGAGAAAACATTCCTGCTTAATCAAGACTGCTCTTGGTTTGTATTTCAATTAGTATTTTTTTTCCTTATTAAAAATAATAATTGGGACAAGGAAACACTGCTCCTCTTCTGTTTGTTAATCCTTTGGAAAAAAAAAAGGCAAGACATCTCTCAGCCTGAACAAATGAGATCTTCATACAGACTGAAGGCTTTAATGAGGTTCTTACCTCTCTCTAAAGCCACCTGACCCTTTCAAAAAGGTGACGGTCTTGCAGCTCCTGGAGCATGGAGACATGCCTTCTATTAATGACTTGGTTTATTGCTGTGTATGGTATCCAAGTGTCAAAATAATATTTATGTTTATTTAGAAGTACCATTTAGTGCTCGAGTAAGTTACGGTTTGTTATTTGGAAATGAATTTATCTAGTTCATGGTCCAGATGTAAGAAACCAGACTTACTTTGCATGCAAAATCACTTTTTAAAAATGAACTGCAATATATGCACATACTACATATGTATCTGTACTGGCGTAAGAATGAATTATCCATGCTGTGAGCCAGTACACTTTTAAATAGCAGTTTAAACAATAATCTCCAACAGTCTCAAAAAAGCCCTAATGTTTTAATAAATTGGTAATGAGCTGCTTGAAAAAATGTATTATGGTATCTTAACAGCAACTTTGTAATCAAGATTGCAAACTGATTTTCTATTGCAAGCGGGTTCTGACCCTATGCTCTTTCCCTGCCTTCTCCAAAGCGTGGTTTTCAACTTGAAATTCCTTGTGCACGGTGGGGAGGGGTTGTTCCACCTCTCCCAGTCCCCCATCGGCCGAGGGCAATTGCAGAAGGTGTTTGCTTTCGTTCTTCTATTTTGTCAAGATAGAGCAATTTTGCTTTTGAGAAAGTGTTGTAGCTCTCAGACAGAGTGGAGTATGTCAGAAATGATTTTGTATAGGAAAAAATATTAGTGTTTGGTTGCCTGCCATGACAGTTACTCAGGTATTTTTAGAATTGTAGAGTTGTTCACAGGCAGTAAAAATTTGTGAGACAATCCTCTCTGACCTCGATCAACAGTGTAAACCTTAGTTACTGCTTGGGTGTGGTAGCTTAAATACCTTTCTGTAGTCCCCTGGCTTGTAAAAAATAGCCGTGAAAATAGAAACTGATCTCTGGAGAGTCCAGAGTGTCCTATTTCCCCACTGCTTCCCAGTGCAACACTTAAAAATCTTTATGTGCTGGATCTGCCTTTGTTAGCGCAGCCCCTTTCGGCGTAGGTGGTTGTGGGCCGTGCACTTCTCTTGATTGGAAATGGGAACAGTAGCTCCATTATTTCTGGAATTATTCCTGGTGAATGCTAACATTTCAGCCACTTCCTCCGAGTGCCGCAGTGGTGTCAGCGTGAGTTTTTGCCTGTGAAGATGTGAGTTTGTATGAATGCAGTTATATTTTGTTTCCACATTGTCACAACCAAAACAGGCAAGACAGTCTGGGCAGAAACGTCTAGCGCAATTAGTTCTCAGTTGCTTTCTCCATGAAAGCTGTTGCTTATTCATTTTGTTTCTTTCTCTGCTGTATTTCAGAATAAAAGCCATAGAAAATACAAACCTCCAAGTGATAATTGTGTTAAGTTTCGAGGCTAACCTCAGTGACTGGGCTGTGAAACAGAGGGTTGTAAATAAAAGCTGCAGTTATCCTTTGGACTGTAGTCTTTTATGAGTGTTTCAGCATTTTCACTCAAGTCTGTCACTTCTAGCAAGGCACCGATTGTATCGGTCTGAATTGCCTCATCCAAAAAAATGATATTGCTAGTGTTTACCTGCCTCCCAGAAATGCGGTGAGACTTCAGAGGACAAGCGGCGTGCGGTGCCGGCCAGCAGCCCCACGCCGTGGGACAGCCCGGCTCCCTTCCCGCTTCCCGACCGCGCAGGGTCCCGCTTCCCCGGCGCTCAGCAGCGACGGTGCGTTTGCGCTCAGCGGGAGCTGAGGTATTTGACACCTCTGAAAAATGAGGCTTATATCAAATAGCCTGTTCCAAGCACCTTATAAAAATGAACTCCTTAGTCTTTGCCATATAAAACAAGACAGCAAACTGAGGCAGAGGAGGGAAAGCCAAGCAGACAGGCAGCTGTAACCCTTTGGAGCCTTCCAGTGTCTGGGCTGAGCTTGTTCTGCCAGGATGATGCCCTGCTAAAGAAGCAGGGAAGGCAGTAAAGGTAAGCAAGGTGCTGGCTGCCAGCGGAAATCAAAGAAAACAGTTACTATAAAGAACATTTTAGCTGGAGTCTTCTCATCGGAGGTGCTCTGAGGCTTCTCTTTGCCTGTGGAGGTCAGAAGGGGCTGCCATCTGCAGCTGGTCTGGCCAAAATTAATATGATGGAGGGTAATGTGACTCGCAAGCAATGTTTTGTGGTGCATGGAGGTAGTGGGGGGTGGGGGGGAGTTGTGGTCCAGACAGGCTGACATCTTCTGGGTGTCACCTCCCTCACAGGGAACAGTAGGAAGTCTCAGCTACAGGGACAGGATTGCTGTATATGTCACCCTAACTTCTGTCATGGTGTTTTGTGCTATTCCTCTAAGAGAAGGGTGGATTTAAACTTGTGTGAATGAATTAACTCGGCAATCTGTCTTTTGTGATTTCCACCTTGAGATTTACTAAGCATTACCTGAATTTGTATTGTCAAGACTTGAAATATTTCTTGAGTTTCCTGTTTAAGTGAGATCCATCAGGGCCATCTGTATTTTCTCTGAGGTTTAAGCAAAAGTAATGCTACCACTCTCTGTTTCCAGAGGTGGAGAGATGGGCCATTAGTGTTGTGTACTTGAACACCTTAGAGGCTGGCCTAATTCAATCCAACTTAGAGGACGAAATACTATGAATGGTCGTAGGTTTGTTAAGAAATGAGTCAAATGTTTACATGAAAACTCAATCTGTGAAGCTCTTAAGAGCGTGGCCTAATGGGCAAAGTACAGGAATTAAGGTAGGTCGGTGGTGGTTGCAGATACGTGTTTCTGACCTTCTTTTGTAACCTTGGGAAGCTTTTCCTTTTCTGTAAAATAGGGATAACAATACACCCCTGCTTTTGTAACGTGCCTTTAAGTGTACTGATGAACTGCTATATACAAGGAGCCCAGGATAAGAGCCTTTATCTGCCGCGTCAGTTATTCCTATGCTAAGGCTGGCTGCTGGAGGAATAAATAGAACCTGTTCCTCTGTATGGAGTGACTGCCCGAGGTCACGTCTGTTCTATATTTGAGCATGCAGTTATATGTTTTAAGACATACTTCCTTACAAGTTTTGTTATTAAGCACATGTGCCTTTCATATTGTCATCGGGACCATAAAGTTTAAATGCTGGACGCAGAAAGGGGAGAACAAGAAAATCTTGTAACCTGTACATTATTAGAAATCCATTTCAGACGATCCCTGTGGAAGTGTTACGGATAGTTTTGTTTCTGAAGGCAGACAGTAACTAGTCATGATTTTCTCCAGAGAGGAAATAATATGAACCTTGCAAAGCCTAATGAAGGGGAAGTGGCTGATTTATTGTGAAAATTTATAGCTTTCTGATGTTGCCTGGTTTTTATGTTAATCTTGTTGTGTGGACTGTGCTTTGGGAATAATTGAGAAACATGGAGGACAGAGTAGTTTTTGTAGTCCATAAATTATTATCTAGTGAGCGTAGGTTATAGCCTTGTTTAACAGCAGCACCAGTTTCTTCTAAAACTTTTCCAGAGTTTTAGCCACTTTAATATATCAAGTTATGAGGTATAATAGAGTTCAGAATAGAGTTATGTCGTATACATGATCACTTCAAGGAGGGATTCCTTTAAACCTCAAGGAGAAAGGACAGGAGGAAGAGAAAAAGGAAAGAAATCCCAGCCTATGTATAGTGGAAATTCTCTCATTTGAATTCTGAGCATAGATTTCTTTAGTTGTAACAAAGGTACAATGTCAACGTCACTGCTGTATTATTGCTGCGGAAATTGGAATGGCACATAAGACTTTCCACGCTGGGAATGATCAGAAGTCCCCCCAGGTTTTTGGCTCGTCCTTTGGTCTTAAAATGCCTTCTGAAGAGAACATATGTGGAAGAAGTAAGAGCAGAGGACAAGGTGCCAAGGTTTCTGCCACGGTGCCAGACTGCCACTGAATTTCAGGAGCAGCTGGGTACAGTGGGAGGTGAGCACCTTTGGGCATCCTTTGAGATGGCTTCCAAAGCCTTGCTCTGCAACTGACTTTGCTGCAGGTTTGTGATAAAACCCTTTTATTTTCTCCTCGTCTTCATCTTTACGGGGCAAATGAACAGTGAATTATGCATGATCCATAGGTTATCTCTCCATATTGACTCCAGATTAGAAAAATCCAACCATTCTGCTCCTAAATAGCTGTTTTATTGGGGGTTCTGCTGATGTCTTTTTGAGGGGAGTACTGCAGCATGTGCTGAAACCTCTGCCTGCAACATCTCTTTCTATTAACAGGAATTAACGTATAAAAAAGGGACTTTAAAGGTGCACTATGTGAATTAATCCTAGGCTTCAGAGGAAGAGTGGCCTTTCTGTGTTAAATATGCTTTTGTAGAGTAAAATACATGTTTATCTGTGAATGGTATAGCAAGCATGTGGTATGTGGTCCTGATAACTGAGATACATTTATCATGTATATTTGAACTCACCATCTCAGCTGGACCTTGAACTTGTGACATCTTCTGCTTAAAAACAAGAAAAATCTGTCTCTGGCAAAAGCAAATTCTTCTTTCCTGCCCTCTACCCACAAATTAATGTTGTACATGATGTATTTAATGTCACACAGATAGCTGGGAAATCCTCCTCCTTCCTTACAAAATTCAGTGTGCCAGAGCTGAAGGCAGGATGGAGTGGATTTACCCTGCACCAAGCACAGCTTTTCTAGATGCAGAGATGCAGAGTGTTTGAAAAGGTTTCCTAGAGAGCTTGAGAAACAAGAGCTGTATGTTACTCAAGCATGGAAATTTTTACCTACCCTATGAGAGGCCCACTTCTAGACTTGAGAAAGACCTATGCAATTAGAATTGAAAGCTGTCACACTTAAATATCTCTTTTTTTTTTTTTTAGTGTTTTATTATTTCCTGCGGAGTTTCTATATCAATGCAAAAATCTGTTCCAGCACAGAGCATGTATTTTTATTAAACCGGAGTCTTTCTAATTTTTCTGTGCATCCCTGTAGAAGAAGGAAAATCTGCAGAGGGCTTCGGAGATGACTGCTGGGAATGACCACTGTATCTCCAGACGGGCTTTAGTGAATAAGGATTACTTGTGTTTGTAACAGCTGATAAGTCCCATTCATGTTGGTTTTAGTATGGCTTAAACTTAAAGCTAAAGAAGACAGCTTGTGCATACAAGACAGCAGATTTAAAGCTGTCTCACTGTTTTTATTCTTGATATAGCATGGAGTAGCCTGGGAAGGGCACCTAGTCACAGCCCAGAACAGGGCTGGGTGCTGTAGACGCTCAGCAGGAAATCAATATGCAAGATTACCAACAACATATGGTGCAAACTGGTGTAGAAAGGAAGGGACTCTGTGAAACAAGTTGTTGGACAGTAGTCAGTGGTCCTGGCACCCTGACAAGTCAGTTGCTGTCAGGAGGGTGTTCTGATTTTAGGGTGTCGTAGAGAAAAAGACGACTGGGAAAGGAATGTGTAGTACCGGTGGCTTCTCACCGTGAATGCCTATCAGCGTTATTGTAAGCAGAAGAGAATAGTGCGTAGGAGGATGGAGAAAACACTGCTAAAGGCAGATGGATGGGATAAGTTGACAGTGGGTATTCCCTAACGTGAAATAGCAATATGTAAGAGAGAAAGACATATATTGACTTAGTAAGAACTCGTATTAACTAGTGTTTAATGGTCACTCTCTTTTGGAAAGAGAAGTTAACAGATTCCACTTTGGTTTCTCACCATCGCCTGGACTCCCAGTAAGCTGTCCGCAACTGTCTATAATCTCGAAAGCAGCAGAAGCAAAGGCAGAAAGAGATTTTGTGCCATCGCTCTGCTTTTTCATTCCTTCTGGTTGAGGGCAGTTAGGATTTTCTCCACCCTTCACCCTTGGCACTCTTCCGTGTTGTTTTTAATTGCAAAGCAACGTGCTTTTTCCTCAGCCGGAAGAGTAGGCACATAGTTCTTTTGTGCAACTGAGGCAATAAACTCCTGTATTAATCACTTCACTCAAGGTAATAAACAATAGCAGAACTGTTGCTTTTACCTCTCAGGTTTCTACTAAATAGTCCACTTCCTTGAAGACCTTAGAAGTGGGATTCTGAAAATCGATTTCAGTCTGTGTCTTTCCTACCATCTTCTGCTTGACCTTGCACCATTTGAGATACCAAAACTAAACCTCATTTGCAGTGTAATTCCTCAAACGTGGTCTTATTTGGAAGCAGGGTTTTAAACAAACTTTGTGTCTCGTGTACCTAGTAAAGTCTCATTTAGGTGCGGGAAAGGAACCGTCACTTTGCTATGCTTGCATCCTGAGCCATATGGCTTTTTGTGAAATGTTCCTAGATGCAAGCTACCTTTCTTCTCCAGCAAGATTAAAAGGAAAACCGAGCTAGGATTGCCCATTTGTGATGGGATGTGAGAAGCCCTTCAAAATTCCTTTGCTCAACGTTTCTTATTTTGCCAGCAGTAGCACACACACCACAGCAGATAAAGCGGGTTTGGAAATCAGTTCTTCAGAGTCACAGTTTTTTATCTTTTGAGCTTGACGCTACTTTACTTTCCCTAAACACACTTGTAAACACCAGTCTGGGAAAGCACTGCAAGAACAAAGATTTCAGAGACACTATGTAAAGGTTGCAGGCGGGTGAGTTCCCCAGTGTGCCGGAGGAAGAGGTTGTGCTCTTTTCTTTTTCTGCTGGGGGATGGGAGACCCACGTAAAATCTTTGTCAAGAAGATGTTACAGTTAGAAGCAAACAGTCAGATGAACTGAAGAAAGTGAGCATTTGAATGCATTTAGCCCAGTGCAAAAGTAAAGTGAAATGAGTTTTCCTCATTTATTTTGCCATACTTCGAGTAGTTGGCCTAAGGAGGACTACGCAGTGAAGTGGTCAGTGCTAAATGGTGGTAGCTGGATCTGAGCACTTAAAAATCTCAGAAAAGCTCACGATATGTCCTTTCCTTTAGTTTTTGAAAGCAACAAAGGCTGCTTGCAATCTAAGTGCTTGCTGCAATTTAAATATACTTACGACAGAACAAAGCAATTTTTCAGTTTACAGTCTTTGTGGTGTTGGTGGCAATATTTCTGTACATGGTTCTCTTGCAAGTCAGGCGCAAAGCAAGAGTGCTTGAAAAGCAGAAAACCGCAACATTTACAGTGGAGAAGGCTGTAACTTTTCCTACTGGGAGAAGGTGCCCATCAACTGAACAGCTGTTCTGCTCTGCAAAGGACACTGGCAAGGTTGTTAGTGTCTACAGACCGAGTATCTTGTTGCTGATCTTTTGTGAAGTATTTAATTTCTAGGTGGAGGAAAGAGTGAATAAAGTACTTTAGCCCTTGTCAGATCTTTCCTTTGTGAAGTGCAGCCATTGTACTCCCAGGTTGCGATTGGCTTCCGTATTTTTTAATTATAAAATTAAAATATTTTAATGATTAAACTTTGCTCAGGAGCAAGAGCAATCTCAATTGTTTCACCAAAAAAAAGAAAAAGAGAAAAAAAAAGAAAAAAGCTCAAACCCTAAGTTATAATGTGGGTCATGTACACACTAAGTATATTACAATATGTTAAAAAACAAGGTCACTTTAGTATTTCAGTGGTTCTGCAGCATTTCTACAGTCTGGTTGTGCTCCCACAATTTCTCAGCTGAGCCAATACTGCTACCATGAGGGAGAGAAAATGCTAAAGCTGCCTGGAAAACTGTTAAATTCTTCAAGGATTGGCTGCCAGAGTAGAATGGGCTTTGGGAAGATTTGCTTTTATGAGGAGCCTGCACAATACTTAGCTCAATGAATTGGGCAGCCAGAATTGTAACAGGATCAAGAAGTGATCCTGAGCCGATTCTCAGATGTGCTTTGGGTGTTTTTTCACTGTCAAGTTTGATGACTTTTTTTTTTTTAAGTGTGAAAGAAAAATTTCCATTTTCATGAATATCATTCGTGAATATGCTCATGTGATTTGCCTTTAAAAGACAATGGTGGATAGATTTAAAATTCAGAATTCATAAGAGGTTTCTTAATAAACACAGATGCAACCCAGAGAAGAACTTTCCTATTCCAAATTATGTCGCTAGGATTTTTCAAAATAAAACCTGCCCTACATTAGCAGTCCCCTCTAAAATAGCACACCTTGCAGGTGATTGCCATGTGACTTTATTTTCCAGCAGATTACTGTGCTGATGGCAGAATTTCTTCTTTAATAATGCAACAAAAATGTAAGCAGGTAGTGGTAACTCAGCTGCCAGACCACAGCCAGAGGTTAATGGTCGATTCCGTTGATGGAAGAAACCTTGAGATTAGAAGATGTTGCTTCTGTCTTAGGTAGAGAACTGACCTGTATCATGAAAATGCGACTGGGGAGAACCTGCCACATGGTGAGTAGCCAGCATGTCTGGGGCACTGATAAGGAAGGTGCTGGGGAATGTACCAGTGAGCCTGAAAAAAGCTTCCCAGTTTTGAAGGAGTGTGCGGAGACACAGGAGATGGAAGAAGGAAAGGCAAGTGGATGGACAATCCCAGGGACAGGATGAAGAAGCTGAGGCTGTGTGAGGTGGCGTGCAGAGGGGCTTACAGTGGTAAGAGCAGCAAGGAGGGGTTGACACCAGAATTCAGTGCCACTGAGGAAGCTGGGCTGGTGACACTGGGTTGATGATGCTGCGTTGGTTATGCTCCTGAGGTAGGATTCATCTAACGTGACTGCAGATGTCTACATCTGAGCTAATGCTCTAGAAGCCCTTTAAGGCCAATGAAGAGAAACTGATGCTCCTGGAATGCAGCTCAGCTCAGCTCATCATAAGGCGGTTGTTGGCCTGAACGGTGCTCTGGGTGAGTGTGTTTGTGTCTCGCCATTGAGAGCAGAGGGAGTCTGAAGCACTAGCTCAGTTTGAGATGTCTACCTTGTCAGCCTCAAAAGCTAGGTGAGATAGATGCCACCTCCAGGACGTGACCCAAGCCCTGCTGCAGCTAATGACAAGGTTTTTTTTGCAGGCATTAAGGGACAATAGAATTCACCCGTAACAACAGCAGTGCGGAAGAGATCTAAATGGTAGAACGGCAGTGGGAGACATTTCCAGCAGATAAGGCTGAGCTGCTCCTTGCACTACTGACCTGTTCCTTGCACTACTGACTGCTCTGAAAATACAGTCTGTTTGGTTAGGAGCATGCTGAGTGCTAATAAGATGGCTTTTGTTGCATTATTTCATGAGATGGTGTCAAAGGCTACAGAAGATCTTGTTAGTAGCTGTGGGAGGACTATGATATATTCTGATTTTGTTTTCTCTTCTCCCAAAGGAAAAGCATAATTTAGTACTTTCCTCATGGGAACCAAGTGCTGGAATAAACTCCAGGGTCACAAAATCCAGTGACACGGTTCCCTCAGGCAAACACATAATATCATCACTTTCATAAACTGATCAAATATTTGATCTCACAGAAACCCAGCAAACTATGGGTTACGCAGACAAAAATAAACCAAGCTGTTGTAGGGGAGAAAGAAGCATTGCTCTATGCTTTTCCCTAGCTCTTTTGTTTGTTGTTTCATGCACTGTGGTGTCAGTACTCGGGGCTTTACTGAAGCTGCAAATCTAGATTTTAAGAGAAGATTTGGATTTGTTTAGTATTTGAACATCTTTGTGCTGTCCATGGTAATTCTCACCTATCTCCTTGTGGCTTTGAAACGGCAGTCATGTTTATAAATGGATTTAAGATAACTGATGAAAGAGATGATTTGCATGAAGAACAAAGTAGTGCTGAAACTTTGGCTGAGACCTATCCACACCTTTCTGGTGCTTGGGGAAATACAACATGAAAAGGGGAAAATGTTTTTTGTTGGTTTTTTTTCCTCCACTTCCACATGCCTTTGTTCCTGCTCGTGGAGGATGCTTAGAAAGCGCAATTGCTCTATTCCCAGTCAGACTTTCGAAAGTAACCAGCTGGTCAAACGTATAAACAAACTGTATCAGATTAAGTAAGTGAAATAAGATCCTAGCGTTTATATTCCCTATTACTAGAAATTACCTTTCCTTATTACCCTGGAGAGACAGCTAGCTGGGTTCAGGGTATATCCTTGCAAGAAGGCTTGAGTGGAAATCCCTGGCAGCTCCCCCAGAGCATCAGTGACTTATGGTAATACAAGCTGGAAGGTTAAAAATAGACCTAAAAATGAAGTGTTTGCTTGAGAAATAGGTGTAAAGATTTGTTGAAGATTTAGGGCTGATCACATAGCTTTCTGCCTATTTTCTTTCTAACTGAGCAGTTGCTCACAATGTAATGAAGAGAACTCATAAAATACCCACAAGGAAATTAGTCAAGTCCTCTATCGATTCTATTTCTTTGAGGTTAGTTACTGTAAATAACCCTTGTAGAGAATTGCACACTTCTTCCAAAAGCCAAACTGGAAAAAAGCTCTGGGACCGAGAAGCCACCAAACTTTCCCAGCACGAATGTTTGAAAGAGGAGTGGGGCCGAGAGCTGATGCTGCTGCGTTGCGAAGCGCTGCTGTGTGTTCCGGAGAGGCGAGGATGCTTCTCGGGTGGCACGGAGCACCGACACGCTGCAGACGCTGCGAGGGGCGGAGGCAGGGGTGCGGGCGCCAGCCGCGCTTTGCGATCTCGCCTTCGCGTCCCCCACCGCCTCCAAAACCCTCGCCGCGGCGGGGCTGGCACCGGCATGCCTTTTGCAGGCAGAAGCCCCCCCAGGCGCCAGGTCTGTGTTGCCCACTCCTCGTTTGTGAAGGTTTTTCTCACCTCGCGCTTCCTTCTTTGCTTGACATCTCTTCTTGCGTCTGTGCGTTCGGGGTGGACGCGGGGCTGCGGCGGGGCTGCGGTCCCCCTCCCGCTGCTGTTTGGCCGTGGTGCTGGCAGTCGCCAGTTGACAGAAGCTGATGATTGATGTCAAGGCTGGGCGCAAACAGCTGCTGATTTGATTATTACTGTTTCATCTCCTAACCTTTTGGAGCGTTATGGGAATATTTATTCACTTCGTCACGCTTAATGGCATTTGGTGCAGTACTTCCCCAGGAACAATGAAGGAGTGGTATTGTACAGAGGTAGTTTAGGAATTCCCATTCTTGTTCTTTCTATTTATTTACAGATACGGGGAGAGAAGTGAAGAGGATCTTGCTGTATGGGGGAATGGAAAATTTGGCTATTTGACTGGGAGCAGTTACAGACATGGATGTGCAATATGTTAATAAAGTAATTGTGCTATGTTGCTATAAAGAGGATGGCTTCATTATAAAATTCTTGTTTTAATACTGTCATTATAGCAGATGTATAGCATATGAACTAATTTGCATGCAGATAAGGAGGCTCTGACAGCTTGGTAGCATAATTACTGCATAGCATACAGCTCTCTAGTGCTGGGAGCTGAAGCTGTTACTGGAGGGGTGCTCATGGGACTAATTACATTGGCTTTGTTAAATTTAAAATAGTGTATAGCCAGGAAAGAGACCCCTCTCCTGTGCTCTATGGTGTTGTGTACAGTAAGTTACAGAAGCCTTGGACTGCTGCAGCCATTTTAAGCCATGCAAATGCCTGGATCTCAGCACCTCCCAGCACAGTGGAGTAATAGACTTTTATTTAACCGGGGAGCCTGTATCAGCTTTCAAACAAAAGGTTTTAAAGCTCTGATATTTCCGTATATTGAAACTCCAGCTAGGTCTTCTTGATAAGTGAACAAAACTGTAGCTGCAGTAACTTTGTTTTGTTTAGAGTCTGATGAAAGCAGATGCTGACTATGTGAACTTAGACTGGTGAATGGATTCGCTCCCTTCTCCCTGGTGCACCTATTGCTTTGCTTCACCATATCTGTGTCTTACTGATTTGTCTCCGCTTAATTTCAAGCATGTTTCTGCTTCATTTTTTTTCTTTGCTTTGACTGTGTCTGCAGTTTTTAAAGATCTTATTATTGAGGTTCCTTTATGGATTTAAAAATGTTTAATTTGTTACTAGGCCATTATAAACTGAAGGCATTTTATTTTCCTGGGGAAATCAAGACAGTGCCACAGGAGATTATTTTTCCCCCGTTACATTTTCCCCCCACTACTGTCAGATTAGCTTGCAGAGAAGGGAGGAATTTGTGAATGCACAGTTGACTTTGATTATGTAAGCTGGAAATTGGCGAACGGTATGGATTTAGTTCAATTCCACTAACTTTAAAAAGAAATACATATTAAATTGGAAGTGCCTTAGGGCGTCAGACAAATGGGAAGCCAACCAGAAAGCGTGTATTCCCTCCCTGACCTCTCCTGCGGTGCAGCAGGTGACGCCGGGTAGCTGGGCGGACGGAGCTGCTGGGGTTGCAGGTTACGCTGGGGGGAGTGGGATGGTTTTGGCGAGGAGGGTGGGAAGGAGATGGGGACCGGTTTGTGCCCGGGGACTGGGGCTGCCGCAGGCTGGCTGCCGTCAGGGAAGAAAGAGGCTGTGCTGCTGGGGTGCACGGGCTGCTGCGATCTCTGGCACCTTGCTGGGAACGGGCACCTTCTCCCCACCTTGTTGGTGACGCGGCGGCGAGGGACCGGGTTGTCCGCTGAGTGAGGATGATGCTCAGACAGGTCCTGTGACAATCCGCTTCGCCCAGCTCCCTGGAGGTTTGATCTCTAACGTGGCAGAGCCCGGCTGTCACACCAGGAGGGCCCTCGCTCCGCATAGCCTCACCTGCCGCTCCTCTAGCCGCAGCGAGCCGGGATGGGGCTTGGCATGGAGCCACACTCCTAGAAAGCAGGCTGTCGGCATCGAGGGACTGCTGAGCCACTTACCTCCTCCTCCGGCTCGTTGTACGGGTAAGGCTGTTGTGCTCCGCTTGTGCTCCTTCGGGGTAAATGTTGCAAAGCCCCCCGTATCTATTTCCGTAATACCCTGTGGTAGACAAATATTAACTTACACCTTTTTTTCTTTTATGCTAAATATTTACCCAGGTATTTTGTTTTGCAAAATTCAAGCTCATCCTTGTATGATCTGCTTGCGTTTTGTTAATCTGGGAACATTAATAGCCTGCTGGCATTACTGCTAATTTGGAGTTTATGCTGCAGAGTGAATATTGTAACGAATTTTTGGAATGGTTTGTTAATCTTATCAACATTCGTTACGCATTTATTAATAGTAATTAAAGCCGATCAGAGTGTCGCATTTGGAACTTTTTTTTATTAATCGAACAAGCATTTTTTTGAGAAAACTATCTTTTAATGGGGAATTTAGTATGTAAATATTTAAAAAATTAGATCGGGTAAGAAAAGGGTTACAGGAAAACACTGAACCTAATGAATAGTTTTCACCGAAAGTCTTGTCTCCTCCTTCCCTTCCCCCTCCACCTCCCAAAGCAAAGTAGAAAGAGGAGGAAGGAGGGAAAGAGCCTGTCCCCCTTTAAACAAAAATTGCTTGTTGAACAGTTTTATTAGGCTTTTTTTCCATATAATATTGGAGATTTCAAGGCAATTTTTGCAGGTTATTCAGGTAGTTTTAATGTAGTATCACATTCATGTTGTGATTTTTTTTTTTCTGCGTGCCTTCATTTTTGATGCTGAACTTGAGATACTTTGAAGGTTTTTGATTTCTAAGAGGTCAGGGAGGAACACAGTTCTTTTGAAAATCAGTGCTCTGTGCTCTCTTGACTGGGTGCCCACTGTCTCAGTCACGTAATCAAACCTTTCCCTGCCATCTGTGCTGCACTCTCTTCCAGGTAACTTTGCGATGTTCTTTTAGCACTAGTCCTGAATGAGTCCTTTAGATCTCTTGCAATCACATGAACAATAAAAGGAGTAAGAGCATCTCCAAGGATTCACGATTGGACTTTTGTTTCCTTACCAACTCTGCTCCTCCGTTTATGCTCTTTAGGCCTGCTGTTGCCACTCAGGAGACAGATTATCCAACACTTCTCCATTTTCCAGCCCAATCAGAAATTCCTCCTGAATCAGCAGTGCTTATTATCTCCAACTGTACATAATTATGGTAGAGAGGTTGCACCACCATAACTGGATAGTGTCAGCATTTCTATTATAGCCCCGTACTTCCAGTATCCTGAAATGTCGATATAAAAACTCACTTTAGCTTTATAGTCTTTCCAGGGGTGAGAGATTAAGTGTGTGCAATCAGCCTTTAAGCAGTTAGAGAAACCCAGAACAAAAAAATTCCTCTTTGGGATGTCAGTTCTATAAACACATTGTTTAACTTGAGCTTTGCTCACTGTCAGGCTGGATAGTGTGCAACAGTCTGCGGATTTTGAACATAAAGCAATAAACATTTCTCTCCTGTTTAGAAAGCTTGTAACTAATCAGGGTCAATTATATTTTTGCGAAAGTATTCAGCATCTGAAGTTAGTGACTGGAGTGGCTGTGAAAAGATCAATAACGCACAAACACAGAAAGATTTGCAGGTTGGTGCAACGAAGGAGAAGAAACAGATGTGGGTTCCAGTTTTAAAAATGTAGTAAGTGTGCCAAAATGTCGTGAATATTTACTAAGGGTGAGGAATGACTCCTGCAGAGCTATTCTACTCCAGGAAACATTTGAGTATACATATTTAAAAATCTAATAATACAGTTGTACAAAAACTTTTATATGTATTTAATCAGTTGTGAAAATGGTACTTGACACGTGAGTCTGTTTTACAAAGGTCAGCTTTCCACAGTTGTTTTTCTTTTAAGTTTTTAGCGGCATTTTTAACCCTTTCTCTCACCGCACAGTCTGCCCTCTTCCTCCTGTTACTCCCAGCCCCATTTGCAACAACATGAATTAAGGGCAGGCAGCTGGCATTAACCTAGATCCCTGGGGTCTCTGCAATATGAACCAGCCTGATGTTCGTTAAAATGTTCAATATGGTCTTTTTCAAACAGGAGAAGAGGGTGAGACTTGGTCTGTGTTTAAGGACTAAGATAAGAGCTCTGCCTCATGCTCTGCTCGTTATCGTATTCATGCCAGCGGAGCGACCAGCGATGGTTGCAATGCTCTGCCTGAATTTTGACGCACTTCTAATTATAGTAAACAGTGCTGTAAACTCCAGAGGTGGTAGTGAAGCCCAGACCCACTTGTGAGCAGAGCTTTGAAGGGGTGATGCATTCCTCTTTTGCACCACTGTTCCTTATTTGTATGTTGTGGGGACTTAGGTTCCTGCAATCATGTCTTGCTTATTTGCACTGAGCCGAGAGGTAAAACATGCAGAGCAGTGGAGGTTTGTAATTTTGTCAGGGTAATTGAGTATTATCCATTTGTGTTTCCTCTGGGAGATGCATGAGGAGAGAGGCAAGGGCAGGAAGCTGTTCATACAAGACCTTCATAAAAACTTGTGCCTAGAAAGTGATGACAGGTCTTTAGAATTCTGATGTCCCATGACAAACTCAGACTGCTTCTGAGCTTGGGCTGTAGGAAATGACTGACCCCTGTAAAACAGCCTTATTTATATTGCACAAATTCAGCATCCAGAAAATCAGGGTGTGGAGCGTGTGGAGGTGCACAGAGTACGGGAAGGACTTGGATTGAAGATGAGCTAGAAACTTGCCCTAGGAAACTCCTGGTGAGTGGTGAAGGCTCTCTTTTTCCAGAAGTGATGAGCAACCCTGGCATTCTCCTACACTTTCCTAACTGAAGTGTGATCCCATCATGCAGGCCTTGACACATTCTGCTCTTTAATCTTAGCATGCAAACCAAGCTAGCTCTCAGAGAAGGAGGTAACATCAACTTTGCCTTTCCTTCCTTAAGGAAAAAAAAACACCTTCCAGGATCTAATCACTAAGTACACCTTCATGTCTGGATGACTGGACAAGTTTAAGTAGACTTGCTTCTTAATGCAAATAAGTCAGTACAGTCCATTTAACAGATGTGGTCCTCCGTTTGCTTTGGTGGTGACAAGGGGTGTGTCTTGGAGAACAGCATGAGGGTGCAGGAAACGGCATCTTCCATAGCCACTACTACTTCAGTGGAAGAAGTAGGTAGAAGTGACATTATGGACCAGTGCTCCTGCATCCAGTGTGGGAGGGGTGTCCCCACCTGGAGTTCTCATCTCTCACTGGAGAAAAGGTTGGGACCTTATCCCAAGGTCTGAGTTATGCATTTGAAAGATAGAATAGCTTGACTCTTATGGATGTGTTAGATGTGGGCCAAGGGTATTTTTCCTACCCCAAATACCTATAACAAGATGCTGTTTCAGTCTCCAGGAAAAACTCACAGAGTTTGTCGACTGCCCTTTGCGCTGGGGTAGAAGGGGCTGAGGAAGGGAGAAATCTGATTTAGCAGAGGTTTAACAACTGACATGCTCCAATAACTTCAGTATGTGTTGGGAGCAGATTTGGCATAACGGGAGTTATGCAAAAAGAAGGAAAATTTTCCTTCTGATCTCACCTCTTCCTGTCCAAGAGCGGGGCAGAAACCCTGTGTTTGTGAGGGAGGGGGGAATTCCTTGAACTGGTATGGAGAAAAATAAAATATAATAAATCCTGCTAGTATAGTCTCCTGATGCGCTAAGCCAGAAGCTTAGAGCACAAGCTGAGAGCTGAAGAGTACAGGCATTTTGGTTCATCCACCTCTCTGTCTGTCTGTCTAAACATGTTCTTTCAGTTGTCTGTTACCAGCTTTTATCTGCCTGGACCATGACCATCATACACAGCTGTTTCCAAGGTTATGCAGAATATCATTTAAAATTAGGTGGTATTGTTTAAGTCCAAAAGCAACTACTGAGGGCTGCCAGGCTGTGCTGAATGGAAGGGATGTTGTGAGGATGAGCCAGCAGTGGGAGGTGGTGATGTGCAGGCAGACCGGGCGGGCGAGGGGCCCTTGGAGGTGAGGAGGGGGTGGGAGCTGGCTGAGCATGTGGCATCACGCTTATCGGTGTAGAAACTCAACACCTCATGAACTTTTAAACCTTTAATCTGCAACGTGTATTTATATAAGCCTGCATGTGGAGGTGAGTGTGTGGCTCTGTGTACACTGTTAGGTGTTGATCGCAGGTGCGTAAAGGTCCTTGGCTGGATTTGGAGTTGACTGTTGCTCGTAATCCAGTTGCACAGTCTCTTGCCCTTGGCAAGCTGCAGCACCTGCCCTAACAAATCCATAAACACTTGGCTGCTGAGCTCTGTCCTTAAGTGACTGCAGTGTAGATGTGCACTTTGTAAAAACTAATTTAAAAGAGGCATGAACTAAACAGATGAATGAGTTGGCTTGGATACCTTAAAAAAAAGATCATATTCTACCATCACATTTTACTACAGCTCTGACGTACTTTAGAACAACTGTGCTCTCCTCTTGAAATTTCTACTACAGGATTACAGTGTTGCCAGCTCTTGTGATTTGTAGGCTTAAGGGGAGACGCTGCAGGAGGTCATTTAGTCCATTTGTGTACCTCACAGCAAGAGTGGCTATGCCTAGGCATCATCCCTGAAAGATGTGATAGGGAGAGTTGTCTTCATGATTTCAAAGAGACTGACCATTAGGACCAATTGTAGCTGCCGGCCGGGATTCCCCACTGACGGTACCTGAACACTGGTGGTACATGCCTTTGGTGGACCACCCATTTAGTTCAAAACTTGCCTTTGTCATGGTGGAGAGTGGGGAAGGTGTTGCCCTGAAAGTTGTAAAATCAGAGTAACTGTTTATCTTTAATGTCATGGAATTATTTTTAAGATGGTCTTTTTTTTTTTTGAGTCTGTCTTGATTTTTAGGAAGGGAAGGAATAAGCTGGTTTGGAAAGCTATGCTGGATGCTTGGACTGCTGATGCTACCAATGTGCCTGTGACAGCCCTTAAGAGGCCCCTTTCTCTCCTGCAGTAACCTCACCTGCTCTCCTCCAGCCCCAGACACAAATTAGTTTTACAGCGTTTTGGCATCAACAAAGCAAATAGCTAGGTTAGGGCTATCCCAAATGTCTGCTACTGCAGAGCCAGTTCTCCTCTAAGCTTGCATTGTTTGATGTTGAACTCTCCTAAAAATTTACCTGTAAGTGTTGCACAATAGGGTAGAGCTTTGGGAAATCCAGTTTTTACCTAGATACTTAAATATCACCCAAGGAATCTGAAGTCCTTTGCATGGGAACGGTGCGTGGGAAAATATAAAGTCATCAAGTAGACGTGTCCGATCAGCCACTCCATGAACTTACAGACCTGTGTCTGTAATACAGAGCATACAAAATAAACTTCTTACTAGTAACTAATTTTTCTTTGCACTACCGTTAGGCCTGGGAAGAGGGACAGCAAGTGCTGGATGGCTGAGAATAAGCTACTTTATAAATCCAGTTATATAAATATTGTGACCATTGCTACCTGACTAGCACATATACCAATCTGGATTAATTCATTATTATTTGTAAATTCACACATTGTGGTAACTCTGTAGCCATGGTTTCCAAAAAGATTAGGAGTGTAAGCTAAAGATCATGAAATAGGACCTCAAATAGCCTGTAGATATCTTCAGCACCTGAGCTTTCATTGGTGTCTTCTCATGGCCACATGCATAACTCCCACTGGTGCTAATGGGAATTTCTTGCACACACCAAGTGGGGGATAGACCAGGAAATCACTTACTTGTCCTTGAGAGACACTGTGTCTAGATCTGTGACAAGCAAGAATCACAGCTGGCACCATCTACTGTGAACCGTTTCTGCTGAACGATGCTGATGTGTGCGCCGTGGAAAATGTCCGCTTAGGTTTGCGGTAGCAAGAGACTCTCATTAATCAAAGAAGTTTTCTCAAAGTTAGACTTTTTAAAAGTGTGTAAGTTCATCCTTGTGCATTTATCTTGCAGTAAAATTCTGAATCCAAGCTCTTGCTGATCGATGGTTGCATTAATTATGCACAAAAGGTTCAATTCTGCCAGCCTTGTTCACTTTGAATGCTGCTTTACCCTGGGAGGAATTGACTTGCATTATGCAGGTTGGACAAATTCACCTACAGTCTGAACTTCTGTATAAGTCTCCAGGGAAGGTCAAGTTTCTGTTATTTTCAATAATAAATGAGATTCCCATTGATAAAATGATCCGGGAAATAAGCTTCAGTTCCCTGAATAACAGTTGTGTGGCCTCTAATGGAGGGCTGGGAAGAACCGACAGAGTCAGAGGAAAGATGAATCTCCCTGAGCTGCAGGTCTTGCAGTTCTAAACTCGTAGAGCTGGCTCCAAGGAAGCACAAGTGTTAATGACTTTTTATGTATTTTGAAGAACGACTCAGAGCTGTGATATTCAAATATACTTGCTTACAGTCTTGTCTTATCTCAGGTAAAGTTCTTGTAGGTTGAAAGAGAGCTACAACAATAAGAGGTGAGGATGGTGTTTGTGTAACAGACAAAATACTTTCTCACAAATCATGGCAATGTTTTCCCCTCACCATGTATTTTTGCCAAATGGATGTTTGGAAGTGTCAATAATTGCATTTTCTTCTTCAGCTCTGGAAGTAACCTAATTTGGCTTAACAGTCAGAGAGGGAAAAAAAATAATAATTAGTGTGATTTGTTCATCTAGAAAGTGTAAAGCGTAACTTAAGCAAATGGCAATAGTGCTAGGAAAAATGCTATAGTGAACGTTTCAAACTTTAAATTTTGGGTTGAGGTATGAAGTGACCTGAAACGAGTGAGTGGCAATTCATCAAAAGGATGTGTACTTCCTTGTAACACTGTTTTCTTGGCTCTTTCCACTTATTAATCTGAGAATTGCTAAAAATACATGGGATAATGGATGATTGCTACGCAGAGTTCTAATTTACTTTACTGCACAATCACTGTGGGAAAGTGCTGTAGCTACTTTGGCTCTTTTGTATTGCCTCAAGAGAGAATTTTACCCATGTGTTTTGCTCCAGAAGTCATCTGTTGTTTTTCAATGTATGCACATAAACAGCTCTTGCCGCTACGCCTAGGTATTGAGTCAGCACTTCCCTCTCATGAAGCCATCACTGAGGACTGTCACGTTTATCTCAACAGATCAGCATCACAGAGCACGTAATGCTATTAGCCCCAAAGCGTTGTCTGCTAACCACAGAATTGTGCAATGCAAGTGACCTTCTGCTCTCTTGCTTCCCAACTGGCTCTGAGCTTGGGCTGCCAGGTTGGTCGCTCTGTGCCCCCATAACCCGTCTGAAAAATGGGCGCGGTTTCATCTTCCCACCTTGCTGAAGGCATTTTGAAGGTGAATATACTGACAAATGGGAGCTGCTGAGATTTCTGGTGGATGTTGGAGGATTGGATGTTCATTTTATTTTTAAGTATTTTAAATGCCTGCGATTATGTCATATCCATTGGGCTCTGGTCACCCTTATCCTGCAGCTGCAGAGGTAGCAGGGATTCCTCTCTGTTTCTTTTTTGCCTTTCTGCAGTGCTTCCTCAGCGGGGTGAGAGAAAAGTTTCTTTAAAAAAATGGTTCCAGTGTCACAAAATAATACGTCACCAATCATGCTCTTGAATGTTTGAGCTTTATTGCTGTACTTCATTTATGGCTTCATCTAAATATACATCTGTATATCATTTTACTGGGAATTTAGACTCCTAGCAGGTTAATGAATGGCTAGTCTCGTAATCCAGGCTCTGATTCACTGTGTCTTGTGGGTTTACTTGAAATCAGGTAAGTTGTCACTAGCCTTTCTGACTGCCATGTTGCTTTGCCACTGGTTGTCACCTTCATGAGAGCAGACGTGAAGAAAATGTGTGTTGCCCTTCACAGCCCAGCATGCCAGCACGGGCCTCCGGTGAAGGCTGGCAGCCCCGTGCTGGGACATGTGGTGCTGGGAGGTGGGACCGCTGGCGACTGCCAACCTCATTGCCTCCACCAGCGTGATGGGCAGTGGGGACGGCACATCACCTTAAATCAGCAGAGTCTCCTGAGAACCCCAGCTAAGAACAAAAAACCCCTTTGTTTCTTTTTTTGATCCATAAAACATTTATTGCCTCTAGGCTGCTGTCCTGCAAAAACTTGAGCACATATTTACCATGAAGCATGGAAATTAGTCTTGGAGCAATTGGGATACTTGTGTGCTTTGAATTGAGCAGGTGATTTGCAGCAAGTGCCGGTTCTGTACCAGCATCTGCCTGGTAAAGTGGTTTCACCTCCATCAGTCATCTGACGGACTTGGCACAGTTGTCAAAGGATAAATGCTTCACACTTTGTAAATCAGTGGTGGAGTTTAGGTTTAAAGTTTTTTGGTTTTGGTGAGGCCTTATCTGCTACGTGCATCCTTGTCCTGAAGGAAAACATTCTGTCTCTCTGATAATCACTTGACTGTCCTCTATGTCAAATAACATACAGGTACTTTTGAGAGAATCTCATCTCAGAGTTTTTCCAAAGCCTAGATGTGATTGTGTGTTTTCAGGCATTCGTTTTCCAGCTCTGTACTGATCTAGTAGCGTGAGAAAACAGATTTCTGGGGAAATTGTCTTCTCAACACCCCAGATCACAACGTCCTCCTCCAACCGTATCTAAGCCGAGGAGGTGATTGTGGTTTTGGGAATTACTTCTTTATCCTCGGGGTGATGCCGACACGGGTACAAGCTAAAACCTGGTGGTGGTTTTGTTTGTCGGGAATTGGAGGCAGACAGGAACAGCTCATTTTGTTTGGGCTGCCAGACGATTGCGTGATGATAATTTTTGTGTGCTGTTTATTTATGTTGGATTCAAACCAGTGACAGTGGGGACCTGGAGATACTCCGGAATTACTCGCTGCAGTGAAAGCGGGAGCTGCTGGCTCCGTGTGGCATCTCATGCTGTCTGTTGGCTGGTCAATGCCAGAAGGGCATTGGTAAACCAGCAAATGAGTTTAAAATGGCATTTAAAATTGGGGCGCTTGCAGAAAATGATTTGCAAGAAGCTAATGAAATGACGAAGTGTGTGATGTGATGGAATGGTTGTTTTGTGTGAATGCAGAACTATAAACGCCTACACAGGGACATTTAACAGAGAGAAGGTATAAATAGAAGTAATCAGATGAAATGAAGCAAAGACCATTTAAGCCAAACACCCTGTCATTGTCCGCAGTTTAAGCACTGGAGTATTTTATAGGGGTGGTGCTTGGCTTCAGAAAGGCAGAGTAAAGCAGCCTGTGGGTGTATATCCGGTGAAATTCATAGGTGATGACAGGATTGGGAGGCAAGGTTGTTATTATTTGTGTACAACTGAAAAAGCAATAAAATAAATGGAGAAGCCTGTATGCATTATCAATGGCATGACAGTTAGCTTTGGACTGCAAAGACGCAGAGTTAGGTGCTACCTAACGAGCAGGCTTACTGTACCAGGGAATGTTTTAATTAAAAGTGAGGAAAATGTATTGTACCTTGCGTTTTCTTTAGTGTTTTATTGCACTTACAAAACTACAAGGATTAACAAGCTCTTTCTGTGTTAGAGCTGGGGGATGTGAAATTTACAGCAAAGGAACTGTAGATAATAAAATACTGTAATAGTTTTAATTTCAATGAGGTAAGAAAAGAATTAAAATGAATGTATTTGTTTTCTTTTACATTTTAACACTTCCAATTATCAATAGGGCTGAACCTGAAACTCAAACACCTATCAACTTCTCAATGTTTGGCATTTTGTCAGTATCCTGAGCAGTTACCTAATCACAACATTACAGAAAGTGAACCAGGAGAATGTTTTCAACCAGCTGAAGTGTTCGCAATCATGAAGAACTAAAGCATGCTTTGCATACAGAACTACTGAAAAAAAATACAGAAATTGGTAGCAGTTAAGAACAGGTAAAATTAAGGGACAGGATCTGTAGGGAATAGTGCCTAAATGCACATATTGCTGGGTAGATTTGCTGTCTGTTCTAGCCCTTCCCTTGAGTTTTACAGTAAGTGCATCCATATGGCTACATAACTGCGTGTTTCTATAATCTGCATACTTCTTGCTATAGCTGAGACATTTGCATTTATTGGTCAGTATTGAATGTGAAGCTGGAAAACTACTAGGCAAAGGTCAAGGAGGATTTGTCAGGGAACAAGACCCATCTGAACCAAGGCTTGGTGACTGGGCAGAGCCAAAAACTGAAGAGCCACAGGAGACTCGTGGCTTTCTGAGAGTGTGATGGGGTTATCGCAGTTGGAAGTCCATTAGGTTTATAGCATTTCATGGCTCTGCGTTAGGGGAGAAAGTATACCATGGAGACAGTATCTCCAGTGTACACTGTTCAGGGAAAAAGACTGGTTTAAATAACTACACTGATGTCCTGTAGAGGTGTGGTGGAATGGTGTTCTGTTTTTTGTTGGTTTTTTTTTTAAAGAAAAAAAGGAAAAAACCTCTCTCACTGAATCTCTCTTTTCAGTAGACTGGATGTGGTCACTGAAACAAACTTCAGGCAATGCCTCAGAGATAATGTGTACGTTTTATATGATTCTGTCTTTCTATGGTGAAACTTTACAGAGATTAGTCTAATGGACTGATCTAGTTTTAGACACATGCTGTTAGGTGAGATGTTTTATTAAGACTTTTAACTGCAAAGGTCTGCTAGAAGGGCAGTTAAAGTCAACAGAAGGAGTTTTATATCACACCCAACCAGGGATGACCCACATGGTGTACTTAGCAGTAGCAACAGCCTTGGAAGACAAACAGCATGGGAGGGAAGTAGTCTTTGTTGAAGCAGGTGTGCTATTGGGCAGCAAATAATCTCCTATTTATTACTATGGCTTTAAAGTGCAGAATATTTTTTCATGGATATATGTGCACATATGTATGCAAACATTGCTTTTGACTAAAAACTGAATTGAAATACTGCAGGTGTTCAGTCTGTGTTGGATACTCCATTTATTATGAGCTTAATTACAGTATCTGTTCATAGGACATGCCTGAAGCCTTGAAGTAGAATAGAAAATAGGATATCTTGTTTTGGGGAGATTAAAATTTTTTGGTATCCAAGTTTTTCCTTCCAATAGTTGTGGCAGCTTGTGTAGCAGTACTGTTTTGGGGAACAAACAGACAGTCTTGCTCCTGGGAAGATCTACTGCTAATCTCACTGTGAGACAGATTGACACATATATGGCTAACAGCAAATTCTTATGTGGTTTTCTTATTCTTCCTTTGGTTACAATAGTCACATATATTGCCCAAACAAGTTTTCATTATTTGTTTTATTTTGAAAATCCAAGATAAAATAGTTCATTTTATTCTTGTTCACTGTATTTCCGCTTCAAGACGCCACCGCATGTCTTCCACCAAACTGGGAAATTCCTCCAGTACTTCATGGTGGGTGAAAAGGTTTGTGCAATGTTTACAAACCCCTTAAGTTTTCCTGGAAAGCCAGTGAACTCGGCTTATCTGACTTGCATGGTTTTGTGTCTGTCTTTGCTCTGTGACTTGGCAATTCATCTTGCAAGAGTTTACAGTATACCCAGTCCCGACTGCTGTCTTGGCCCCTCGTATTTCCCAGAGCCCTCTCCTCCCAGTGTTCTGTCTCGTAACATTAAAGAAAAGGTTTAGGAGTGGTTTATTTTTTACCTATTCTATTATTCTACTCAAATATGACTTACTCAAAACTTGCACCAAGGCACATGAAGGTCCAAGAGTTAATGAAAAACAGTTTTTAATACTGCACTGTCTTAAGCTCAGCCACTCAGCCAAACATGACGGGGAGCTGATGGGTGTTTTTTTTTCTCAGCAGCTCAGTGCCTCTGTGACCGGTTCACAGCTTGGTTTTGATGCTAGCCCTTGACTTATGAAACTCTGAGACTGGGCTACACCTTCTCTTTGGCAGTTTGTAGAAATCAGATAGCTTTGCAAGTAGCCATGAAAAAAGCAGATATAAAGCAAGATAGGTTGTACCTCCCGATAAACTACTTCCTATAATGTGAAAGTACAAATAAGACCATGAGGGATTTATTTAAAAGTGCTGTTTGCATGGGAGCGACCCTACGTCCCAGGTCTCCTGTGGCTTATTTCAAAGTAGATTTTAAGCACTCACCCCGACACACACCTGTTGTATTTAGTACGGATGTGCACATTCGTATGGAATAGTCATCTTAATCCACGTTGTGCTTTTCCATAGCTGCTCTGGGCATGCAGCATAGAGCACTGCTGTGCCTCTGCATGGTAAGGCCTGAGATGACTGATGTGGGGCAGCCCGGAGCAAGCGCTACAGGAATCAGGTTAGGCTTGGGTTGAGAGAGTCCAGAGTGAATCATCTACAGGTTTAAAGATAACTAGCTAATAAGGGTGTTCTGTAATTACCTAGTGTATGTATTAAATTTACCATCTTCGGCTGTAGCCTTTTCCAAGATAGACAAAATTTCTACTGAAAGCAACTATGACAATTTTTACACAGAAGAAAGGTGGTCCTTTTGAAATAAAGGTGTGTGTCATGCTTGTAGCATTATCTAGACTTCTAAAAATGTATATATGAGAGAAACTGAATATAAATGCAGGTATATAATCACCCTGTTAATTTACTTTCAGGTAATTTCACTTCCCATAAGTCACATACATACTTAACACAAATGGCAATTTTCATTCATTTCTGTGCCAATATTTAAAAGCAGAACATTACAGTGCAATCTCATTACTACAGCTTTATTGATTTATAAAATTACACTTTATTACACTAATCCATATATTAGAAAGCATAAAATTGTGCGTAGTTACAGCTAAGGTCTTCTCGCCAAGGAGGTACATAGTTTGCTTTTTCATCAGTAGTTCACAATTTAAATTAGTGGATGTCATGCTGTTGGACCCCATGAACACAGGATTAATGGCAAACTCATTAGTTCATGAAGTTTAATCTTCTTGGTGGGTGTCCCACCTCGTGGGAAATGAGAGGGATGTTGAGGTAACCACAATCACTCAAAGAGAGGGATCCAGAAGGCGAGCTGCTGCTATTGCAAACCTAAGAACATTTATTATTTATGTTTTATTTAATGCCAGAATATTCTTTTTTTCCTTAGGAGAAAGGAAATGAATGCTCTAAAGGACATATGAAGAGGTTGTAACTGCATTAGCAACTGGCACACTGCAGTAGTACTGTCAGGGGTACTTTCCCAGGTCAGGGAGGTGCTGCTGTATTTGAATATTTGGCATAGATCCTTAAACAGGTCTTTTAAAGTGGCTTTTGGGGGAGTGTGGCAGGTTTTGTACCCTTCCTTCTTCTAGTCATCAGGTGATTTTCAATTTCTTTTAGATTGATACTACAGTCCAGAGCGAACCCCCTCATGCTGAATTGGCTTTCTGTAGCCATGGCACAGTGTTTCGCGACACATACAAACGAGCTTGCAAAGCCCCAACGCAGCAGCAAGTTATTTTTGTCCCTTTTAATCTGCTAGGCCCTGATCCTGATCTGTAGGGTTTCCTAAATCCCATTGATTTCTCTAGAATTAGGCTCCTGAAGTCCTTTGAGAGCCTGGGTCTGGCTGATCTTGTGCTATAACCCAAAAACAAACCGACTTTCTCTACCTCAAAATGCTATAAGGATAAATGTGTTGAAGATCATCAGTGTTCTTACTCGGTGTCAGTAAAGGCCACAGGAATACCCAGAATAGATTTAAAAGGGACAAAAATAACTCGCTGCCTGGAGGGTGTACAAACTCTGAGCTGTTGCTGTGCGGCTTGGCTGAATCATTTCTCCAGGGAGGCTCCAGGCAGTCAGTACTTCTTTGAGAGAAAGGTCCAGAGAGATGCAGCTGGACACAGTGACTCAGAAGGATGGAGAGCGGCTTTTACGTGCACGGAGGGTCAACCTGCCATTGCTTGTGTGTGTGGCTGGCACGGCCCTTCGAGCAAGAGGGGATCCTCACAAGCTGCTGCTGTGGGATCCAGCTTTGGCCACTTCGTGTTGCTGGCAAGGCTGGTGGCAGGAGGAGATACTGAGCGTTTTGTACAAATCCCTTCCATCTACCCCTATAGAAGAAAAATTACTTTAGAGCACAGCTACAAAATGCATTTCCCTCTGAAATGTGTCTGTAGAAAGACAGGTTTGTCTTGGTCGGCTGTTTTCTGGGCTTAATCAGTCATTCCTGCTGACCACGGTGACAGAAAGTTGCTTTTAGTACTGCAGTTATCCGTGTGGCCAGGAAGAGTCAATCAGCGTCTGTTCCTGCACATGCATCATTAACAGAGCTGTGAATTAATTTCTAGCGACAGACCACATTCTCCTTTGGACTGAATTTCTACTCTGCCACCGAGACACTTTGAATGCTTATCACGTTCTTGTGGTTTATAGGTATCCAGTCACCGGCTAGAGAAGGGACAGACAACATTTAATAAGCCAGAATGAGCTTCCCAATTTTTGAGTTTCAGGAGAAAATTGTATTTATAAGTTGAGCATGTTTGGTTTGTAACAGACCAGGATTCTCTGAAACTTCCGTATTTTCACGTAGTTACAACTGTAAATTAGCCCTTAACCCTTACCATAGGTAAGTGGGATAACACATGTAAAATGGATAGCATAACAGTCTCCAAATACAATCCCTTCTACTGCTGTTGGAAAAAACCAGCCCGTTGTCTTAGTTTTGATAACCCCAGAAGTCAATAAGATGAAGTAGCTCTGTGTACAATGTTTTCTTACAGATAGGTTACACTTTATTTCTTGTTAATGTAGATAAAGCTATTTCTAATTCTGTGCTGCAGATAAGTTCTGCTTTAAGCTTGGCTGCTAATCAGGTTGCCTCTTCTGGAGACAGACCAGGTTGTCTCTGTCTTTTCCCTTCTCTGCTCGCCATTAGCAGATCTGTGAAGTTGTCCTGCCTTCCGGTTATCTGGCACCATAGGTGACAGATGCAGGAGTGCCAAAGCAGGCTCTCCAAATTACCCTGTGACATGAGGGAAGAAGGTGACCTCTAAACACTGTGCAGAGGGAAGAGGGGCTGTTTTCCTAATACGTTTCTTCCTTGGCAGCTGAAGATTTTTTCAGTGTAGGTGATGAGAGCAGTCTCTTCTTGCTGAATGAACAAAAATAACAGTCTTCAAGAGCAACGGCACGAACAGCATCCTTCCTTCTAACCCACCTGCAAACAGCCTCTCGGCAACCCCCACGACAGCTCTTGGCGTTGGAGCTTCCTCAGTCAGTAGCATCCCTGTACACTTCACATTAAAACCTTATTTACTACAGTTCCATTCACCGTTGGTAACCACCAGTGACGTGAGTTTGTATAAAATACGGTTGTAGCAACTGTATCATTACTTTGAGTGTACAGCTCCCACATTATCTGTCATTTTAACACAAGCTGGTCAGTGGAGATGAGAAGCAAATGACTTGTGGTTTGATCAGCTATATTTTGGCAGCTCACCAGATTATCACTGCCAGCTAATCAAGTTGGATAGGGAGTTTGCAGAAATCATTGCTTTGCAAATGGGAGATGTAGGTGTTCTGCACTTGAGAAGTCAACTTCTAAATGACTTGCTAGGGGCTGTTTTGGTGCATGGTAACAGAATTACTGCTCAAGAACTGTTTTTGTTTTAACAAGAAAGTAATTGAAGTGTCTACGGCCCCTTTGAAGTCTTATTTTTAGGTTACAATAAGCAAGATTCTGATTAATTTAGCAGCAGGACATCAGTGGCTATTAACAGCTTAACATGAGGCCTTGGTAGATTGATAAGGAGCTAAACAGCCCCTGAATCACATATTAACAATCTGGCCATACTATAATTGAGGCTCATGTTGGGTAATTGTCAGTGTGGTTGATAGGCAACACAGTAGCAGCAGCTATTTGTCTTTTAAATGGGCACTTAAATTATTCAGAATAATAGTTGATAGCCATCAGTACATCTCAGCCACAGTCCAGTTATTGTAGGCATGGATGACAAGCTTTAATTTGGTTAGCTTAAGTACAGCACTGGGCTCTGCTTGGGTAAACTCACCTCTGTCTAGAAGCAGTTTGTCAGGTGGGGTCACCAGCCCATGATGAGATTCCCTCTTTTGTGGCCCAAGCATTAGTGATGCATGAATAAACTGGGATGCAACTAGCTTGGGTGTGATAACCAAACCAACAGCCAGGCAAACATTTCACCTAGCATCTGAGCGACCTGTGTGTTATATGTAGTTTTATCTCCCAGACCAAGAGAGAAGGTAAAGCCTGCAATGGTAACCAGTAGCCTTGGTTTTATTTATTTATTTTCTAAAGTCTGCTGTGGTTGCAGAAGATTTGAACAATTCCCCTGTGAATTTAATGTCTCTAACTGGTTTTATGTTGTGGGACATTCTAGCCAAATAAGAGTGAAAGTTTATGAAACATCAACTGTGCAAAAGGAGTTGGTAACCACACAGTTTCTTCTCCAGTTCCTTCTTGTTGTAGCATTAGCAATTCTGAGCTAGTCACACAGTGGGACATAGCTCACATTAATTAGCTAAATTGCTACCTAATGGCAATAAGAATTGATGCCACTTAATATTTCAGTGCAAACATGGCAGGCAGGTTAACGTATTTAAATATGATTGGCTCGCCTTTTCTAGCGGAGTATCTTAACTCTCCTGTTTGGGCCGTCTACAGCACTCATTGTGCTCAATTAATTCTGCCATTAGCAGTGGTCTGATCTGCCATTAGCTCTGATAAAATGTACAGTCATCTCTGTAGCCCTCTTCTTCAGTGATGACCATACTGCGGTAAGGACACTGAAATGCAATTATAAAGGGGGAGGGAGGACACACACACACACGCACTATGCTTTGTACGTAATTAAGTCACATTAATGATGGGAGAATTAATTACTATTTGGAGTTTATCAGCAGAAAGCTCCAAGGGTAGCTTGCAACCTGCAATGGCCTTGGGGTGTGCGCACACATGCTGCACGGTAGTCAAGCAGTTATTTCAGGCTGTGGAAGGGGTCAGGGTGGAAGGTGCTGATTATTCTTAGCGTCCCGTGCCTGAGAAAAAGTCATTGAGTTTGCTTATGCGCCTCTTGGTTTTCTTTTCTTCCCCCCTTTCTTTCCACCCGCCCTCTCCCCCTACCCTCCTTGTGAAACAACCCTTCTGGCTTTGTTGTAAGTGTGGTTTGTAATCATTGTACACATCCCAGATGGTTCACGAAAACTCTTTGAAATGCCATCTGCCAGGCGTGTGTCCAGCCGGCAGCCTGTCATTCTGCTACAAGAAAAACGGAGGCGGGTTTTCCCTTCCCCCTGCCTTTCTGAATTGCATTCAGTAACACTTGCTCAGATGTGAAGCAGGATAACAGCCCGAGCATCTGCAAGCAATCTTTGCTCTAGACAGCAACATGGAAAGTTGTTGGGTTTTTCGCCTTCGCCCAGATAAGATACCCTAACCAGTGTAGTTTTTATTTTCCCTCTGTTTGTTGCTGAGGACGGACGCGAGGTGACAAGTGTTATCTCTGTGATGTAATGTTTTTCTTTTACGCGGCGACTTGGCGTTTCTAATGCATTCAGCGTGTGTTGCAGGCAATCGCGCTGATAGCAAGCACATCTGCGATTTTTCGACTTGAACATATTCAGGAAATTAAGAACACTGAGATGAAACAAATAGATCCATTAAAATGGCTCAGAGGAATTATGGCAGAGATATAATTGTCATGTCAAATAGGCAGCCAGCACTAGTAAACTGCTGACTGCAATTTCACCGCTATAAAGATTCAGAAGGAAAAAAAAAAGATTAATAAATACTCTCTGTGGGAAGATGTAGGTAAAGAAAGGAAGAGGGATTTAGAAGATAAAGTAAAATGAGTCCTGAAGTTCCCTGATCTTTGTGTCTTCTAAATGTGTGTTGTCGGTTACTGGGAAAAGTATGTCCCAATCTTTGTCATTTGGCTCGTGTGCCACATTGTTCGGGGTGATGTTTGACTGATGCATTGGATGAGGAGCACTACAATCTAATTCTCACATCCATTGTGCTCCAGGCATGGGACAGCTACAGCGCATCCTTGGACATACTTATTGCTGAGGCTTCTCATTCTTCTTCCTTCCCTCTTGCGGGCCTGGTTTAGGGGAACGTGGCCCTGGTCAACAGCCACGGTGCTCCGGTGAGGGTCCTGACAGCCTGAACGTCTACAGCAGTGTCAGTGCTCAGGGAGGAGATGCTGCGCCTGGGCTGGGTGCGTGCATGCTCCCTGCGTGCCAGGGAGGGACCTGCGTGGGCATTGCCTGCTCAGCTTCGCTGCCGGCCTTTAGATGGAAGCGTAGGCAGTCGGGCAGAGAGGGGTGTGTGGTGCAGTTCCAGTACTTCTCTGGTGTAGATCTGTGAAAGACGTCTGTCCTCTGTTACAAACTACTTAGTAAAAATCGTTGTAGTCTTACTGTAAGGGTTCAAGAATTCAAAGAATGCAAAATCGATTCCTTTCAAATAGGAAAGAGTAATTCTGTTAGTAGGGTGAAGATATCCATCACCATTTCCATCCCTTTTTTAGCTTTTCCTCCTCCTGCCTTCGCCCATTCACACAGCTCCAAGAGAAGGAATGATAGAAAAAGCACAGGAATTTATAGACTATCTGAAGGCTGATGGTAAATAATAGAAAAAGAGAGAGTTTCTATTTTGAAACAAGAAATGGAGGATGTTAGAGAAAGTGGATGTCTATCAAGGAAATTAATCTAGTGATAGTCTTTCAGGAGTGTCACTCTGTCAAGACTGACCTCTTGAACAATCTCTCAGATGAATAGGGCATAGGCAGACTTTCCACTTCCCTGGCACTTGAGGAAAACATTTGCCAGATGCAGGCATGGTGAATTTATGCTCTTTCAACTTCTGAGAGCTGGAATCTTCCCAGTTAGTTTCCAGAAGCTCAGCTTCTTTATACCTTCTTCAGGCCTTTTATAGAGGGTTTAAGAAGTTGTATGCGCTGAGAAGGCACTGCCCAGGGGCCGGAAGAGTCCCACAGAAGTGAGAAATCACGCTTCATTACATGTTAGGTATGGTTTCCACATCTCTAAAGCTATTCCCAAGCCAGCAGATTGGTTGCGGCCACAGCACTTGGACACCTTCAACTCTCTAACGCTGCTCTTTCTTCTAAAGTTCAGTTTCCTGTACCACCTGTTAATCTGTCATTTATATTTAATCTTACATGTACAGAATCCAGCCATCTCCTAGCTTCCAGAGTCATGGAAAATAAAGGCTATTGAACAGAAATTGATCCTAATCAATTAAGCTGTGCTCAGTGACCTAAAATGCAGTGTCCCAAGCCATTTTAGCAACAAGTCATGAAATAACTCATCTTACACCGTGCTTCAAAGGGCTGTAAATTGGTCAGACGGGAGAAGAGTTTCAGAGCTGGCAGAGCAGCAGTAATCAGAGCCCCGTTCTCCATGGATGCCATTTAAATTGTCGAGTGCTAGAGAGAGATTCAATGTGAATTATTACTCAAAAAGAAAAGTATTTCTTGACCTGGAATGAGCTTATAGGTGAAATTCTGTGAGAAGTGTTTGCAGGTTGTCTCTTTAGTGAGCATGTGTGAACCAGTGCATCAAAACTGTCTCACGGTACTTTTTAATGCTGAATAAAAAAGAATAGCATAAATAGAGATAAAACATTAAAAAGAAATAAGGGAGAAAACATCTTTATGATGTGAAAGAATATTTGGTGAGATAAAGTGATGCAGAAATAACGGAAGCTAGAAAGAAGTTGCCTTATCTGAGAATACAGATTGCAATTTTAATGAAGTTGAAGTAAGAGAGACTGTGCTCATGGCAGAAAGGTAATTGCTGGCATATTCCCAGACACCAAACTCTTCCAGCTGTGTTTCTGCATGTGATACGAGAGATTTCTTTGCCGGAGAGTCTTTCTGAGAATATCAAAAACATTGTCATTGGGCGGAACAACTGGTACCACCAGATCAACCTGTGATCTATGTCTTGTCTTGTTTTTACCTGGGCTCCTAACTTCTAACTGAACTCTTTTGACACTGGTGTCTGTGTAGCTCACAGAACTATAGTTTACAGATGCTGTTGTATCTTTAGGATCATTTTTTAGTGTTCTTTTTGACTCTTAATAAGAAAACAACTATATTAATGTGCTAATTTTTCCTTTCAGGCACAACCCGCCCTCCAAGAGAAGGAGAAGTGCCTGGTGTGGACTATAACTTTCTGACTGTGGAGGAGTTTCTGGAGTTGGAGCGAAGTGGGACCCTTCTGGAAGTAGGAACTTACGAAGGTATGGAGCCACAGGCAGTGAAAAAGCACATCAAGTATCCATGGTAGGACGCCAGACTTGCATCCCCCTCAC
The DNA here is from genome assembly GCA_034782735.1 of Sagittarius serpentarius. NCBI lineage: Eukaryota > Metazoa > Chordata > Aves > Accipitriformes > Sagittariidae > Sagittarius > Sagittarius serpentarius. Next base: position 16,965,119 of record JAVKLA010000036.1, on the reverse strand, counting down.
TTGAGTTAACCAGCTCAAGTTAGGACCTCACTTTCCATCCTAGTGCTTTGCTTCCCTTTTCTCTATGTACCCTGAGAGAGGGAATTCCAATATTGCTGTGCTTTTGTCTTTTCCCTTCAAGTTAACTGCCTCAAAAGATTTAACATCAGTAGGCCAGGAAAATCCAGTTACAAACTACTGAGGGAAGACAGTGTGGCAATGAATGAAAATTCATCTGTTCTTTGTATCTGCTATGGCTCATCTCCTTGTTCACTTTTTCTTCCCTCCTGCTGTCTGTCTTTCCCTTCATCTTCCCTAAATACACATCCTTCATCGCCCAGTTGTGTCTCACTATGCAGCTACATGATGCACTGGTTTTGACCTTTTTTTCCTTCTTTATTCTTGGATAATTACTTCTAACTTGGGTCATTGTGTTGATCCTTTTTACAGCACAGCTTTACAAACAACATCACTGAGACAGCCGAGGGGCAGTGAAATGTCACCAGGGCGAGCCCAGGAAAAAGAAAGCTTTGACTCCCAGAGAAATGCAAGGCAAATTGGCCTTATTTAGGTACACAATAGGATTTGCGTAACTAAACCTGCAATCTATATCTCCTTTAAACTAAAAACTCCTTTTGGGCTGTTTTTTGGTTTGGTTTGGGTTTTTTTTTCTTTTTTTCTCCACCCCACCCAGAACATTCAGGTGTACCTCTTGAGAAGACAATGAAAAGAAATACATTACAGGTTTGAAAGTCCTTCCAGTGTACTTCAGCTCATTCATGTCATATTTCCATTTGCAAGAAATTAGATGGGTCTTCTTCTGATTACAAGAAGTTGAAAAAACTTTATTCTTGCAGCTGTTAATAAGAAACATGAAATACATTTAAAAATATGAACTACACAGAAATAGCCAATAGTCTTTGAAAAGTAGTCATCAAATATGAACTGAAAAGATTGTGACATGTGGTTTTGGTTTTCAAGCTCTAAAAAAAGTCTTGAAACACTGTTTGTTTAGTCTATTTCTTTAAAATCTCCCTTGTAATGTCACCTTTAAACCTTGCACTTATTCCCAACTGCAGACGATTGCAGTGTCAAACCTGGTTTGCATGAAGATGCTAAATGTATAATCTGGTTTCACTCTTCCACCTCTCTGAGCTGATTAGCTCCATCAGCACCAATGTTAACGTTCCAGCAACAGCACTTCTCCAAAATGAGCTTTTTCCTCTCCATGTTTCTAATTATAACACTAAATTAGTTTTCTTTGTCATGGTGCTCGAAATAGATGAGCTGAACGGCCTTGCCATTACTTCCTGATCGTATTTGTTCTGGTGACCTTTCCACTTGGAAAGACAAAATGGGTGACTGACTATAAGGTGGCTTCTGGGACATGCTGGGAATTAGTTTTCAGGAAATGCTGTACCCATCTGGGACAGTTATAACATGGCCGTTCCATTGCTTATGCGATTACGTGCAGTAGCAGCTAAACTCTTTAGATTTCATGGGTTGCTCTTTTGAGTTGCTGAAGATGAGGTTGATTTCTCATAAGTCTAATGCGTATTTCATTTCTGTGGGTGATAGAAGTGTCTGAATTTTAAAGGAATAGTTTGTCAGAAGTGCTGAGAAGCCTCTTTCCCTGTCGACATCAGTGACACTGGTGCATAGTGGTTTTGGAGAGCTGGCCCATGGAAGGAAAAATCAATAAGAATAAAGGAAGTAATGATGATGCATGTGTGCACATATGCATCAAGACACATTACTATTTGATTGTAATGTGAAATAAATAAAGTTCATTTTTCACTTACAGCTTCAAGAAATGATTTTGCTGCCTTCCAAGATTTCTTTAATGGCATTGTTGTACTTTTTTTGGAAATCTCATTTTACAACTGTATTGATCAAGACAGTGTTGATCTTGATTAGATCTTGGAAGATGGTGTGATTCAGACAATGCTGTAGTCTCCAGCAATTTTGTCTATAAAAAAACCAAAAAAACAACCCGCCAAAAATCCCAGACCACAAAGTAAGTTAGACTTCTAATGTCTCGGTCTTTGTTATTGCCCAGCTTTATAGTCTTAGATTACTTTAATTGTCATTTGTTTTATGCTTCATTTTGCTGCCTTTTTTTTAATATATTTTTTTAAATGTACCGCCACGATGAAGTTGACTCTCTTTTTGACCTTGCCAGTGATGGCTTATTTTAAACCAGAGGGATGGAACCCAACAAAAGAAAATAATCTTCTATTTCCCTCTGAAGAACAATAAAATAATACCTTTAATGCATGGCTTTTATTATTAATAATGCTACATATTGTACTGAGTGGGAATCAAACAACTGAAAAGTAGGGTTGCTTTTGATTACAATGTAATTAGGTGATTTAGAGATGAAGGAAGGAGAATGCTATAAAATGGAGAGTAGTGATGATGAATGGGGAAATTTTCGTGTGCCTGGCAGCCACAAGCTAAGGTGGCTCAAGGAGGCGGGTGGTTTGGGGTCAGGGTGGTCCCAAGGTCCCTTCTGGCCCTTTATTTGTGAGCGTCTGCATGGGCTGGGGGGGAGGGGAGGGGTAGATGTACGCTCTGTATTTCTGTGCTATGTTTCAGCAGCTGGAGAAGGAGTCTGACCTGAATGATCAAGATAAAGTCTTAGCATTACTGGATGACATTTGTTTGCCTCTTGAAGGCATAAAGCCGTGTGGATACTGGCACTATCATTGGGAAAAACTTTGCAGGAGAAGATGTAACACAAGCATTTGTTTAGTGACAGTTACTGAAGAGAGCTGAGGAGAAAGATTAGAAAACAGGGAGCTGTCAGAAGAGGGGTAATACACAGGACTTTGATGCTGGTATGGATACTATGGATTTGGAAAGAATAAAAAACAAGTGGAAGAGAACAGTTGGAAACCATAAAAGAGTAGGAGAGTGTATCAAGGTTTGAAAGAACAACCTGGGTTTTGAAAGGGCTCTAATTGTAAAGAGAGAAACTGCAAGCTAAATAGGACAAAAAAGGTGTTGCCTACCTACTGGGCTGCATAACGTCATTATTACTTCTTCTGGTGCACTGCAAAATAGGTTCCTTTGGCCAGTTTTTGATTCACATCCTGGTGAATGCAGAGCAGGCATGGCAGCTGCTTTTCTGGTCACCTCTCAACTCCCTGGTGTGTTCTGCACCCAAAATGCGCCAAAAATTGTGATGAGGTGGGAGGGGGCATTTGCAAGCCTTAATTCCTGAGGGTTTCAGTTCCAGTTTTAACATGCTGATTTTTATCCATAAAGCCTAGAAAGTTCTTCTTTTTTTCCCCTAATGAAAGCTACATGTTGTTCACGTGAATCCAGGAGCTGGAGCTGAAATTCTGGAAGACCTGCCCAGAGCTGTGGTGCTGCTGCACCGGTGTTGGTGCTTTTTGCACCACGTGTGTGCTTGGTAAAGCTGCGTGAAACACACTCAAGCCAGTTAGTAATTCCCATTGACAATACTCATTAGGAAGGAAAAATCTTTTTAGACTGCACATTGTCTAGGCCTTCTGGTGGATAGGAAATCATGATAATTATAATCTCAGGCATTTATTGACTGCTTCTTCAGGGCATAAAATACTGATGGATGCATGGAAGTAATTGTGTAGGGTACTAATTATTTAGCAATTACTTCTGCATTTGAATTGCAGGCTCTCACAAGGGACCCCAAGGGAGGGCTATTCTGAGCAGAAAGAACCGCAACTTCTAGGTTTTGCTCCCGTTTCTTCCCCAGCTGCTGAGTGGCCCTGGGCAGATCACGTAACTGCTCTATACTTCAGGTTACTGGCCTGGAGAATATTAAAACAACACTTACTTCTCTCTCATTAGTATTTCAGCAGATACCCTGTGCCTGCAGTTATCTGCTATTACAAATAGGAGGGAGAGAGTGGAAGCGATAATGTTTCAGAGGGCTGTGCTGAATGCAGTAGTGGAGATGGGTGCTGTGCAGAGATGCACGGGGACATTAGCATGGTGGCTGAATTTTGAATCGGGATGGCTGTGTCACCGGGGTCTGGCGAGGCTGTATTAATGAATGCCTGCCCAGCACTTAGTGATCCTCAAAAGAAAAACTGCTGCACTTTATAACGTGTGAAGGGTTATTACATTATAGCATATTATTGTCAAGGCATCATCTTTCATTCTCAGGACAAGTGTTATGTGATTGCCAAGAGAAGTAATAAGTAATCTGCATTAGTCTCATGACTAAGATGTAATGGGGTGACTTGCTAACGTTTTTAAAGTGTATAAAACTAGCTACTGTAGACAGGGTCTCCAATTGTGGTACTTAATGAATGTAATAAATTACCTTAATAGTGCAGTTAGAATTTCAGCTGAAGTAGAGAGGTGTATTCAGCAACATGCTTCAAATCAAGACGCCTGTAGCCTAATTTATCTGATGTGCTAGCTCTCCTTGGGTTTCACTGCAGCAGCCCCGCTCCCCCAGCTGCTTTAGCAAAATGGCTGGATTTTCTTTGCTGGTCTTCTGGTGTCTTCACAGCCTGTGGGTCTCACCAGCTTGGTACAACCTTGAAATGAGAGCTGTGTCTGTGGCATGCAAAACATGATAGGAAGATTGGGTGAGTAAGGGTGGCAGGTGCTGGGGATGCCCATGCAGCAGAACAACATGTTCCGCTTAATAAGATAAGATCTGCTTATTATTGTCTCCGTATTACAGGTTGACTCAATAAATCGTAATGGCTCCTTTAGCACCATCACAATGTATCACGTCGAATATCCACTTATTAACATCTGTGCACTGCAGAAAGATTCCTGTTCTTTCTTTGGCTTTTATACTTTTTTTTTTTTTTTTAATTTTTTTTAAACCACTAGTAAAAAAACAAGACAACACCTTCTGGTGTATGTACATGATTATCAGTGTTAAGCATGAGTGCTGCTATACTGAAGTGTCATCTGATAACAGTGCTTCGTTCTACAAACAGCTAAAGAGGTAGCTGAGTAACTCTCTCTCTCTCTAAAAGCAAACAGTCAAATATCTGATAGGGTTTTAGAATTCTTTTGAATTTCCTATGGCGTTCCTGATTGGCTTCTCTCTGTGAAATTTCAGTAAGAAGTTTTTCAATGTGAGCTCTATCTGAAATTGTTCATTAGCAGTCCCGCTTTTCACTGGTTTTGATCCATTTTAAAACACAAACCCTGGGGGGAAAGGTTGTTCCCAAACAGCTCTGGCAAAAAAAGGTATGGTGAATTAGTTGCTCTTTTCTTCAGTTAGATTTCAGGTTGTTTTAAGGCATTATTCCCTCTCTAACCCACAGCCTGATGTGTTGAAGGCTGTTCATAGTAGTCCATTGATAGACGGCAGCCAGGCACATTTTGGCATTGTTGTTTCTTGGTACTGGATGTGCTCGGGACTGTCTCTAGAACTGGCTGCTCCTCGCTGGTGTTACCCAGCTCCTTTGCAGCTGGGCAGCCCTTCTGCGCCAGGAGGCAGCCCGGCCTCCACGAGCCGCGGCATTGCCCTGCCGCTCCAGAGCTGGCCACGCGTGCCACCGCCTTCCGGAGAGGCAAGGTGTTAACGGGACACATCCTCGTGGTGACAGTATATTTTTATATATATATACAAAAATATTTAAGTATCTGCAAGAAGAGAAGTTGCATATTGCAACAGCTTGAAATGGTATTTTCTTGATTCCTACAGCCTTGTGCTAGGTAGGGTGTGTTCCAGCTGCTTCTCCTGTGTTCTCTGTATATACCATGCACAAGCACATGCTTGTTTATGTGCCTTGTGAACTTTTTTAATCTGTTTGCATGTGGATATAACAGTTGCTGTAATACAGCAGGGCTCTGGAATCAGCCTGAGCTTCCATAGCCATCTGGTGCCCCATGCTACCAAGGTCTTAATGCTTATGTGTTACTTTAAGTATCTTTGCTTTGTTTTAGAAATTTTCCATGCATTAAACGTGCTTGGACGCAGCTGTACGTGAGTGTTAATGATAGCATGCGGCAGTACCTAGTGATATCTCAGCACAGGAAAAAATCAGAATAAATGAGACTGATTTGATCTGTAGGTGACTTTCTGCTATGCTGTCATTGCCTATAAGGACACTAATTGGAGTATATGTTAAATTTCAGACATAAATTGAAATGTGCATATTGTAACATTTTGACTAATTTAACAAGAAACCCAGACCGATCTTTCAGTTAACCTCACCATTAATAACTGCAAAAATTGACAAAGAATCTACTACTTAAAGCAAATTGGATTCGCATACGTTGTAGGTTAATTTCTCTACGATCTCTTTCCTTGCCTATGTTTTGCTTCCGATCCAGATGCTGTATCTGGGGCCTCCTCCTGGTTGCCTGGATACTCTGAATTTCCTTAAGGCAATTGCTAATCAATGTGCAGTTGCAGCTAGGTGAATCCCACAGACAGCAGCCAGATCTGTCATCTGAATGTAGAAATCTGTAGCAGAGTGTGATCTGGGAAGAGAACAGACAAAACACTGTAGCAGGAGCTCTGCTCCCCGGAATCGATTCATCCTGTGCTAGTCAGACACAAGCACTCTTGCTGGATCAGATGAGCAGAAGCTCTTCTGCTAAAATTAAGGATCAATTGTTTTGGTTCTTGTACAGCGCAGAGAAGAGCAGCTGCATCTCAGAAAAGAAAACAATTACATTAATAATTACATTTAAAGTCTTCATGTCAAGGCCTTGCTTAATTTTGCTGCTTATCTCCAGGTCTCTTTCCCAAAATACTCATTTGCGTCAATACAGTAAGCTATGAACTGCTTTTTAAAACAGGAGCTGTTAATGGAGTCCTTGTTAACACAGAGCGGTAGCTTTGAAGATCAGATGCACTTCTCCTGGATGCGGGGTCCTCTGTGCTGCACAGAGGCTTTTGAGATTCTTGGGATTCTTATAATTGCAAAATTATGCTTCACAGTAGGCACCAGGAAATTCAGAACTGTGAGAACTCTGCCCAGTCCTTTCCTGAGAGACAAATGCACTCCCAGTCCCGGGCCTGAATCTCTTCGCACCAGAAAAGCAAGACACAAATTCTCCTCCCCTGGAAAAGAGAATAGCTACTGCAAAGCCAACGCCGACGGATTAAAGTAACTGAAATACACGGTTTGGGACTGCATTCTTCAACTCATGTTGTACCGTTAGGATGAATGCTCGAGCTCGTGCTTGACCTTGCACACAGCTCCTCTGCCTTCTGTCATCTCTGCATGTCAGCTCTGCCACCCTGTGTCCACCCCAGCAGCCTCCAAGGTCTCACCTTCCCTCTCTGCGAGGTGGAACACCTACTTTTGTATCCATTCCACTTTAGACCCGTTTAGATTGTGTCTCTCCTCTTGTGCATTTCTACCCATTCCAGAAAGAGCATCTTGGATAGATGAAGTCCTTTCAACTCGAATCGAATTTAATAGTAATTGGCAAAAGTTTTTATGGATTAGATTCATAGTTATTTTACTTAAGGGTAGCTAATTGGTGTGTTTTTGTGAATTACATTTCAAATTCCAGGTCACATAAACAACTGAAGGTTGTCTGTGAATTTACTGTCCATCAGGGGAATATTTAATAAGAATGTTTTGTTATTTCGAAATATAAGACAAATTTTCCATTAGCACTAGGTTTCTAAAACGCAAAAATAAAGTTCTCTTGGCTGACAGCGTTGCTTTAATTCATAAGCTGCAGGACAGGATAGACGCTGCTGTAGATTGCTTTCATTGATTATGATCGCTGCTTGAATTGGCAGAGGAAGAAGTGTTATGATGATGAGAACTTGTCTTATTGTTGCGATTAGCTGTTACCAAAGTCTAATTACTGTGCGTGATGCTAAAATGTGTAAGCTGCTGACACTTAGAGATAAGGAGATGAAAAGAAATCAACTCATTCCAAATAGCTATTCTGTTTTTTTTTTTTCCTTATTATTGTTATTTTCGTGCAGTCTCCTGAGTGGTGCTTTAGAGCTCATGGATTAAGTCATGGTTTTGGCTGCAAAAGCTGCCATCAAACTTCGGTTGTGGTTAAGTAAGTTGTAAGCACCAAGGGACTGAATAAAATAAGGGTTAGAGAAAGGTGATGATAAGGAATTCAGTTAATGGTATGTGCATCTGCTGAGTGAATGCATTATTATTAGCTATTAATTCAGTTGCTGTAGGCAGGATCCAAATGTGACTGAGAAGAGGGTGAAGCTTAGAAGCCCGGTTCCCATAGGAAACAGTCATGGGGAAGTGCCGTTTCTGCCATGCTGGCTGCTTCAGAACTGGCATTTCCACAGAAAAGCTGAGTTCTTCCCACTGTCTTGATCAAGAAATCTCCTTCGTCTGGGAGACAGACTGCTCTTTGCCAGCTTTGAGACATCACGTTAGGGGCACAGTCCTCAGAAGTTTCGCAGAGCTTCACCTGAGCTCAGCACCCCGGGGACTCCTGCCGTAACTACTGTGCTGACTTCAGAAAATGTTTTGGGATCCTCTGGGATGACAGATGCTTGTGTATGCACATGTAACATGCTGTTAATAATTAGAGCTGATTGGATATTCAGTACAAATTACACTGGCTATGAAGTTAGCCCCTTCTTTAGGCTTACAAGTGGCTCACAAAACACTGTTAAAGCATATTTTTAAATGTATGTTTTTTCATAAACATTGACAGATTTAATTTGAACAAATAATGTCAAGTCTGAGTGTTTTAAAACTCTTGCTGGGCTGTTCACTGTCAGTTGTTAATGGTGCATGTTTGGATTTCTGAGTCACAGGGTAAATATTTTCTCTTTCTAATTTCTAGGATTAAACATGAGTTTTGCTGATAATTTTAAGTGCCAGTCCCTCCTAATGGTGTGTCTGCCCCCACGCCCAGGCCCACGTGTCATGTCTTCGGAAAGAAATGCTTAGAGAAGAGAAATAGGTCTGACTGCATCCAGCAAACATGAGGAAGAGAGAGTATTTCCATTTTCTCTCATTCTCCATGTCACCTAGAAGCTGGGTTGAAGCTTTCTTTTGCAGTTTTTCATCATGAGCTGGGTTGTTTCCCAAACCTGTATGTCCTTGTGTGAATCTGAAGGAAGAGCTGTGATTTTTGGGAATATTGACTCAGGCTGAATCTGCCTCCTGTAGGGGAAAAAGAAAAGATCAGCCCCAATGGCTGCATTTCCCATATTCTGCAAAACAAAACCCACACATTGCAGAGCCATGCTCAGTTTCAAATTCATATTTGCTCTTTATATGTGTTCATATATACTTGTAGGGATCATCTAAGACAGCATACTGTGTTGGTAGAAAATAATTATTCACTAATACTAGTACCAACAACCATGGCTGGTTTGAAAAGTGACTAATGATTTCGGCGTAAGCGAATTTGAAGTACTTCAGAGAAGCCTGTTTTTCTGCTGAGGAACAGCTCTCCATGGACCGTTAGGAGCTCCAGCCTTGCTTGTTGCTAGAGGAACTGAAAAGGAACAAACCTCAAAGATATGATCATCTATTTCTCTGTAATTGGAGGAGGGATGGTAACATCTGTGCTATGTTCTTGTCCTGGAGAAATAAAAATCCACACTAGCAACATCTATATATCCCCTTCATTCACTTTGTTGCACCCATTGCAGAAAGATTTATCCATTTACAACAGACCTGAAATAAATTTTGCACAAAATAGTGATGTGCAGTGCCATAAATAAAAGCTGTTCCCATGTATATGGCACACACATGGATCTCTCTGCTTAGCAGTTAACATCCTTAGAAAATATACATTTTGTCTGCAAAAACAAACAAACAAAACCCCAAACCCCAAACCCCAAAGTAGCAGCATTCTTCGGGAGAAATCCCGGGAGGATAGGCTGGCAGCAGGGTAGATTATCCTTTTTCTGCCCACCTACCTTTGTATTTTCCCTTTGCACTCTCTCTCCCCTATTCCTCCTCTTTTTGTCTAAAATAGTCCTGCAGTATATAGAGCATAAGAATCATTTCTCTAACAGAGACTGCAACCTGCTTGAGGAGCCTCCATCCCCATTAGAGACTCTTTCCAGAAGAAGTAATTTCCTTCTGCCTATAAATTATGCATCAATGTACATTTAAGATTCTGAAGTGATGAACAGAAGATGAAAGCGTTGCGGAGTGTTGCTGCTCCTATGGAGCTGAACCCACGACATTGTACACAGGCTGAAACACACCTTGTTAAGACAAACCTGCACGTGTTGCTGTCCTAGTACTCCGGCTGTAAAAGCGTGGAGATAGGAGCTTACCCGACTTCTCTAACCTCAGCAAGAAAGACTTTTTCTCCTCTTGGAAGGCAGTGAGGGGGAAAGAGCAACGTCTATCCAAAGTGGTCTTCCCAGATGGACTCTGCCAGCCTGAGCCAGGGTGATTCCCAGTCTCCCTTGCTCCTGCTGTGTCCGGGGACCTTCCAGAGTCTCAGGTTGAGATCTGTGAGTGTTAGGACATGCACGGTCCCTGTGACCTTACCCTAAAGCTGAAGATGTGCACAGCTTCGGGGTTGTAAGGGACTTAGATGATCTAATGGGAAAGGCAATTCAGTCAGCTCAACAGGAGTTGAGATAAACAACTAGTACTTCCAAACTGAAATTAGGATATGTCATTTTGAACCTCAAATGTGTGATGGCTGAGCAGTATGAAATGCATTGGGTGAGCTGGAACTACTGTGTACAGCAGTGGGGCAGGTCAGTGTGGAGCTGCTTGCTAACTTTTAACTCAGTGTCGTATCTCAGTATATGAATGGGTTGGCTTCTGCAACAAAAATATGTGTGCATATGTATAAAAATAAATGAAAAAAAGAATTTGGCACAGATGAGGTTTTAAAGTGCCTTTGCACTATCTGCCTTGGGCGTGTGGTTTCCATCTAGTGTAACAGGGGTAATACAGGGGCATGTACGCTTTCTGGGGAATGGATATTATATATATATAATGTAATTACGTACTGAAAAATTGAAAAATAAGGCTTTTGGATCATACATAGCCTATGGAGATAGATGAAGAATGTAATCAAATGTTTATATGTATTGCAGGGAAGAATTTTGTGCTGCTGCCACAGTTGAAGCTATATGCATGCACCCCCACATGGGTTTATACAAAGCTATATGGGAGAGCATCCTTTATATTTTGGTCACGCCAGAGAGCATAGGGAGAATTTTTAAGTTCACCCTTGGAATTTGTAGTGGCAAGTGAAAATTAATAATAATTCTTGAAAGGGAAAATCTGGAGAGTTTTATGTAAAACTGTTGTATATCACAGATCATTGTATCAAAAGTAAAAGATGTGTCTTGCAATAGGCCTGAATTCCCATAATGCCCAGTGCTGAGGGAACCGATTCCAGACCTGAGGTTCCTGTGGAGCGTTTCAGGGCAAGTCGGGCACTACTGTGGTGTTTGAGGTGAAGTGAAACAGGAACAGGGAAATACCTCCAAGCCGTTGTGGCATCAGTGAACCTGCGCTTATTCTGTATTTCTTCCATGGTCACTTAAAATGACAATCAGGCATCCCAAGCACCTTGCACTGGTTGCATCACATCTGGTGATGGCTGCCAAGAGCTGTGTGTTTGCCTAAGTCTGGGTGCGGCTTTGTCCCTTCAAGTTTTGCTTTGAGGTCTGGTTGTTCACTTCTGCCCAAGTTGACCCAGCTGCTGAGTTTCCTCTTTGAAGAAAGCAGTGCCATGTGGTACCTTTCCTTTTCTCTCCTTTGACAAAAAGTTTTCTTTTAGAGAGAGAATAGTTTTTGCTTTTTAAATGCAACATCCACCCTAAAAGAACCTGTGTATTAAAGCAGGCCATCGAGCCTTTCATCACTTCCCTGGGTGATAGCAGTCATGAATTTTTTATTTTATGCAGGGCTCACTCCAGATCTGCCACAGCATTGTGTGGGTGCACACATGTAAAAAGGCTACTAATTGAAATTCAGATGTAACGAGATGAAGTTTTGCTATTCACCATGACCGCTTTTTGTTTTAGCCCTTGTACGCTCAGTGCACCTAAACAATGCAACCATTGCTCCTCCTTTTTTAGATTCAACAAGAATAACTGAAAAGGCAAGAAATATTTCCGTGTGCGCTTTAGAGATGAAATATGCTCCCCCCACCCCCAAACGGGAATAGCACGTGTTAGTTTATTTATTTGCTTACTTGTGGGGAGAGAAGATTTTGATGGAACTGAAAATAAAATAAAATAGAAATCTTGCTGCTATAAACTGTTCCCTTTTGAAGATGCAAATGTGTTTCTATTGCCTAGGTAACTACTATGGAACGCCCAAGCCTCCCAGCCAGCCCCTCAGTGGGAAAGTGACTTCCACCGATGCTTTGCAAAACCTGCAGTCTGGCTCCAAGCAGTCGACTCCAAAGCGAACCAAGTCTTACAATGATATGCAAAATGCTGGCATAGTGCATACAGAGAATGAGGAAGAGGATGATGTACCTGAAATGAGCAGTAGCTTCACAGGTAAAACAAAATATTGCGGTCCATCAGTTAGGATACATGGGGAAGGTTTTTGGAGGAGGATCTCTGGGGAGGGGGTTGTTTCTAATGGGTTTCCTGCAAAGCTCTCAATCCCAGACAGAACTGGCCAACTACACCTGAATGGCAGATGTCCAGGTGTGGACAATCACATGCACAGTTGTGTCTTCTAAAAAGGCCTTGTGGGTTTGAGCTGGATGACAAAAAACTGGGGAAAAGTTCAAATCCGTTAGTTGCAGAAAGTTCAAGGAAGAGTTGAGCTATGGTTGACAGTTACAAACAGTATGAAATGGCTCAACCAGGATTACATTTGAAATTAATTATTGCTCCTTCCTAAATATGTTGCTATTCTTTCCCCTTTCTTGCATCTGGAGACACCCGTCACGTACAGTTACTAAGTCCTCTTCTCCAAGGTACCTTCCAGCAAATTGAGAGCTGCTTGCTGCAGGAATGAGGTCTGAAGCATGGATGCAAGCTCTTCATTTTGTGAAGGCCTTGTATCCTGCTGAACACAGATCTCAGTCCCACCGTGGCTACCATTGAGCATTGGCTGAAAGATCGCTGGAAACTTTTGCAATCTAAAGCCAAGTGCTGTGCAGGCTGACTCAGAGCAAAATACGATTGGAGATCAGTTGAATTTCCACAGAAGTCAGCTGGAAGTTTGTGAAGCTTGGAGGAGCAAGAGCTCTTCCCTATATCCGCAATCCTACTATTTGTCCTTAGAGCATTACTTCCTCATCTCAGTTTCCAGCATTGAATTAATCTTCCTAGCTCCCTTTGAGGTAGGTACTTCGCAAGCAGCATTATGCACACCTTGAAGCCTTTCACAGCTGCTGGCTGTGGGCGCTCACCATAACTGACACTATCTCCTTTGTCCTCTGGTCACTTCCTACCACCATGACAATTTTCCCTCCCAGCCTCTAATGAGTCATAGGAGCCAGTTCCTACCTGCCAAACTCCTGGCTCTAACATCTGTATAGAGCTTTAAAAGGATTTAGGCTGAGATTTGGTTTTGGCCCTCTCTGGGCCGAACTGTCAAACGTCTTCGAGGGCTGTGCTCTGTTTGGCTGCTCCCTGTCACGTATTTCCAACCCGAATCACTCCTGGCTGGCCTAATCCCTCCCAGGCTGAAGTTTCTGTCTCTGCTTACCAGCTCCTTTACAAAGTTTTGCACTGTAGGGTAGTTTCTTATGTGTTGTGACATGGCAGCAACCTCAGCCCTTGTCACAGGATCTGATTTGGGGAGAAAGCTAGGGGGAGATGCTGTTTGACCTCCTTGCTGCCCGTCTCAGCTTGGTGCCCCTGAACTAACTTGAGCATTGTTTCTCTTCCTCGTTTTCCTTCACAAGATGAAATACTGGAAGATGCAGCTCATTTGTCACAACGTTATCACACCCTGGCCCCTTGCCTCCATTAAATGGGCACAGAATCAAGAAAAGAGTTATTTCTCATCCACCAAAGTGTTTTCTTATGCTTATTTCACATGTAAGTGTGCTAGCCATATTAAAATGCTCCGGCTTCCTTAGAAGACCTCTCGGTGACTTGTGTTTTCCAGACTTTGGCATGTTTACACTCACAGTCTTAAGCTGGTGATGATTCATTCATGCTTCTTTATCTTGTCAGCTTCTACCTAAAAATATCGAATGCCAGGAAGGCTAGAAAGCAGGCAGCTGAGGGTACTAGTATGGTCTTGATCTTTTTCTTCCCTCTTCTCCCAGTTTATTATTTTCAGTATCTCATCTTTTTGTAATGGCAGCACACAGACTAGAAATAGTGCAGGAGCTGCAGTTAATGCCCTCCCCCTAAAACCAGGGCTGTGGGCTGTGAGTTGCGGAGGTCCGTGGTCTCTGGTCTGGAGAGCGGAGGCGAGGGCCTGGCCGTGAAGCCCTTGCAGTCCCACTGCTTGGGGACTTGGCAGAGCGTGACACTGAGCGCTCTGTCTTTTGCTGAGAGTGTTGCCTGCCGCCGGTACTGGAGACTGGTGGTCTCAGGAGATTTGGAAGTACTGCCGTCAATTTTCAACACCTGCAAGAACCAAACGGAGGAAATCCCTTTGGTAGACAGAGAGGTAATTTTAGAATTTGGCTGTTGTTGCCAAAACCTCTCTGTGAAGGAGCTGGGGGCACAGACCTGGTTTGTGGAGAGCATTTACTGTGATTAGGGGTGGAGGGAGTGAGCAGCAGTGTTTGAGGGATACAGCTCAGAACTGCATGGATATAAGCATCAGAAATGTTTCCTTAGAGGGAGAATGGCGAGATACATCATAAAAAATCTCCTGAGTGACTTTGACTGGAAGGATACAGTGATGAGCCTTGGAATAAACCTCCTCAGACAGCTAGAACAGGAGCTAGTGAGCAGCAACATGTGGACACATGGTGTAGTGCTGACATTTATTTTAATTTTTAATTTAAAAAAACCCACTGCACTGAAGACATTCACCATTAGCTTGTTGACTTTGAGCTTCCGGCTACCTTCTGCACTTCTAAAAATCTCCCCTTTTGATCATTCTTCAAGCAGGAAATTTTATTCTCCTAATCCCTGTCCCACAATTGGCACTGCGGGAGTGAACCTGTAAGCCTGCTCAGAAGCCCATTGAAGTCGTCTACATCAGTGAGCCCTGGCCTCAGACAGCTTGGAAGACTTTGGTACCTCAGCAGGGCCTATTAGAGCGAACACAGTAGCCGATGACAGCTTCTGATGTGCGCTGGCGAGGGTCTGGCTGGCGGGGTGTGTGTGGGCAAAGCAAGCTCGTCCCTGCTGGGAAAAAATGCAGAGTCTCTGCCCTCGGTTCATCTGTTGCTGTGCCTTGTGAATTAAAAAGCAAGGAGAGGAAGACTCTAAGGATAAACCCAGAGAAGCAAATGGGAGGAGAAAAAGACTGATTTTCAATTTTATTTGTGCTTGTTTATTCTACAGCAGAGTCTGGTGACCAAGACGAGCATAATACGCATATCCTAAGAGAGACAGCCCCACCGTCCGCAATTGATAACCACACCAACGTTCCCACCACGGAACCATCTCAGAACCTCCCTCAATACCTACCTCCTTCTGCCGAGGATAACCTAGGTCCTCTGCCGGAAAACTGGGAGATGGCCTACACCGAGAATGGAGAAGTCTATTTTATAGAGTAAAGCACATTTTTGTTGCTCTAATTCCATCTCTCTCCCTCTCTGGGCATAAGTAAACCCTCCATGGATGCATTTTGTGTCTGTATGTGTGTGTATTAAGTATTTAATGTGTACAGTTATGTTGCTGAGCTGTAAGTTCTTTACTGCTTCTGAAAGGGTTTTGCATTTCCTGATTGATTAACATCCAAACTACTCCTGAGTTCAAAGGCAGAGGGAATTGCTTGTTTTATGAGGGTAGGTACAAAAGCAACAGACTCTTATAAAATATGGGCCAGTTGTTTTCACGGGTGGGATGAAAGCTCCTAATTGAAAGGGCTGAGACTTCCATTTCTGGAGCCTGCCTTGGTGCGTGATGCAGCAGAGCGAATTCCTTCGGTCGTGCTCAGGTGGTAGCGAGCCAGGGAATGGACTTGGTGTGGTGTCCTCTGGTCAGAGCAAACGGGCCAAATCTATTGACATGCTCCAGTGGTTTGCAGAAGGCATAGCTCAGTGCAAAGCAGGCACAGTAACTTTGGAAAAGAAGTACCTCGTGCTCTGCAGTCTTTGCCTAAGAGCGGAGTGCTGTCAGCAGTTTTAACATGATATTGATTTTTTCATGCCATAAATAATAGTCTCTAATTATACTTGTCTAGATTTATTGAGACAGGAGTAACTTATAAAATGGGACCTGTTAGTGGAAGAGATTTCTTGCACAGAGTTTAGCTAGACATTACAATTCAATTAGCTTTTGAAAGTCAAGCTCTTAGCTGACTAAGTAGAGGAGGAGGGTGAGGAATTGATTTTGGATTTGGTGGTCTGTTTGATGCAGTCCTGGAAACTGAGGTCCTCTGTCTGTGTACAAGAAGCCAGTGGCCAGTTAGTAAAGAAGAACCTCCTCTGCTAATGCTCCTTCTGGTGCTCCGGAGAATTATGCTGTATTAGGGCAGTAAGGGGAGCAGTCCTGCTCCGTCATCAGGAGAGGGGACTTTAGGACAGGGCCAAGGAAAGGTTCGTCAGAGCGGGTTTTCCCTTGGCTGCAATGGCAGGGGAACACATCAGAGAAGAGTGCCAGAAGATCTCAGGAACTGGGAGGACTGAGGGCACTGCAGCCGCTCTACACCAGCTGGGAGAGGGCTGCTGTAAAAAAAGGTCATTTTCCAGGGTGCTCTCAATTACCTGAAGAGGCTCCACCCGACCCCCTAGTGTCAGCCAAAGTCTAGAAGGCACAATGCAAATTCTCATCAGCTGCATATCAGATGAAACTGAAATGTGTTCATTATCCCAAACACGGTATTCTGCCCCTCATTATGTCCTCAGGGTGCCTCATTCTTTGACGTGCTTTCTGGCTTTAATGTCTATAACACAGCCTGCCGTTTTCCTCCCCTGGAGAGGGACAGATGATGAACGCTAAATGCTGCCCAAGCAGCCGGTTGCTCCCTTTTTTGTCCCCATGTGGGCCCCTGCTGTCCTTCCTTACAGGTGCTTCAGCCGGGGGTTCTGCTGCTGCCACCAATTTCCCCAAAACCCATCCCCATGGCTGCTGTAGTCTCTATGCGTGTGTGTTCTCTTAGCAATGCAGGACTGTAGCACCTTAAATAATTTGTTAGACCTTTTGCAGGAGAATCATATATGTGGTGGAAAAACGTAGCCTGCATACACAGCTGTCTGTCTGACACGAAAATCTGGTAGCACGCCAACTGCTTCCTTCCCCGCAGTGCAGGTTGACCATTTTGAGGATACATATGCATAGGGGGCGATTTTGTACAAGAACGTGTTAGTGTGGATACAGCACTGAATGACTGTAGTTCTATTAATTCGAAGGACACCCTGAGCCTAGAAACCATCTAGTTTGATTTGTATCAAATTAAGAGAGCAAGCTAATGAGGTGTGTGGACCCAAGCTGGCTCAGATGTCTGTACCATCGTCTACAGCGCTTTGGGTTATCAAGTCAGGGTGCTGAAGGGAACAGTAGGGGAACATCCGAGCTGCTTCCACAGAACCAGCACAAGTCCACTGGGGCCAGAGCTGCATGTCGGATAACCGATCCTGATGGCTTGTAGCTGAAGCAATTTGGCTCTTGAGATATGTTTCTCTGGTGCTTTAACTGGGATTTTCATTACCCAAAGTATGCCAGTCCATCATTATCCTGCACGTAGATCTGTGCATGTTACAGATCTAACGCAATCCTGTCCCTCTGAATGCATGATCTGAAAGGTATTTAGCTAAATTTTCTGTGCCTCAGCAAACTACGCTGTCGTGAGCCTTTGGTTAGCGAGACAAAGTTGCAAGATATATGCAAATATTCTATTGCTCTCCTCCCACCGCCCTCTTTCTCAGCTAAGCTACAGACTTTGTAAGTTGGCAGAACCCCTCTGCTTTATTGCTGTTAATTTGCCTGACTTGCTGAATTTCTGCCACTCAGTTTTCTAGTTGGTGATTAATTGCTCTGAAGCATACAAGAGGATTAAACACATTTGCTCATCCTGCCTTGGGAGGGCTGGGTAGTAAGATGTGTAAAACACGGACATTTTATTTACACACTGGAATCCTAGGAGCAGGGCAGTCCCCTCTTCTTGCAGTAAAATAAAAGTTTGCTGGTCGGTTGTTAGTTGCTCAGGGATCATAGCCCTCATTACAGCATTTCCAGCTTCATGAGACTGTTGTGAGGCTAAGGTCAAGTTTGTAAACCTCTCTGAGACCTTGGAGGAGGAGTAAATAACATTACTACAGTATTGAAACTTAAAACGGTTAAGCAGCGTTAAAGGCTTAGCTAGATAAATGATACCTCAGGGACTGCGGGGGTATCTTTGCAGGTTATGTCTAAGATGACATCAGGTTGTAGAAGCAGCATTATATTACAAGATTGTCTGCATATGCAAATGAAATGATGGGAGAAAATAATTTCTAGAAAAATTTATTTTAAGCCTGTTTACTATTCAGCCTTCACTGCTGGGACTGGCATCGCAATACTTTCAGGGGACTTGTAGAAAGGAAGAGCTGAAAGTAAAGCTGTTCAACTTCCATCAAAGTTTTTGACAGAACATTTTTATTTGTGTAACTAAAAAGTTTTCACTGGAAATTTTGGTTTTGACAAATGCTTGGGTCAAATCTAGACAAGTGTCAAAGGTCTTTTGTAGGAACAAAGATCACTGCACGGTTCAAGGAGGAAGGGAAATTTCTGTCTTTTCGTCAGGAGGCGAATGGCTCAGAGGCAGCTCCTGGAATTAAGAAACAAATCACCAAAGACAAGAGTTTGGAAATTAACATTATAATGTTGCAGCTTTCACATGCATCCTTCCAGTCAGAAATGCTGATTTGTTTATTTTCACTTTTCACCTTTGTGTTTTCAATGCCAAGATTCTTGTGATTTGGTAGACTAGTTTGCAAAACATCAGATAGTAACACCATTTCTTCTGAAGCAAAACTGTGCCTTCAGGTCTGTAATAATAAAGAGGATATATACTTTTATGTCACTGATACTTCAGCTCTGCTTTATTAACAAAGGTCATATTTCCATTTTTGGTTTCCAGCCATAACACAAAAACAACATCTTGGCTAGATCCACGGTGCCTGAACAAACAGCAGAAGCCTCTAGAAGAATGTGAAGATGATGGTAAGAGACTGAAAACAGTGAAATGATAAGGTGTTTGATCCATTTCTAGGTGGCTTGCTTCCTTTCCTTTTCCCCTTTCCAATAATCTGTGTTCAGAAGTACTTAAAAAAAAAAAAGTTTATTAGTAAGTGCATAGAGACAGTATCTGCTGTGTTGTTGTAAAATCACTGCCTGTGTATGTCAAATAGCCATCGAGATGGCAGATCATTTAATAAAAATCGAAGAGGTGCTAGAAATAAGAGGCCTCTGGTTTTGCAAGGGCATTTGAATAGTCACTGATGCTGAACAAGACTCAAAGCTTTCTAACGTGTTTGCTCCTTGGCTCGCTGTGTAGGAGGAAAGCGACTGAGTGCATGCTCCATTGTGTTACGCTTCAACCACCTGCTTTACGTGAACTGAAAGAGTTACGTTGTTATTTCCTTGTTTGAGCAGAAAAAACTCAAATTGCTCCGCTTCTACTGTTAAATTCTGACAGTCCACTTAGCGTTATGATTGCTGAAAACAAATTGCATTTGAAAGTGTAGATTTTTGCCACTGAGAATTTACACTGGTGTAATTTTGTATTCCTTGAGATGTTAGAAATGCAAGCCACTGTCCAATTTAGAGCAGCCAAATGCAGGACTGTTAAAGGAGGTTCTTTCCCTGCATCCTTTAGGAGATGCTGGAAGAAAAAAGGAATCATGATGAAAATAACTTAAATGTTTGGGAAAACCTGTGTGGAAATGTTGGTCTACTGACCAGGAAAGGTGATGGTATTCTAACGCATAATTTTGGCTAACACAGTGCTGTCATGGTAGACGTGTCTTAAAAATGGAAGGATTTACTTCGTCAGTGCTGGTGCTTTCCTTGTAAAATTAGTTTTCATAGTATGATTAACCTCCTACTGGTGTGAGTCAGCTCAATAAGAATTACAATTTTATTCTGGAAAAGAACCAACTCAATCCCTTTTTACTGGGAGGTTCAAATCTGGCCTCCAGAACTGCTGTTACTATTTTTGCACATGCAGTTTTTCAACCTCCGCTTCATTTCACATGTGAGATTTTGCAGGATGTGAGGATTTGCCGGTGCAGCCTTTGGTGCTGTGATGAGGTCACCAACTTCCTAGTGACAATGCAGCGTACCCCTAAACCACAAGGATGTGCAAAGCCCAGGCAAAAACCGAGCATACCGAGCTGACGCCTGCTTCCGATCCTTAGCAGCCGGCATCGAGCGGAGGGAGCTGGATTAATGAAGGCCTTGCTCTGTGCCTAAAAATGGATATGTCAGTGGGTGATCAGAACTGGAGCAAAATTAAACAGCAGCATAGGCAGGCAAAGCTCCCTCCTCCTTGCAGTTAAGCGTTGCTGGCAATTTAAAGAGGAGTTTGCTAAGTCTTGGCATAAGCTTTCCTCTTTCAGAGGGTAATTTTCCCTGAAGCACAACTTCTGTCCCAGCTTTCTCTACCAGCAAGACTCGCAGTACATCGATAGCCCCGGTGACGCCAACAAGCGGGACGTGCCGCTGTGGGTCAGCGTGCCCCGCGCTGTGCCCTGAGCCAGGGCAAGGAGCAGCCGGCAGGCTCGCTGAGCTCCGCTGTTAAACAGTCTCAAGTCTCCTCGCAGAAGGGAAAGTCTTTCTCTGGTCCTCTTAGCAATTATAAAACAAACATGGGAATCATTTATTTTATCGGGATTAGAAACATACAGCTGGTATTTTTGTATGTAATTGAATTCATTATTTTGCAGAGTAGTGGCATTTTTCTTTGTCAGGTCCTTAAAATCAGCTACTGTCATCTTCCCTCACACTCCTTCACTTCATTCACTAAGTTGCTCATTAATGAATATTTTTAACGTTCAGTAGTTAAACCAGTTGCTTCTTAGGTACAGCAGGGCACTGCACTGTTGTGCTTGGCTGCTCTGATCTTGCTTTGTGCATAAGAATAATTATATTTCAGAAAACAATGTGAGCACAAAGAAAAGAGAAGGTTATTTTTACTGCATCATGGAAGCTGGATATTTTTGGCAAAAGTCACTGTTGATTGTATTTCCACTGCAGTCAGTGGGACTCCTCCTCTCTTTTGTTTGTTGTGTGTGTGCGCGTGTTGAGTTTTCAGGCTTGACCCCATCCTGTTTGTGGTTTTTATAAACGTTAGATCTAGTTTCAGATTTGTTTGGGTACAGTTGCCTTGTGTTTTTTCTTCATCAGGATACATGTCCCTAACAAGTTTTTGGTCGTTTCCAGTTGTTTAGGCTATCAAAGGAAATTGCAATTCATATTTCATGCTAATGGTCCTGAACAACTGTTTTGGCAGAATACATTGCAAACAGGTTGTGGAAGTGGTTTTTTAGGTGTCCAGATTTTCAAAAGCAATGCTGTGACACTACATCTTCTGTTGGCTTCTATCATTCATTTATGTGGCTTATACTTTACTGTATTAGGTCCAAGATTGTTTTTACCATCTTTGTTCTGGTTTTGTCATCATCATCTTTCATTTTCAGACTGCATTATTATTATTTATAGGGTAAGCAATACTTTAATCATCTGTGTCACTGTTAACTTATGAATATGGAGCAGATAATGATAAATGGAGCAAGAGTGAATATTGATGGCTTTGTGTCTTTGAAAAATTATGTGATCTTTGTCCCAGGTGCCTTGCTAAAACTGGTGCATTCCCGTATATGCCTCACCAGTGCATCTGGACTTTGGTGCGGACCTGTGTCTCCAGTTAAACAAGGCGCTTTGCTTCCTGTCTATCTTAAATCATCTGAATAGTTACAGTGAAGTCAATTGGACCTTGTATGCACGTAAATTTAGGTACTTGCTTGAAAACCTTGCTGCATTAGTTCTTATTTAGATGCAAGGTTTTCCTCTCAGATTTCTTCATTAGTATTCAGGTCTGGCCTTCTGATAGATCCGTGTCTCTACAGAACAGATTGCGAAGGTCGGACCGTACAGATCTGAGGGAGAAGCTTCACTACAGTGAGAATAACACAAATGTATTACTTTGCCATATCAAACTGTGGCATGGAAGTAGTCAATTGATACAGCTATTTTGAGAATGCAAGAACCAGTTCTTTCATTGTCTACATCAGATCCATCAATATTCTAATCACTAAGGTGGGATAAATGGAAAGCTTGGGCTCAGTCTGTAGAAAATTAGTGCCGGTTCTGCTGTTTGCTGTAGGGAATTTCTTGCTTGGTGCTGGTATCTGAAATTTTCTTTTAATTTTTTCTGTCTCATTTACTGCTCTTCCCTTGGAGAAGAAGGGGTACACACGGAGGAACTGGACAGTGAACTAGGTAAATCATCCATCTCTCGTTTTGATATTTGACTTCAACTGCTCTGTTTTAAGCCTTTAATTACTTACTTTCTCCTTTGTATCATTTTGCATCTTTCAGTTTTTTTATTTCAACAAGCCTAATTTATCAGCAAACCTTCCCTACCACACAAAGCATTAATCTTCCCCTAGCTTCAGATCTAGTGTTTTTCTTACTGATTCAGAGTTTGAAGAAAGCTGGAGGGCCTTAATCTTGCAAAGTTTGTTCGAGGTTGCTTCCTCCTGGACCCTGCAGAAGTCAGGGGCTTTTCTGTTGGCATCACTGGCTCCAGGAAAAAGCTTATAGATGCCAAAGTTGAAATCAAGTCGCTGATGATGCTTTTTCACTGGAGCCAAAGACGTTTCCCAGAATAGAGAAGCAAAGTGTGATTTAGAAAGTTTAAGTATTACATAGGAAGCTGCTGCTGAGCTTGTGAATGAAACAGCTGAAAATTTTGCCTCAGTAGGTGATTTTATAAACAGATGATTTTCAATGATGTGGTACACTTTTATTTGCTGCATCTTTTTTGTGAAGAATGCTGTCTTGATATCTAATCTCAGTGGTGCTCATTCTGTTTATACTGATGGTGGAGGTAGTTGTTATTTCTGTTCAGTTATGCTCTAGTGCACTTGGAAAGCTGAAAGGCATAACAGGTTGCATAGGATTTTATTTCTACTAGGTCTATTATTGCTTTTAAAAAAGACTGTATTTACAGTTTATAGTTCTGCATACTGGCGGGTTGTATTACCAGAGAATTAACCTCTGGTTTCTGTAATGACTTGCAAGTAAGTGTATTCTGCTTCCTGCTTCTGTGTGATTGATACGGCATCAGCAGCCAGCAGCTATTGAGTGGACTTTTAACGCTACTCCGAGAACTCTTCTTCTGGATATTAGGCCTGGAATAATGTTGGAGGCCTAACTTCTTTTAGTGCAAGAATTTGAAAGAAATGACAACTTAAAGAAGAACGCAGTCACTTTAGTGGCACGTGAGCGTTATGCGCTGCTCATACAAATAATCAGCAGCAGACCAAGTACCATCAGAAGTAGGTGGATGCACACCAACAACCTGCAAAGATTTCTCATGAAGGTCTTTACAAAGGGCAACTTAAAATAAGAGAGTTCTTTCAGTCTCATATCAGGATCTAGTGCAAGAGAAGAGCTGAAAAAATAGATGCAGGGAAACACATTAATTGATAAGCCTGACCCCAGTTCTACAGGCGCTTACACAAGTGTTTTGCTGGAAGATCATGGGGTGTTGCCTTTGTTTTATCGCAGATAAGCTTTATTGAGCTCACAGTCCATCGATGTACTTTTGAGATTTGCAAATGTTGCAGTGTAAAGAAAGACACTTTCAAATGGCTCGCTTGGTTGCAGCAACGTTAGGGAGGGGGCATGAAAACATATGGCCTATTCACTAACCACACTTGTGGTTGGTATAAACAGGTTGGCACCAGCTATTTAGCTCCTTAGCTTATCAACAGTTTCTGTTCTAAATATAAGAAAATTAGAACTTGAAGCATTTGCACAATTTCTTGTTTTCCAGAGAGGTGGGTTGAATGTGGAGTAATAGGTCAACTCTTTTTAACAGAAGGTTGTACGCAAGGACACAAAAATCTAATCTTTAGAGTAGAATCTGACATATGCTTGGGCAGATCCTCTGGGCCTCACAGGGAGCAGTAAGAGCTGAGTATACTGAGGTCATCTCCAGCTCCTTTATAGTGATGCAAGGGTGTGACTAAAATACCTGGTGGTTGGAGACATTTCCTTTTAAGAACCCATCCATCCCCTCTGTAGGGTAGGATACTAAATAAGAGCATCTCAGTAGGAATCTATGTATTTACCCCAGGCTTAAAAGTCTAAAATTGGGTATTTGTCCATTGAATTTACCTGCTGACAAATGCTCTGAGATTGCAGAGTGCTGCATGGATGTACTGAAAGAAAAACCATATGGCTCATTCAGGCTCCTAATGGTGCAAAATGTTTTTGGAAATCTCATATTTATGATAAAATCTAATGCTCTGGGTCATCTTCAGTTTGGCAGGAGAGACAGAGAAGGGAGATGAAAAATTTAAAGCCTCTAAGAAGCTAGACTGTGCGGTATGGCTAAGGAGAATATTACCTTTTGCTTTAGAGAACTTTCAGAGGCTTTTAGAACTTGGAAAGCAGATCTACGTAATCAGCAAGTAATGTGTTGAGAGCTGCAGTTTTGTGTATTGTTATTTCCAAAAATAGAGAGATATGTTCCTTAAATGGAAAGCTGCGGAGATAGAAAACTGGAAAGATTTTGGCACAGTACCATTTTGGGGGTTAGGAAAGTGCTGGTTTTCTGACCTTCTGTGAAAATTCTTTAAAAGAGAAGAAAAAAAAATTTAATACCAAAACCATTTGTGAACAGAAGAAAAGCAAAAAAAAATTTGTTTAAACTTTAAAAATAGAAAACACTTAATAGTCCAAAATAGACAAAAGAGATTTAGCAGGAAAAATTGTGGAAAAGTCATTCTAAGGCATTTGTGCATTACTTCTCCCCCTCCCTCGTTCACTTTTTATTTTTCTTCCACCCCCAGCTTGGTCTCTTTACCATTCTGCTTTCACCATAGTGCAACGGATTGATGGCTGCCACAACTTGTGATTTCCCTGATTGCATGCTAGGTCTTACTTTAATTGCACTGAAACTCTTTAAGCCAGTCCCACAGTGTTTTCACCATATGGGACTCCTTTGCAAACCTGAAAGTTCCCTTTGCGAAAAGACTTTCAAGATTGGCCTCTAGCTTTCTAACTTTTTCTCAGATACACTTGCACACTGAAAAGGAATATCTGTTTCTGAAGCGTTCATTTCAGATTGATGTGCTGATAAAATTGTGGAGTATTTTCATGCCCAAAAGTTAGCACTGGCTTGCATTTAATTGCTTATGTCTCAAGGAATCCAAAGATGTTAAACCCAATAAGGATAAAATAATGATAAGAATGGAAAACCTACTTTATATCTGCAAATAAGGGACGTGTGGAGCAAAAACCATGAAAATCGATTTCATCTGATCTTCAGCCAATTCTGAACACAAACATAAACTTTGAGTAATTAGCCCGTGTGTGTGTTTGTATAGAATTCTGTTCATCTCCAGTCTGGAGATATTTCTGTCCTTATGGCAACATAGTTGAAGTCTGTAAGTGCAGAACTAGATACTTACGTTTATTCTAATTAATGGACCATTGTTGATTGTATTGGCTCACCAGTTGATGCCATTAATGAAAATAAATCTTTGCATTTGACAGTAAACAGATTATTTATGATCAGTCTTGTCAATTCAGTGATAAATTTTGAAGGAATTATTTTGCATGGGGTTATTTGAACTTGTGTTATCTGACAATGGCTTTTTTTTCTTATTTTATTTTTTTTTTATTTAAATGAATGTGCAGAGTCTATGGGACCATACTTGCACAGTCCATAGCATGGTGGAGCCTTCTTTCAAGTCGATTCACAGTATTACACAAACATACCATTCTGTATTGTTAATAGGATGATTATTTCAGTACCCACAGCCAATGGGAACATTGTGTTTAAATGAGTGAGGCAAGGATCAGGCCCTTAAGTAATACATACAGCTTTAATAACCCTCTGTTGGATGCTGAAGTGATTTTATTACATTCACTAATTATAGTTAAAGTACGATGTGCAGTCTAGAAAATCAACAGGAACAAAAGCGGATACATTTCCAAATGTTAATTTCATCTTCAGAACTGTTTTTTGTTAATTACGCTAATTAAAAAAGGAAATCTCTGTTACATGTGATTATGGCAATATGTGTTTTTACATTAAGTGCTATGCAGTGAAATACATCTGTGTGTGCCAGCCCCACTTGGGTGGATTCCATTTGTCGGGCGTTTACGTTAAATTCACTTTGTCCTCTTTCAAGATGCGTTTCTGTGTTGGGCTCACGGCTGAGTGATGCAGAGTAAATCCCTAAGAAAGGAGTCAAAAAAGCCTTTTTTCAGCAGTGGTGAGCATAAATGGCTCAGCCCTGGTACAGGAGATGAAAGTGGTCTCTCTGTTAGCGTGCTACAGTTGCTTGCCGTCATCTCGCCTATCTTCGTAGGCTGGCATTAAAATGCCTCCGGCCCGTTGCCTGCATTGACTTCCACTGCAGTGCTGCACCCAGGGCAGCTCTGCCCACGACAGTGAAACCAAGAGGGTACTTGAGGCACTCCCAGAAAGGAAATTTATTGATTACTTGTTCATTTAATGCAAAAAACAAATCTAAAATTGACTGGCATGGGCATCTTCCTTCTGAATTGCTAACGCAGCACTGGTAGGACAGGCTGTGCTATACCAGCCTTTAAAGGAGGCTGTGATTGTTCTGAAAAGTGTTCAGAGCAAAGTCTGAGCTACTGATGAGTTTCTTAAGCTGAGCAGGAGCAGCTACCTGTCAAAAAAACTGCATTGGAGGCTTCAGTAATGCTTTTTCTATTTCCAGAGTTGCCTGCTGGTTGGGAGAAAATTGAGGATCCCGTATATGGTGTCTACTATGTAGAGTAAGTGCTGCTCTCTGGTTCTGGTGTGGCTGTCAAGTGGAGGAAGGCTTTCCTCCACAGCAGTCTGTATGCTTTGTTGGTAGCATCTCACACCGAGGAGGAGGAGGAGGAGGAGGAGGAGGAGGAGGAGGAGGCGACCCTGGCCCCTTACAGGCTGCAGGATGCTATAGGGGCTGGGAAAGGGCAGCCCTGCCTTGCCATTCCCCATCCTCTGGTGGGCTCTGGCAGCAGCACCCTGGGGTGGGGTGGGCTCCAGGGAGAGAGGAGCACCCTGGGAGGGGCTTGAGCTCCAGGGGGTGAGCTCAAGCAAGACAAGTGCACCCCGGGGTCGGGGCATGCAGGAGTCCCAGCACCTCACAAAATACTTTCATCCAGAGAACACGAACAAGCGTGCAATTAACTGAGCTTGATCTCCTTCATATAGTGCTATGATCACAATACGAGTGTGCAAAGCAGACCATCAATTCAGTTACCAGTCAGAAGACACTCAAATGAGGAATGGACGAGCCTGTGTGACCAAACAGCCATGGCAGAGGTTCTTTCATCAGGCTGTGTTGTTGTGAATAGAATTACAGGTTTAATGGGACTCTCTCCGGAATTAGAACAGCTTCTTCTTTATCTAGATGTCAGATCACTCCCTTGGGAAACCAGAGATCTGAGTTTTGTTTCATCACTGACCCTGTAAGATGAATTTTTAATTATGTGTATACTCCTGTCTAGTAGGATGGCTTATGATAGCTCTCAGAATAGACATGGAATACGTTTCTGCCTGCTTTGGCTTATTTCTGACCCTACCATCTGTGCCTAGGGAAACAAGGTTAGCAAACTGTGTAATTAAGGCTTGACATTTATTTACCAAAGACATCAAGAATATTTTTTGGCTATTAAATGCCATGCCAAGAGGTCTTCACAGCATTTTTTCCTGTCACTTTATATATACATGCCCGTTAGTTTTGTGGCACTCCTTAGTGAAGAAATTAAATAGAAAAGTAACAGCAATGAGCCATAAGTTTATTTTACTTGCTATCTATAACCTAGCAAGATGGTTATAATGTGAGCATTTGTCTCTGTCCCTTCCAATTCAGGCACTCTATTGTTGCATAATAGTTTTTACTGAGAAACAAATGTATCATGAAAAAATTTGTATCATTTTAAAAGTAGTTATTTTTTCTTAACTTTCTGAAGAGATCTTGAGATGGGAAATTAGTTAAATATTTTTTCTGTAACTTAATATTGAACTTTAGCAGAAAAAATTCTTAACAACTATCTAGAGTGCTTCTATCGTAATTACTTGAAAAAGTGGATGGTTGTTCATTTGGGGGTTTTTTGGTTTTTTTTAATAAAGACATGTGGGACAAGAGACAATAAAATAGCAAGTTCTTAACGGTAAACTTTGGTTTACAAAGATGGGCTTTAAGCTAATATAATTTTCTAAGGTCTACCTGCTCCTCTGCTGTAGCAAAATCACTATTGAAAAAGTGCTCTTGAACAGCTGGAGAGCAGCTCATCCCAGCTGCAGCGAGTCCCCAGACCTGCCCCCACCGCCCTGGCATCTGTGGCTGGTGGTCGTCGTTCGGCTTCATGAAATGGTTAATCCTCTGTAGAGCACGTTGCTTGTCTGCCATGTTTGGGGCTGGGCTGCTTTTTTTTTTTTCCTTTTCCTGAGACTGGTAGGAAGTATTGGCTCTATAACATCTCATATGGGTCAAAAGCTGCCTAATGGCCCTCCAAGGAGGGCATCTCCAGTTTCACCAAATGCCCGTTTCCACTGGGAGTATTTGCTGGTGGCTGACTCTGAATATATTTTGATCCATTTGGAGCCCAGCGTTTCAGCTCGTAGCCTGCGTCCCCGCAGATATTTTAAAGACACCCTGTTAATAGTGTGCATCGGTCAGATAGCTGACAGATGTTAGCAGTTGTTGGGGTTTGGGTTTGGTTGGTTTTTTGGTTTTTTTTAACTTCAGTGAGCCAGGGAATGACTGCACCTCTGGGAATCTGATTAAAGCAGGGATGATATAGGCCTGCCTTTTAAAATGCAATCAGACAGAGTGCCTTTTCTGCTTTAATCTCATTTTTCACAGATAGATCACTACTTTAATGTATTTGAAGGAATCAGCCATTCCTGCTCAAGACATCATATCAATACTGGAATCCGCTTGTTTTCCTAAATATGCTTTTTGGCAGGACTAGGTGAGCCTTGCTCCACTTACACTGCTGTTGAGTTTGTTTAGTATTTTACTCCTTTCCTCAGAGGAGTTTCATGCCTGGCCATCATTCCTGCTTGTCACATGAAGGCTTTCCTAATTTATTGCTCTCTTTCATCTCCAGCCACATCAACCGGAAGACGCAGTATGAAAACCCAGTTCTTGAAGCAAAGAGGAAGAAACAGCTCGAGCAACAGCAACAGCCACCAGAAGGTTGGCACGGCCAAGGGCATGATGGTTGGGGTTTTCATGAGGGAACGTGCTCTCCCTCGCCTTGGCAGCACCATGCCAATGTGTTTGTCCTTCCTTCTGTGGCCTTAGTCTTTAAGGCAAAATGGCATGCATAGGAAAGGTTGCATATGCCCTTCACATAGGATGCAGCAAAGGAGAAAATCTAAACCATATAAGTGCTTAAACTTAGTAGCTTTCACCCCTGTAAAGGGGAGAGATTTTTCTTTTAATGTCCTTTGTTTCTGGAAAGTTTCTAGGCTTCCCAGAAGCAATTAAAACACACATTTTCCTGTTTAATCTGTTCCGTCAACTCACTGTATCTGCTATTGTTCCAGTCTGCATTGGGACTCATAGGCTATCAAAGGGGGCAAGGAGTGGGCATTTACATGCACTCTGAAGAAACCCCTCTGACTGAGAGACTGCTTAACCCAAGAGCTTTGGGTTGTCAAGCTTTAACATCTGAAGTAATTTCATTATTTTAAAACATTTTTTATTCTTTTCCGGGGGGGGGGGGGGGGGGGGGGGGGGGGGGG
>JAVKLA010000036.1:16909842-16935191 GCA_034782735.1 Sagittarius serpentarius | reverse complement strand
CGTCCCCCCCCCCTTTTTTCTTTTTTTTTTTTTTTTTTTTTTTTTTTAAATGCAGCCCAAGTACAGTGAGGGGTCTGTGGCATTTGGGTTTGTTGTGGTACCTTCGTAGCTTTCACACCAAGTTATTTCACAACAGTTATTGTCCAAGGGGAAAAAACAATTTAGGCTTCAACGTTCCTCCTGCAGCCCCGTTTCCCGCAACATCAGCTCTTCTACTTAGGTGCCATGAGTGCCGTGGGGAATAGATTTCATATAAATGTCAAGACCACTTAGATGCAAATCAAGTCCCAAGTCTGAGTGTGAGGTGAGGTGTCCCAGCAGATGGATCAGTTGACCTGGACATAGAGAGTCCTCCAGAACTGGTTTTTGGACATCCCATTCATTTTATTCCCTCTCTCTGTGACTCTGTTTCCTCTCTTGCCATGCTTCTCACATCTCCTCTGCTTGAATGCCATGCTCCCAGTGTGTGTACGTGCAGGAGCTCATAGTGCTGTTCTGAAACGAGTAACATTTACCTCTCTGCCCTCTCTAGAATGGACAGAGGAGTGTCCATCTCTCCCACCACCCGCTGCTCCAAACCATGTTTCAAACAACCAAGAGGCAGTTCGGGAAGCACCAGTGCAAGGTAACAACCTTGTTAAACCAGTTGTAAAAGTGCAACAAGGTTTTTTCCCTGAGAATGAAATTCACTCAGCCAAGAGCAAAGGGAGTATCTCCATGAGTAGTGTCACACACCAGGGCATGTGCCTGCTTATCTGAATTCCCATAGATTTTGAGACTAGTTGTTTCAAGACCACATTTGTTGCCAAATGCAAGAGGCAAATGAGATCACCTGCATCAAAAAAGATTGTGGCTATTCTCTGTGTGGTATTCCAAGTCTTTAAAAAGGCATGGTGAAAACATGAGTTACAACATCAATATTGGTGGGATTTAGCAGCAACTGCGGTGGATGCAAGCGCAAGTAGGAGGAGACCCTTTTTCTACAGAGCTGTATGGCTATGCAAGGATTAGGCTTTTAAGCCTTTTAAACTCTACTGAGTTTAAAATGTGGCTCTTATAATAAGACCCAGTGCAGAGATTTCTTTCTGTTCTCATAGGTCAAGATTCTCTCCCAAAATGCAGCACAAAATCTCACCATGTTGCGCTGTGATTGAGACACAGACATGCATTAATGTGGTCATGTTTTAGTTTGAGAGCCAAAGCCAATGTCACCCCATGTCTGCCTTTGTGGGCAGGTAGCGTTTCAAGTTAAGAGTAGTTTAAGAGCCCTGGAAACTGGTCAGCGTGTTTGGGAGCTGTGATGAGCATAGGTTGTCGTCACTGTTGGGCAGGAGCTTGGTTTTGGAGAGCTTGGGGTGTCTTGGTTGCACCTGTGACATCTGAGCAGCCAGATTCTGGCATTGCCATGGATGAGTCTAGCTTGCAACTTTATGGATTTTCCTTTGTGTGTGCTTTGAATCCAAATGAAAATCTGGGGGCCATAGGGCCTGAGAGGAACACCAGAAGAGGGAGATCCTCTGCCATTTGGAGAGCTTTGCAGAGCTACCAGGCCTCCCGTGCTGAATCTGACTTTCTGTAGTAACAGAGGGTGAAGAGGCACAAACGCCTTGGCCACATGTTAGGAGGAAATTACATCGTGTTTCTGAAAAATCTAAGTTGAAGCTCCTCTGGGAAGTTCTGCTTGATAATAGGTCCAAATACTGCGGACCTACTTTGAAGTTGTACACGTGTACAAGTACTTTGGGCCTTATGTATTAGTGTCAATGGTCTGTGTATAGCTAACTGCTCACAGACCTGTTGCTTGTCTTAAGTAACTAACCAGACAAGACATGAATCGCTCCTGAATTTGCAGTGTGAGCTGAAACATTGCCAGATCAGGTTGTCAGGAGGGGCAGAGAGTTCCACTTGTACCTGTTGCAGTATGAGTGCTCTCTGCTTATAAGTGGTTTTAAGTAGGCTTCATCTTCGGCTACATCTAAATTGCATAGCAAGCGAATGGCTTTGCCCTGGTCTGCAGGAACCAGAGGCTGGGGAAGGTGAGAGAGGGGGAATCTGGCTGGAGCATGTCATCCTGACAGAGCTGGGAGCAGCCGGGGGGAGGCTGGCCCTGGGAGCTGGGAAATACTCCCGCGCTCTGCCGGTCAGCCATGGGCTCCGAAGGCGAGCCCGGCAGGGCTGCTGCTGTCCCAGGCAGCCTTTCCTGCCACGAAGAGCCGGGGAGTGCTCTCTGCAGCAGCTGGCAGCAGATCAGCCCTTCCAAAACAGGTGTGTGAAATGTAGCAGTATCCAAAGCCCCCAGCGCATTCCCGAGGGGTGTTAGAGTACCTTAGAGTAATCTTGCAGTTGCAGCAAGGAAGAACACGGGAGGTATGGGGATGGTACCCTCACCACCAGGCATCTGGGGTTAAGGATGTCATCAGAGTGCCCCAAAACTGCTGGTCTTCCTCAGGGAGACATCTGTGAATGTCACCTCTGCCTTTTACACTGTCAGGCTGAAGCAAAGGCTGCTCAAGCATCCATGCTCGGCAGTGCAAAGGATCCATCATGCAGGGGATGACGTTAGAAGCCTTACTCACCTCTCCACTCACTCCTGACTGCCAGCCACCGAAATTGTGCAGCAACGTTACAGGAGAGCATTAGCCTGTCTCAGCACCACTCTGAGTGACGTGTCCTGGTACCCACTGATGACTCCTCCTCTCTTTCATTCCTTCCTCTTCCTTTCTCAGTGCTGCTCCCTCTTCTCTCGCTCCCCATTTGCAGCAACTACTTCCAGCTTCCCCGTCCCCCTGCCCTATGCTCCGGGTTTCCATCTCTCCCACTGATGGCACTGCTGGCAGCGACGTGGGCACAAGGACCCTAGCACTGCTCTCCCGGCTGGGGTTTTGTAGATACGCTCATTTAAAATGCAATCCCCTCCCAAATGCTGTGGGTGGGACATAGCCTGTGGTGCTTCTATGCTGTTACTGCAGGGCAAGTTCACCCCGTATCTGTGGGCAGAGGCCAGCAAGCTGTGCTTGTTCTGCTTGTCTTTTGAACCAGAAATCAGCACAGGACCAAGCCCCTCTGCGTGCCGCCTCAGCCGTGTTTGTTACCTGAGACGTCGGGTTGCACTGTGATAGTCAGGGCTTTTTTGCAGCATGGGGTCTGAGCAGAGCATCTGCCCACGATGTGCGGGATTACTGTGTTCCTGTGCTACCCTTCAAAGGCAGAAGACTGCAAATCCTCACGCTGCACCCTCATGAATAATCTTCAAATATACTTCCCCCCCCCCCCAGTCAAAGGCTTATGAGTCTCAAATCCCCTCACTCTCCCTCAAGGTCTCCTTTCTGAACAGAGGCCCACGGCAATGCTGCCGAGGTTTTTGAAAGTACGCCAGCTCTCCTGGCTGCAACACACACTGCTGATCCTGGAGCTGTCACCAGAGGGCTTAGTGGCACAGTCTTTTCCCCTCTAAGCACTGAAAACAATTAAAAGTGCAAAGGTGTTTAGTGTTGGCACTGTGAAGTACAGCAACCAAGATCCCTTTCCCGAGCCTGTGCGACGTGCTTTGCAAGGATGCGCTTTTGTCTTTGGAGCACCTCGTTCCTTCTTAACCGTGCTCCCAGAGAGCATTAACAGCCCTCCAGCACAGCCGCTCCGGGCCCGGGCCGCTCTTTGATCCGTACTTCACGATGGCAGTGTTTCATCCGCAACAGGCAAGGAGCAGAAAGGAAAGAGAAAAGACTTCAAATGGTGTCTGAAGAACAACATCAGCGTCCTCCCCTTTTTCACTGGAGGAGGCCGCAGGGTGGTAGCGATGGTGGGGTGTGGGAGGGTTATGATAAAGGGTTACGCAGCGTCTTACCAGAGCTCAGAAGCTGCTTTTTGCTTGGTGGGTTAGGAGAAAGCCAAGTGGTGAAAAACATAATGATATTCCTTTCTGCAGAAGTTCTCACTGCAGACTCCTTCTGTAGGAGGCACTTGTGCTGCCCCTCTCCCATCCTTCCTGGGCTGGATATAACCACCTCAGGACTGAGATAAGACACATATCTAAGCCAGCATTGCCAGCTTTGATATATTCCATTCTTTAAAGCCGCATGTTTTCCTCTTTGTAGCTTTGGGCTTTGGTGTGCACAACCACAGCTAACAAAGTGCCAGGTACTAGGGTTTTTGCTCACTCCTTTTACTGCATGATTGGATCCAAGGAGATGGGTGGAGTGCGATGAGGTGAGAGGATGCGGGAGTGAAGTGCAGTCCTGTCCCAGCACACCACTGTGTTTGTCCGTGTACTTGTTAACAACGAGGAGGGGCAGAGGAAAAACGGATCAAATGCTCTTGCCTGCCTGTTTATAGATTTTCCAAACTTCCTGCACAGGAAAACCTTTTTTTACACGAAACCCTTCTGAGTTGAAAGGGAAATTCATCCACACCAAGCTAAGGAAAAGCAGCAGGGGTTTCGGCTTCACTGTCGTTGGAGGGGATGAGCCGGATGAATTTCTCCAAATCAAAAGTTTGGTGCTTGATGGCCCCGCAGCGCTGGATGGCAAAATGGAAACAGGTACCAATGCTTTATATCAAAATCACCACCACCACTTTGGTTTATGTTTTTACAGCTGGTTTTATGTGCAATTCATAAAGGACTGTAGTCCTTATCCCCTTTTTGGGAAAAGGCATTCAGCTTTCCCATTAGCAAGCAAGGAAGTGAGATACGTGAAGGGATATGTTCAAAATCTTACAGCACGGCACTTCATGTGCTGGAATTTCTCCGGTGTCAAAATAGCTAGCTGGGGCCCTGCCAGCTCCTGCTCTCCCCACGCTGACCTGCCGAGAGGAGCCGGCAGTTGTGGGGTCCCACATCAGGCTGCGGGTTACTGCTCCCCGCTGTGGCAACGGCTGCCGTACTTTTGTAGGGCTGCGTCACTGTGTGTTTTGTGTATCTGCCGTGCTGTTCACCCCCTCTCCCAAGTTACTCCAAGGGAATGGGTAGAGGAGTGGGCTAGTTTGCATTTCCCTGCGTAGAGGCGCCAAGGGCCAATTTGTTTTGCCAGAGATAAGGCCCAGCATGACGAAATCCCGTTAGGATTCACCTGAGGTCACAACTTCTCACTTGCAGGTGGAGCATCACAACATTAAACATCCCTGTGTTGCAGCCCCAGTATTAAAAAATGAATCATAACTTAATCGATACCTAGATTTCAGGCCGAAGTATGTCTGAGACATGACACATGGCACCATATTTGAGCAGTCGGTATTTGAGAGCCTTCTGTTATAGCTCTCATGTGCTCTCAGTTTTGTTTCTATCATATGTCAGTGTAGCACAGTGTACAAAAAGGAGAGCTGGGCTTCGAAATGACTGTTAAATGGGCCATATACCGTCATTTGAATTTATTAGTTTTTTTCATGAGCCAATTCCATTTTTACTTTCAAAAATGTTTATGTACGGAAAGGCTTTATGCAGTAAATCCATTGTGTGCAGAGAGTTCTTGCTTGCCCAAGAGTCTCCTTTTCCTTGCAAAGGTACTTACATGCTGCTATTTACCTGTGAAGTAGTACCTGTGGATGCTGCGGATCAGGTCGCAGGCTCTAGTCCTCACCTTCCTGGGGTGAACAAAACATGTGTTTTTGGTATATCTGTCTATTTCCTCTGCAGGAGACGTCATAGTCAGTGTGAACGATACCTGTGTGCTGGGGCACACTCACGCTCAAGTTGTGAAAATCTTCCAGTCCATCCCCATCGGTGCCAGCGTGGACCTCGAACTGTGCCGAGGCTACCCCCTGCCCTTTGATCCCGATGATCCCAACACAAGCCTGGTTACGTCCGTGGCAATTTTGGACAAAGAGCCGATCATTGTGAACGGGCAGGAAAATTACGACTCCCCGGCGAGCCACAGTAGTAAAACAGGGAAAGTAAATGGCACAAAGGAAGTGAGACCCAGCAGCCCGGCTGAGGTCTCCTCCAACGGACCCCATGGCTACCCCAATGACACAGTCTCTTTGGCGTCTTCAATAGCAACACAACCTGAACTCATAACTGTGCACATCGTGAAAGGGCCTATGGGCTTTGGGTTTACTATAGCGGACAGTCCTGGTGGGGGTGGCCAAAGAGTGAAACAAATTGTGGACAGCCCGAGGTGCCGCGGCCTGAAGGAGGGCGACCTTATAGTCGAGGTCAACAAGAAGAATGTGCAGAGCCTCACTCACAACCAGGTGGTGGATATGCTGATTGAATGTCCTAAGGGAAGCGAAGTCACGTTGCTGGTGCAGCGAGGAGGTAAGTCTTCAAAACCGCTTTAAAATATTTCTTCTTGAAATTAAAAAAAAAATGCATGTCATGAAAGACCTGCTCTCCTAAGCTTCTCTGTAGAAATGGTTTATGTCCTGAGGTGTAGGAACTGCCCCAAGTTGGCAGCTGTCAGGTCACATAGGTGGTTACAATTATATATTTTTTGATGCTGCACTGGAGGGAATGTGCATGTAGTTTCTGTGCGCACATGCACTACACGTCTTCTGGTAATGCACAAAAGGGTGGTATGGTTACATAGATGGTTACACCTTTACTTAAAAAACAAACCTGATCTCATACTAGTAAAACTTAATTATTTTAAATAGAACGTGGACGTTTCTTGAGCTGGTTTGGGAGATGGAAGAGGCTGGTAATACGTTCTGTAATTGGCAGCCTTCAAGACCAGACATCCAATGACTTTTCACTGTGGAAGGGTTACACCTGGGATACAGTTGAGAGTGGAGGAGAGAATTTAAACTTCTCCAAGTTGTAAGCAAATGAAATGTTACTTCTGGACACGTTTATTTGCTGCGCAATCGGGAGCTGAGCTCATTTTTGATTGCATTGCTGAAAGGCCACCAGCAGTTACAAAAAACCACCCCACCAGCAGTATGCCTGCAGCCCACATGGGAGCATGGATGGCAGGTAACCTGTCAGTGGGGTCAGTCCATCCACAGGAACTCTTTCCCTGCACATAGTAAGTGTTAAAATAATCGGAGGTAGCATACCTCACGTAGCACACTTTTAGTCTGTGGATTAAAATTGCTGGAGGGGAGTTAGTGTCAAGCTCGCAGGGAAAGTCCACGTCAGCTGTTGAATGCAAAGTCAAGAACAGAGGGGTCAGCAATCCCCCTCTCTGCTTTGACATTGGCAGCGGGGATCTGAGAGGGGCAAAGCCCCAGCCCCGCTGCCCTCCCTGTCCCGTGCAGCCGTTTTCATGGACCACATGCACATTGGTGCTGAGTGTCTCGCAGGGACAAGCAGGCTGCAGAGACAGAGTTAAGCTGACAAGTAGGTGCTGAACGCAGCCCCCAGCCAGCCCTGCGAGGAGCGTTTCATATAAAAGTACTTTTCTGATGCATTTTCTAAAGTGTTTTGATTGTAGTAGCTAGCAAGAAAAGCCAGTCCATTTAAATGGGGGACAAGTCGCTTTCTGAATTTGCAACTCTGGTTTGTTGTTTTTAAAGACCTATTTCAAGGAATTGAGGATATGGATTCTGCAATTAATAGCAGCTCTGCAGAAAGCACTGCCTTTCTCATGCTCCTTCCTTTCCAAGTGCTTACTGTGTTTTTGTATTTTGATAGTAAATTAAAAAGTAGAGAACAGAATATATTAAGAATTCTCCAATTTTCAAAGTGTGAGTTCCTTAAAGACTTTCAGTACTAGAGCAGTTTAAAAAAAATGCGCTGCATTCTCGTGATTAATATACATACTATGGAGAAAATACGGTTGGAAGAAAAATAGCAGCTATTATTAACCCTCCTGGAGAGCGCATGTATCTCTGGTAACACCATGCATTAATTATTTGAATTGTGGCTGACATTTAATAATCCTCCTTATGCCTTGAAGGCATAATGAAAAGATTTGATGAGGAAATAAAAGCATAGTTTTAATAAGATAGTTATTAGTTCCCTGGTAATCTTGAGGAATGTCTCTCCTCTTCTTGTGTTTAATCGAGATACTAACCACATGTTGAGCATTTGCTATCACCTTCCTAGATAGATACCATATCAATCTCCTTGAACTGCCTCCCTCCCTCCTTCAAGGTCCTGACATTTCCATCTGAGCATAGAGCACTTGCAGTTGCAAATTTCACGCTCTTGTGGTACAGGACGTGGAAACTGTGGTGGCCCTGGATCCAGAGTTAATCATTGAAACATGTTTTTCTTCACATCCAGAAGAAAGTGCTCAGGTTGTGGCACAGCAGCCAAGCAGAATACGGACAGCGATAGCAGCCCCAGAATCCAAACCAGTCGGGTTTGTTTAAAGCTTGCGAGATGGAGGTGGCTAAAACACACACAGCACTCGATGCTGCTGCACTTGGGCCCTTTCTCCTGTAACTTTACCTCGTGTTACCCCTGCCAAGTCTTTTATCAGAAGTACCATCCCCAGACAAGGTGCCACTATTTATTTTGGTCCGATTACGGAAATGTATCTGGCTCGGGTGTCTCGTAAGCTCCTTCAGGGCTCTGGAAGCAGTTCTTCTTCAGCTTCACTGTCAGTTGTCCTTTCCTCCTCCTCCCTCTGGTGTCCAGTGAAGAAAATGCTCAGATGCTGTCAGGCATCCTTGCATTAGCCTAACATTTGCATTCAGTCAGGCTTTGCATGAAGCATCCCTGCAACACTAAGGCTGGTGTTCAGAGCTGTCGAAAGGATTTGTCAGAAGTGATTACTAATCAGGCAGAAAAATATCAGAAAGAGATGTGTAATATACGGGAAAAGCTCTGCCTGCTCCAAGCTACTGGTGCACTCCCAACAACGAGGTTTAATTGTTAAAATGCAAACCCACAGCCGCTGAGAGCAGCCTGTGAAATATTTACTGTAAAGTGTATTCAGCTGAAGCGCTGGCTTGTGGGAGCGGGCGAGTCCTGCCGCTGCCGTTGAGTGAGGAACAGAAGGATGATTTCAGGAAGGATGAAGCTGAAATGCCCCCTCTGTGTGCTCGGCTGCTCACGTGTCATCTGAAGATCGTTTGCAGGACTCATACAAGATTGGGGCAGGGGGATAAATACATTAAGAGAGGGACAATGTCAGGTCATTGAGATTTTGCTTTCAGGAGGCCCCACAGAATACTTGCATTATTATGTTGTGACTTATTTTTTTATTTTCCCCTTCCTCCTCCCCTCTCTAGGGCTTAATTATGTTATTGCTGCTGTTTTCTTATTTCACCTATACACGGTGCTGGATAACACTCACTGAGCGTATCTCATGGTTTGGACTTCAGCGCTTGAGGGATTCAGAAAGGATGAACTCCGAGCAAAGGCAGGGTGCAGAGGAGCTAGTTGGGCTGTACGTGAGAGCAGATCGGAAAAAGCTGCTCTTGTTTAGCAAAATGAAGGGACAGAGGGGACAGAATTATTGCCTGTAACTATTAGGTAGAGAGATAGAAGATACTTAAACCAAGGAGTTGGCTAAAGAACAACTGGGTGTTGTTCGGGCATGAGTAATTTAAACTGGAAATAAGAAGAAAGTGCCAACCAGTTAGAGCCTGTCAGTCAGACTGGAGGAGGCACAAAGGCTTTGCTGTCTGAAGGTGAAGCTCAGCACATTTGAAGGCAAGATGACATGGTGCCTGCAACAGCAGAGGAGATACTTGGTAACCCAGCAGGACCGTTCAAGGGCTGTGTACCTGAACGTAAATCAGTGCTACTGGTTACAAAATGCAAAATTAAGTATATGCTTTTGTCCCTGCACTGCACAATGTGATTACACATTTCATTTATTTTAAAGAATTATTGTTAATAAGGCCACAAAATATTTGAATATTTGTAGCTGGAAAGGTTCTTTTAACCTTGTACCTACCGAGTACATAAAGTACTTTTCTCAAAAAAAAAAAAAAGCAAAGGAAGCAGATAATATTTGCCACTTGAAATCCATTTGTCATTGGTGTCTCGTCTACGCACAGTAATCGACTGACATAAGCAATTCTCAAATACCTCTTCATTCTGCACAGATTCTATTCATAATAAAAGGAAAATTTTGTCAGAATAATATCCCTGCTTCCCAAGGGACTTTTATTCTGGGAGTTGTGTCTATGCTGGGACAGGTGGGGGGCTGTTTCAGAACAAGTTATTCTGCAAAATTACTCTGCTGTATTTTTTGGAGTCACTAAGATCTAGCATTTGTTTCAGTGACAACGTTTGTGTGTCTTATTGATGTATTTTGTGAATTACCTCAGATTAAAGAGGATTTTTTTTTTCCTTTTTTTCCCCTTTGTGTTTTTTTATAGGTCAGTCTTCAGTTCAGGTCATCCAAAAATACTGTGATCAGTTTGTTTTCAGTTACAAGAATTAAGCTGAGCAGTTTTCATGCAGGTTTGAATGGACAGTTTCCCTTCAGAGCTTTCACAGCGCTCACTAGCATCTTTATTCACCGGGAGGTCAAAAATAGCATAAACCTTGAGCCTGATCTACGTAATCCCCTTGAAGATGTGTTCCCACTTTGCTCCAGATCAAAGTAAAAGCATGCAGGTGAAATGTCACTCACATGTCATGCGCAAATCAGCGGAGTTTCTAATAGCTTTCCCTAGTGCCAAACTTGCATTAAACTGGGAAATGGAAATCCATCTTCTGAAAAACATTTTATATATGCTAGAGTTTCAAAACTAAATGTATTTATGGGAGGAGGAACCAATGCAACATCTACCCATCTAAATGCCCATCAGTGGGTGCCTGAGTCTTACCTCCATGTAAAAGCAAAGTCCGCAGTAAATTCCCTGTTCACGGTTCAGTTGAACGGAAGGTGTTTGGGGGAGCAGTGGAGTAGGTGAAAGTGGGGAGAGGTCTGTGCCAATAGTCCTGCTCATTTCGTCCTTGACTCAGTGGTTTTAAGAAGGTCCTTGGGATACATATAACTACAACAAAGATTTGCAGCAACGCAACAAAATTACAAAGCTCTAAAGCAATGAAGCTATTAAGTCTCCTTAGGTAGATGGACCTTCCCTTGCTGTTCTGGTGATGCTCTTGGCATGTGAGGGTGATTAACCTTCGACACTTCCCAAGGAGAGGAGTTAACTCCTCCTCCTTGTGCTGAAAATGCGTGCTAGAGTCAACTGCCCTGGACTTGAAGGCTCCTTCTGTAGCCTAAAATGGCAGGACATCTTTTTTTCTCTCTCTCTTCATCTTGTGTCCATGCCATTGAAACATTGCATAGTAATATAAAGATACGTGTCTTTTTCTTTATGCTGCTTGCTGCAGCTTCAGGCTCGCCCCAGCCAGGGTAGAAAGAGTTACAAGAGCCTTTAGACACAGCGGGAAAACTTTACGAACAAGCCATCATAACTTAAAATTGCAAGCACATTATAACAGTATAATTGAAATCAGATTGCTCCTTGAGATCTAGAGTGTTAAAATACAATGCTCAGGCATAAATGAGCAGTGGCACTGAGCATTAAATATCTGAGCTGAGTGAAATCCGTTACTGCTGCAGGTTTCCTCACTACTCCATGCTTTCTGCCCCACCACAAACACATAACAGTCTGAATTTTGCAAGCAAAAGTATTGGGTTTGTACTTGTTTATCAAGACCCCCTCCCCCACTGGAAATGAAGTTTTCCTTTCCTGTCCTTACCAGAAGTGTTGGAAATGGTTCATTTAGTAGTAAGAGCCAAACAACAAAAAAACCCCACTCTATCTCACAGTGTTGGAATTAGAGGTCCTTTTCAGTTGCTATCCCTAATGATGTAAACCCATGGTAATTAGAGCTGCAATCAGCTATTCAGTGCAGACTTGAACTCTTTTGAACAAGCCACTCACTTCTGTTTGCCCTTTAGGCTTGCAGTGAAGAGCGAGTTGAAAGTCACGCCATTTAAGCATCTAGCTGCCAGAGGATTTCAAACTGTCTTAGCAGCTGCTGAATTAGAGAAAAATTGAGTCCAAACTGCATTTAGGACAAAAATCACAACCTGGGAATCATCTGACCGTTACCACAGAGCGTGTTTGCCTCTGCCAAAGCTTCTGGAAAGGGAAGAAAAGTTCACCATTTCCAGCAGCGTTTTCAGTTCCTAATACAGAGGGAGCAGAGCATTATACTGAGGTCTTTGTCCCGTGTTTGGATCCATAGGAACCCCCCTGAGCCCCCTCTCGCTAAGCACAGAGCTGCCGGTACCGATTGTCGTGAATGCCACCTTTATGGTTGGTTTTCTTACTCTGCTCCCCAGCCCTCCACGTCATGGCAGCTTCTTCGCTCACCCAGGACAGGAGCAGATCTAATTCCTCTCTGCCATCTGGTGTGCTCAACTGACCTCTGCAATTTTTGAAAAATCCATTTCAAGTCACCCCTTTTTCCTTGCCTTACCTTCTGTGAACCACCACCAGCTACCAAAGCTTCCAGTACTTTCTACTTGGGTATCTCCCATCAAACCTGTTTGTTGAATCTCTCAGCAATTTGTCACTCAGTATAGGTTATTTTGAGCTGTACTCTGAAAATTACCTGATACTGTACTACAAATAATACCATCCAGAAATAACAGGTGGGAAGATATTTTGATAGCTCATAGGCACCCCTCAGGAGTAAGTAAATTATATTAAAAAAATCAGAATCATAGTATGCTTAAAGAAATATATGTCCATGTGTAATGCCAAGATTTATTTTTCAAGTTCATTACTTTGTATTCCAGGGTTATTACTTTGTAATTCCAGAGTTATGGATTTCCTGATTAAACTGGGAATCTCATTTGGCATTTTAAAATCTGTCTTCAATTGTTCCCTCTTGTTTATTTTTGTTACTCTTTCCTTTAAAGAGATTTGCCTGGGGAGAAGGCAATCAGATTAGTAAAGTCTATAAGTTGGTCTGCAAACTGCATTAGAAATGAAATGAAATGAAATGAAATGTTTTAAAAATGTTTTGCAATGTTACTTTTCCATTTTCTGAAAATAGACTATCCTAGTGAAAAGGCATTGCTAAAATTTATGACTTATGCGCAGGGAAGGAGCAGGTCTGGGGGAACCTTTAAGTTGGCAGTAGCTGCATCTTTTTTTTTTCCAAACCACTACTCCTTGTTATTCTCTTCTCTCTGTTAAGTGGAATTATATTCTAACAAGGCCAAAAAAAGCTGATGAGCCTTTAAAGCAAGTTTAAAGCAAGTCTGATGTCACATTTACTATTCTCTTACAGCCTTATTCTGATTAGGGACTAGTATATCAAGGAACAGATACAAAAATCAGTTGAAGTCAGGGAAAGATGAAATAAAGGAGATGTTACACATTTTGATATTTTTAATAAGAAGTTTGAAGTTCATACCCCTTATTAGAATTGCTTATGTGCATGTATTTCAATCCACTGTGCAAGTTAATTTTCCTGTGAACAGCTCCGGAGTGTTAGATGCGCCTTTTTGGGGCAACGCTGTGTATTGTTATGCAGCACCATACACTGTTCCCTGGTAATTGGTTTTGTAAATAAAGCCAGTAGGATCTTGTTTTCTCTTTGTGATAAAAATAAGATAAACTTAACATTTAAAATCAGGTCGTCTTATAAATAATGTAGTATTTTGGGATTACGCAGTGTTTTTCTCTTTCAAAGTGCTTTACAGGTGTTAATCTTGGTGACATGAGCTGTTTGGTTTTGATGATCTGTATTTGCAAGGTTTGGGATAACTCTGCTTACCAAAAACATGAAGGGGGAAATTTTGGTGCTGCTCAAGTCCATGGCAAGGCTCCCATTAGACTCCAGGAGGCAGCAGGGTTTCACCAAGGTTTTGGATGCCTACGAATGCCTGCAGCCGCAAAGGGTAATTGTCGGTAGCTTGTTCAGACACCAAATAGTTTGATGTGCATTACTAATGTTCATACAAATAGTGCATTTGCGGGAACTAATGAATTAGCATTACCAGGTCGTGCTGGAGTTTCTCAGTGCAAGGCATCCAGTTGAAATAGTAAGCGACAAATTCAAATAGCAGCCTCCAAAAGCCCAAGCGCATAAAAATCCTACATTAAGCTCCCAAAATTCCAGATATAAAAATACCACATCAGAGTTCTTTCCGTCTTTTTATTTCAAGCCTCTAGTATTCATATCCAGTCTCCTCTAAGAGGCTAAGAAACTCCAGACAAAGCACACTGTGATATGAGCACCTGATTCCAAACCCAACAGCTTTATAGTATTATAGTTCTGATAATAAAGGAAAATCAGTATTGCTGGTATGTGGGCATTTTAATTGCCTGCAGAATTTTCAGCTCTTGCTGGTGTGATACATGCAAAGTGCTGACACTGATCTGTTAGTCATTTGAGGCACAAGTGTTTTCCCCTCAGCTACCCTTCCTTAACACCATTTGCAGTGATTCTTTTCTAGAAATGAGTAAACAAATGAAGAGATGCCTGTGAAATCTGCTTTTTGGGTCAGCATTAGTTTTACATCAGTTGCCCTGCATTTTTGTGGCAGCGTGGCCTATCTATGCTATAGCTTGTATCCCCCAGATATATGTGTCATCTGAGCTCCGGAGTCGCTTCAAAGGGTACAATAGGATAGAACAGTTGCTGATTCATTGCTTGGCATTTTGTTACACATTTTGCATTAGTTTCAAGGGTGAGATAATTTCCTAAAGTTTTGAGACATTTCACGAAGTGTGCTTTAAGGCCAGGAGGTAACCTGTACTTTAATTATTAAGGAGGTGAACAATTAACATGTTTGGAATAACGATATAATGTCAGTTTTGCGTAACCTTGCATGCTGACAGCACAATAGCGGTGGTGTGCACGTTATGCGCACGGCTGCCTTTCTGTGGCAGGGAATCTAGATCTCCTTTAAAATCAGTAAGAAAACCAAAGCATTTGCTGAATGCTGGAAGAAAAAAAAAGTCTGAAATCTTTCCATCATGATGTTTTATTGCATGAACCACCTTATCTTGCAGAAAGCAGTAGGCTCTTAGATGAGAACAAAACAAGAGGTTGCTTAGCAAATGAAAGATGAGAGCTCTGAAATTCTTCCTAAAGGCTTTTTTTTCTCCCTAGCTTGAGATTTTGAAAGTTGGCTTTTTTCCCCCCGCCTTATG
This sequence comes from Sagittarius serpentarius, assembly GCA_034782735.1. Classification (NCBI taxonomy): domain Eukaryota; kingdom Metazoa; phylum Chordata; class Aves; order Accipitriformes; family Sagittariidae; genus Sagittarius; species Sagittarius serpentarius. Next base: position 16,920,224 of record JAVKLA010000036.1, on the reverse strand, counting down.
TTTTGATTTGGTTTTGGTATTAAATGCTGAAGTGGTATAAGTGGAGCAACTCAAACCCACGCAGTGTTGTTTTATATCAAATGTGATGTGATATAACACAAGGTGGCACAGCAGAACCTAATACTATGTGTTAGATAAGGCAGATTTAGCTAGAGATGTGCCTCCCACATCTTCACCGGGATTTGCACAGCAGGAAATGGAGCAGACTTGGAGCTGTGCAGCAAGGAGGGGTTTATTCCACCCAGTTTTTCCTCTTACCCTTACGTACCACCTGTGTGGCATTTTGGTGTGCGTGTACATGTAAATAACGAGTTTTTATCAGCCACATTGCAGGTAGGTACGGTGGCTGCTGCCCTGATTTGACATTATAATAACCAGTCACAACAGAATTAATGAGGTATCAGAAATCCAAGAAAGGTCTTTGTTTATCACTGTAATTAAATACGTTTGGAGAGTCATTAAAAGCAATAGCAGGTGGGCAAAACTGAGGAAGGATGGCTTTGTAATGGACTAGTCAGTGGTTTTGTTCTGAGACAGATTGTTTTTAAATATCTATCCTTATGTCTCTAAGTCTCTATTCTGAATTTTTTTTTTTCCCGTTCTGCATTGGAATTTTATGTTTATTCATTTTCATGTTTATTTTTTCTTGGTCAGATGGACTTATTTTGGTGATGGTGATAGTAATTAGGACTATACCAGCTTTCAGACCCTGTTAAAGCTGCCTCTTTTGTGCCAGAAGACCTGCGATGTACCACGAATTGGACCTGAGAAGTTGGCAGGGCTTGTAGACCAGACAGATTTGGTAGAGGAGCCTGACCTTCAGGGAGGTGATGCAGCTGGCTGAGGATGCTGGGGCAGGTCAGGGCCCTGTGGCTGGGAGCACGTGAAGGTAATGTTGGTAGGGATGTGGCAGGTGAATATCAGTCCCCAGAAGGTTTCACTCCATCCTTATCCTTGAGGGTTAGTTTCTGAAATGTACAGTTACATACTTAGAATTATATTGAGTTACTGATTTATTTTTATAGAAGACTGTATTTTAAATCAAATAAAGTCATGTTTTGTGAAAACATCTGCAAATCCATTGTCCTCTAGTAAAGATTTTCTGCCTTAGTGCGCCATGTGTGCATGTGCACCCCCAGGGCTGAATCTGGCTAAGCATTTTATAAATATTAGCCTATTATTAAGGGATGTTATTTATTAATAGCAACTTCAAACTAATGCCAGGAGAGCCCTATTTGTAGGCGTCCCCTTTGTGCAGGCTGCTTTCCCGATATAAAATACGAGAATCTGCCATAAGCCGCACAGGTTTGAGCATGTGGATTTACGCCTTGTAACACTGCTGTGATAAGTCTGAAGACAAACACCCTCACTGAGCAGGATAAATACAGATGTGACAGTAGTAAAATACAGTTTCTCCTCTACCAGTGTCCTCTATGGTGAGCCTGGAGTGGCCCATGAGATTGGCCTTGAGGTGCTGCTGCGCTTTGGTCCCCACAAAGCCATGCCACGGGACAGCTAGCTGAGGAGAAAGGGTTTAGGACTGGACATCTTCAGAATTGCAGCCTACCCCAAAAATTGTGAGATTTGCTTGAGAAATAAAGCTTGCAAGTCATGGATTTTGTGGGCTTGTGGAAAAGGGTAGGTACCTTCATGCGTATCCACACATGTATGCTTATGCATATGAAAAAAAATGTCAATACATGTGTACACACACATACACACACATCTCTATGTAAAAAGAACACAGGGGTTTCTAATTGCTTTCCAATTCTGGTGCTTAGCATTCGTAAGGTTTCAGAAATATAATGTCTATGTACATATTCATTTAAATATTAAGAGAGATTTTAATCTAAGCGTATGACTCCAACAGCTCAAGCTTTAGCAAAAACTCTTCATTTAATGAGCTTCAAAGTAAAAATATAAGAACTGCTGGACATGCTTTCAGCCTTAGGTTAGATGGGTAATTGTCAACACTAATTCTCAGTCTCTTTATTACCTTACTGTCTTGGCATTACCATATGTATCTTACTACATAGTTAAAATTTATATTTTTGTAGTAATTAAATAGCATTTTATTAGCCTATATCTTCTTTATCGCTTCTAAAATCAGTTCTCGTTTGAGACGCTGAAAATATGACTGAGACTTCAATTACGAGGAATTGTTTAGCATCCTGACCAAAAATGAGTAATTGAGGCTAACACAATTTAACATCTTTAGAGCATCTAGAACTGAAATTCTTGTTAATGGCAATAATATACTATGCCTCATTATGTTCTTTGCCAGTGCCAGTGGGTTAATAATGCCCAAGATGGTCTTTTGAGAACATCGCTTTCTTAGCGTTAGCATTGAACATTAGCATTAGAAACGTGGCATTTTTCACTGTATTTGGTAGTTACCCAACTTGATTTATGGCAGGGCTATAGTCCTGCAGTGTAAATTACTCTCTCGCTCAAAGCTTGTATTGCATAGCTAATTTTTTGCCAGTGCGGTGACAGGCTTATTACGTAAATCACGACGACAAGCAGAAAATTTGGGCAGGGACAAGGTAGGGGTCTTCTTCTTGATGGTGCTCCTTATGCCCGTATAGGCTTGCTTCTCTGGCTGCGGATTATTCTGGTATGTTTTCTTGTTCTTTCTCCAGTCTGGAAAACATCAAGTTCCATCTATTATTTTAGATAGTATTTGTCCTTTATTAGAAATTCTTTGGCAATGGATTATACAGAATCAAGGCGATTGCTTTGTCACCACCAACCTCCCATCCTCTGGCCCCCACCCCCGGCAGCACTAATGACCGTTAGCATTAATTATTTAGAGTTCCTTGTTTTTCACACAGAAAGCAGTGATCAATGTGCAATGCCAGGTATAGTTGTGTACCCCTGACTCCAGTACTTTACCCCTCATCTTTCAAAGTGTCCGTATCCTTTGACACAGCCGTTGGGTTTTGTTCAGCACGGTGTAAGCAGCGCCGTTCAGAAAGCTTGTTTTGGTGGGTTTTTTTTCCCAGGCAGGAACGTTTTCTCTGTAAATGTTAACCTTGCGACACAGTCTGAAATGTTTCTTTTCTTGTGTTTTTATTCATCTCCCTCTAATTTTCAGCTGTTGTGCGTTCTGGGCTGCAGGCAACATGATGGCAAAACCAAATGGGTGACCTTTTCACTTAGGCTCACCTATGGTTTTTTTTGCTGTTGGATATGGACGGTCCACAAGGTGACCAGACGGGAGCTGTCAAGCGGTCATGAGAAGTGAAGATCTAGACACAGTTGTTCTTTTCCTTCATGGGCAAAACCACCCCAAAACTGAAAAATGTTGAGCAGTAGCCACAGACATTGTAAGCAATAGATAAGATGATAGTCTGGCTTCTAGACTGTCTCTTGGCAATTTCAAGTGCCTTTGTCCTCTGGGTGGATTGTGCAAACTGGTACTGAATCGTTCCAGCTTCAGTTGAAATCCCATTGAAATACGTACTTCTGTGTGTGTGTGGGTGGTGGTGGAGGGAGGCGTGTTTGTGCCAGCCAGCCTTCGCATGACTGAGCCGTTCGGGTAGGTTGACTGGATAGCTCCTGTGGAGCCTAGAGACAGGTCTTCCTTAAGATTCCACTTTTGATCCATTTTCATCCGCTGCCTCTAAAACTCAGGGCTGTGGAACAGGGCATGATGTGCCTGGTGTCAATCTAGGTCATTTTTAAGCATTTGTGGCTGCCTGAGCTCTTGCCAGAATCAGGCCCAGGCTATGGTCTGGATTTGTGGTCACACATTGCATTCTGTATACGCTCAGTAAACCAGAATTTGCCATGTGTTATGGTCTTCCCATGTTACTTTGGTTGCATAAAGACAAAAGGTTTGAAAAAACGTTCCTGTAAAAACTGAGGAACACTGATGTGAGAAACAGCAACACTTGGGATCACAGATTTGTCCCATGGGTTCTTCCAGGAACTCGTCGTAGGTAGGGTTAGGGAACTTAACAGTTTCCCAGCTCCAGAAGTTTTACCGCACAAGACTGCAAAATTAACACATCGCAAATAATACGAAATAAGCTGGCTTGTGGCCTTAGTTCATGGACCGCATCACTCACAAGATAATACAGTGTCACACAGCAGAAATACTGCTCCTAATGGGTAATGGTGTTAAGAGTGCTGAAGTCATGGTACAAAACTTGCTTAATGATTTGCATTTTTTCCCCTATGTTACAAAATGTAGTTGAGCAGATGGATGCAGCCAGCTGTACATAGAGCTTTAGGGAGTACTGGGGAGAAAAGAGAGAGGTTTTTGTTAAGATAAATGTAATAATCTCTGTGATAATTAGTTTAATTTAGATCCCTGCATCTGACTCATTTTTGACTAACCTTGTATGAAGCATTTCTTGCCTTGCTGACGAGTCTGCGAGTTTAGTTTGATTACAATCCCTTTTTTTATGCTTGTGGATTGCTCACTGATCACTGATATTTTTCATTAAGCAGTTGCTTTATTACATTGTTATTTAGAGGGGAGTAATTTGTGTTTTCTAATTAATTTAATTCCAGGCACATTTAGTAAGTAGCTACAATGAGCCCATTCAAGGGGGTTTAGGTCATATTGACATTGTTTACCAGATGTGCTCGTTTGTTTTAAAACACTGTTAACTCTGTGATGACAACAGCCCCGTTCAGCTGCTTGACTCTTCCACCTTCTCTAATCTGCACTTCCAAAATCCCCCAGAATTAGAAGACATGTTTCAAGTACTGGTGAGAGATGTCCATAGGCATTAAATCACAGAGGAATTATATCGCAGACAGTGTCGATATAAACTGTTATTATTCCATTATTGGATTTGAGGGCAAGGCAGCGGAGAAGCCTTTTGGCTTCTGTTAGCTAGGAATGTGAATGCCGTCACTCTGACCATTAAAAAATTGGACAATGCCAAAGAGATGCTAACTGGGTGTTAAGTCCATGCTTGGCCCATTTACCTCTGAAAAACTTGCAGGGAGGCTTCAGGAGAGAACGGGGCAGCCAGGAGGATGAGCACACCGAGCAAGGCATAGCATGAGCAGGGACCTGGGCAGTGACGGGACACGTTAATATAATCAAAAGGAGAATGTTGTAATTCATAGTTGTCACCATCCCAAATTCATAGGCTTGGGCAATCGTTTTGGCCAGGAGCTTTACGGAAAAGCTCAGCATTTTCTTGCTAGTGGTGCTCCCAGGATTTGGGGGTTATTAAAGCACTTCGTGTTCGTCGCTGTTAAATACTATATCCATTCCATTATCCGAGCATGAAAACTACATGTTATACCTATCATTTGCTAATTTGGCCTGCTGCATCAAGAACTGGAGTTTTAAAATGAGACCCTAATTAGATGAATAAATAACATTTTTACAGGAAAATGTACAGGCAGGTTATTCCCCTGACCATAAGCTTGTCCCATGAAAAACTGCCAACATTTGTTACTGTGTTCTGCAGTCACTCGGTTTGGTAAGAAGTCAGTTACTGTTTGTTCTGCAGCAGTCTGGCATAGAGCAGTGACGCTGTAAGATTCATCGGCCTCTGAAGGCCCCGCCAAACAATGGCCTTGATGTGTTTTCCATTGTTTTTCAACCTTTTTCCATCTATTTGGGATTGGAACAGCCAAAATTAATGACTAACTTTGAAGGAAAGATTTGTTCAGTAGTTCATACTTAGTAAATTTTAAGATTTAATGCTTGTGATGCAATAAACTGAATTCTGGTACAATTTAAACCAACAGCCCAGCTGCATCACCACTTTATTTTTTGCAGGGAACGTCTGAATTGCTTTAATACCTTTTCTGGCTCATGTTGGTCTGTTAAGGGTGTGTGCGTGCATGGGATCTGTTCTACCTATTGATTTAATAGGAAAGAGCATCTCTTGGAAAGGGAGAGTGAACATGTGTGCATGCATGTGGAAGGGGAGAGAGAGAGAGGGAGAATCTCTCTCTATCCGTGTGTTATCTCTGTGATAAATGATGCCTGTTAAAAATGTGACTTGCTATGAACGTTATTAGTGCTTTCCTCTTTAAGCGTATTATACAAACACAGTCACTGTCAGCAGAAATGAAGCTGCGGTCTTGATTGTTTAGTTCAAACAGTTTTGATGTTTCTTTGTCCCTCGATCAATCAGTGCCTGGAGGGGTATCAACTATTGGCTGGGAATGCATCAGTGTGACATGCAGAGAACAGATATTCCTCAAAAGCTGAAAATATTTCATTTAAAATACTCGTTACAGATTGCATCTCAGCCTGTGAGCAGGCAGCAAAGTGAGCTCTGTTTATCATTTTTAATTGTGGATCTTCCCTATTCAGATCTAACATCTCCCAAATTACCTTAAAATGAGCTTCTTCCTAGACAGATTTGTAATTCACTTGCATCACAGTTAGATGAGGGCATGGGTTTTAGCACAAACAAAATGCATAAAGTAGAAAACGTAATGCGGCATAAATGCCACATAAATCACATCCTAAAGACAAAAGCAGATTTCAAACATCTGACTTACTGAGCACTTAATGTGGAGTGTAATCTGTGTTTTGGTTTATGTTTGTTTTCTGGAGTGTAACACAGAGCAAAATATGGGGAGTTCCCTCTCCTCCAATAGTGGAGGAAAAGGAAGGTGATTTGCGAAATGCCCGGGAAAGAGCTTTTCCTGCGTTGTAGGTAAATCCCCTGGCCAAGTGTCTCCTTTGCTGCTGGGAATTGAGCTATATGCAGAAACAGTCAATAGAAATCCCACTCGAGTTCTCTTGCTCATCACACAGTGAGTAAGAAGCTGCTCCAAAATTCAAAGTTGTCCTTGAAAAAACCTTCTCTTGTGCCCTCCCAGTTGTTTCTTCCTTTGCATCGACTGCAACCTGTGTAAGCCCCCCTTCTCCGAGCTCCCTAGCACACCCTGCAAGGGTCAGGACATTTGTGGTGCTGTTTTCAAGCCTCAGCTCTCCGAAATTGTAACTAACAGATACAATCTCTGGCTTCAAAGATTTACGCTTAGGATGGACAGGAAGGAAACGGCGTGTTTTCTCAGTAACATTCACGTTTTTAGGGATAAAAGCCTATTCCTCCGCATGCTTTTGTTTTCCTTTGCCCAGCCCGTGCCGCCCAGCTCAAGCCAATGCCCATTTTCCTTTCAAAAATCGATTTCTAGAGAAATACTTTTTAAAAAAATCAACCTGTTTCCCCTGCGCCGCTGCGATTGGTCCGATAAAATCGGCGAGGCGATCGCGTCAAAAGGAAATAGCCTCGGCTTAATTGTAAGCTAAGTCTCCCGTAATCCAGGGGAGCATTTGAGATTCTGCCCAAGCGCTGGGTTTCGGCGGCCGCTGAGGGCTGTGGGTTTCTCTCCCAGCCTCCCGGCTGCTGCAGCACAAGTCAGCATAGCTAATGCAGATAGAGCTCTCCCCCCGCTCCCTCTTCCCCGCTCCCGTCTCTCGCTCCCTCTCCCTCTCCCTGCGCTTTGATTCGATATGAACAGACTGGTAACTCCGATGCGAGAGCGAAAGCTGACATAACTCTGCAGATGGCTACGTTCGGATGATACACCTAGGGATTTTTCTTTAAGGGAAGGTAATGTTTAGATGCTAATGTTTATTTTTCCCTTGTTGCCATTTTTCAGGACTGCCGGTCCCAAAGAAGAGCCCAAAGTCGGTAAGCACTTCTCAGCTACTATCTTTGTCTGTTTGTCTGCTTTGAAGGAGAAAGGCGTGAGTTCGGTTTGTTTTCTTTGTGGGTCTCGATTGTTTTAAGTTGTCTTTCCGTTGCAACCATGATTACCTTGCACGGCTCCTGCGGCATGGGGAGATGAAAGAGGAATGCAGTACGGAAGAGGGACTTGTTTGCAAATGAAGCCTCAGGTTTACAGAGCCTTTTCCCTGACAGATGAGCTTCTCTGTCGTTTAACTTACCAAAAAAAAAAAAAAAAAGCTATTGTTTCCTTTTGGAAAGATGGGAGGCTCCACCTTCTTGCCAGATAGCAATTCCTGTCGGGTGCTTGTAGGTACCAACCTTTGCCATTAACTCCCTGAGTTTTCCTGAGTACCCTCGGCTGAATTACTAACAGAATGAGAAAGCATGCACTTTGTCGAAAGAGACAAAGCATGAATGGAGCGTGATTACAGTTCCCAGGGAACACAGTTAACTGTCCGAGTGCTTGCTCTTGGAGGGGTTTTTATACTGAGCAGGATTGTGCTGCAGGTGTGAGATTCCTTATTTAAAAAAAGAAAAAAACATCAGAACAGTATTTTCTTGTCCCTTCTGATCCTGTTTCCATGTAAAGCAGTTACCTGGATGACATGTTAGCTAACAGCACGGAAGCCGTGTTCTAAAGTATCATTAAAGCTCCATGCAAGATATTGTGGAAGAAATTAGTGAGCTATTTGTATGCAACAAAAAGAAATGTTTTATTTTTAAAGGAAATTAAATACTTAAAGCCTGAAAGTTTCCAGTTATCTGTTGAGAGGGAGGGAGGGAGGGGGAAAAAAGATAATTCTCTCCCAGTAGCTTTGGGGAAGCAGAGCGAGTGAGGTCTTTGCCGTGTTGTAAGACGGTGTGAAACTTCACCGACAGTCCCCGATGGGTGCCAAAACCTGCAGCTGGGCACAGCCCACCTCGCTGCAAACCTAGGCAAGAGGTTTATGAAAGGACTGAGCAGAAGGCTCGTGCTTTTAATATGAGTTCTCTCTTAATCCAGAAAGAAAGCCCTGAAATAATTAATGTGATTCTGATGGCTTAGGGCAGCGCTGATTAAAGTCATGTGAGCCCAGGCCTCTACCATTGTCAGCTCGCATTAATGTCGAGAGGCAAAAGTGTGGGGTGCGCTCCCTCGCAAATCACAGGCATGTCAGACCCTGCGCACTCATTTCTGTCATACGTGGAGATTGTTTCAGCCTTCGGTAAACCAGAAGCGAGCGTGTAAAATACATACGTGTCTGGCACGTTTCTTTTCTCTGCCTGCACTTTTTTCCCCGGTCGGAGCAGGAGTAGCTGCACTTGATCTGGACGCTGACTTCTACCATTAAACCAGCCCTGACCAGTGAGTCTGGGTCTTTTCAAAGCGTGGAGTCTCCCGCTTTGCCACATGCACGTTCAGTGTCAGGTGAAGCAGGATCCTGCCGCGTCAGACACCTCTCTGGTTGGCGGCGATGCACCATGAAAATCTGAGCAGCATCTAAATCCATGTCAGGATAATCCTGCCTTGGTGAACAAAGAGACTGCTTGCAAACAGGTGTAGCTCTGCAACAGCAGATTTCTCCCTACTATTTGCTTTGAGGAGATGGTCAGCCTTGGGAAAGCAGTCCCATTCCCTCGCATGCCTCTCCCGAACCCCTCTCACCTTGCTCTAGGGTCCCTCCAGTAATTTTTACTACGGCCCTAGGCAGTGCTGTTGCCTCTGAAGCACAGGATTCACAAAACGCAGAGCCTCCTATTCCCCTGCCTGCACACCGGATCGTTTGCATTGGCAATTAGCAGCGATGTTTTACGCTGCCGCATTGTGCGGCAGCTTTAATGACCAACCGCTCTTCGGAGGGGCAGAGCAGAGCACGTCAGACTTGGTACAGCCGTTCCTTCGTTCCCAGGCATTGGTGACGTGCACGGGTTCAGCACGGAAACCTGGAGCAAAGCGCCTGGGGGCACCCGTGTGCAGAGAAGGAAACTGTCCTTGGGGCTGTCTGGGATGGATTTACACCAACACCAGAGCTCGTGTGGCCAAGGTGACGGTCAAAAGCATACAAGCAGCGGTGTTGGTAAACACCTTCCTTCCTCGGTTTAGCTGCAGGGCTGCTGCTCGGCTGCGGGGCGAGGGGAGCCCGTCCCTCTTGGCCGTGAAGATTCCCACTTGCCCTTGTCCTGGCAGGGGAGAGCCAGGCCTGCCCGGCCGTCGTGCTCCCCGGCTGGGATGCCCTCTCGCTGCACCCTGCCCCGGCATTTCCCAGGGATGGTTTGCTGCACTTGCGGCTGTTGGGTGAACGCGGGTGCTGCCGGCTGCGCTGTGGCCCCGCGGGCTGTCCCCAGCGCTGCACGGCTGGCTGCGGGGCTTGGGTTGAACGTGCTGTCTGTTTCCCCCGCTCCCTTTGCCCAACGCGGGGGGACTGTTTTCCAGCATTCCTCAATTAGTAAATTAGCTGCAGTTAGAGGACAGCGTACATCCAGGCTGGGAGCAACTGGCCTGATCTTAACTTGTGTTCGTTCTTAGTTTCTTCTTCTGCATTGGGGAAGACACGACCTCAGTTGTCCATCTTCTTCTGCTTCGCTCAGCACAGTGACGAGCCCTCTCTTCTTACCTCGCGTCCTTTCCCAAAGCCCGGACCCGCTCCCGACTTACTGCCAACGGCTGTCTCTTTCTCAAACAAGCCCTGGGTTTAGCTGTCAGCCCCAATCCCGTATGCGTGAAAGGCCGACTTC
>JAVKLA010000036.1:16894740-16909742 GCA_034782735.1 Sagittarius serpentarius | reverse complement strand
CAACGGCTGTCTCTTTCTCAAACAAGCCCTGGGTTTAGCTGTCAGCCCCAATCCCGTATGCGTGAAAGGCCGACTTCGGGCTGTTGGGTACCTCCCGGCTGGGAGGAGGTGTTTTAGCCCCTTGGAGATTTGTTAGTGCTGGGGCTGTGACACAGTCTGGGAATATTTTTCTGCCTTGAGCTCAGTTTTCCTGGGCTGTATTTTTCAGCCTCTTCTGATGAGCTTTGCTCTTTTTCTCAGTTTTTAAGGGGAGTTTTTCAACCTTGGTGAAAGAGCCAAATTAGTAAAAAAAAAAAAAAAAAAAAGTTTGCAGCTATGCATGGGACTGGGCACTTCCGAGTTCTCCCTTCCTCCTTTGCCCCCCCTCCACAGACACGCTCACAGCAGCTCTCTGTGCTGCTTGGTTTTTTTTAGTTTATCATTGATTCTTTTTTAGATGAAAATGGATAATATTTTTGTATTGACTGTCTGGGGATATACATTTTCAGTGTGCAAGTTCTCTAGTATAGCAATTTCCCCTGCAATTATCCTGGTATAACATGGATGAAAACAAACTTTTTTTTTCTTTTTTACTTTTTTTTTTTTTCTCCTTTTTGCTTGCATCAAAATACTCCACAAGGGGGCAAAGATTCCCATTTCCAGCTCGGTTTGCTGTCGCTGCCAGGATCAGCTTCTCCAAAATGCTCTAGAGCACAAAATGTGCAGCTAGATCATCAGAAGGTGGGATCACTGCAGGGGGAAGAAAGCGCTAAGCTCTTCCAAAAATCTAAATTTTTATTTTGGGTGTAAATAAATACATTGTCAGCATAGCTGAACTGTGGCCAAAAATGCAATTCCTATGCACAGCCTGGCCCTGACAAGAGACTTGCCACGTATTTCAGGTGGATAGGCAACACTTGGGGCTCTGCCGATGTCCGTTTTTTTTCAGGAGGAGAAACTGGTTCCACAACATGAGTGTTTGTACAACACAGCCCTCTTCCTTCAGAGACCATTTTTTCCCCCTACCTTGGAATTCAGTGGGAGGAAACCACAGCAACTCTTCCCTCTTGCAGTTTTATGCCTGGAGAATCCCGTGCCAAAAAGCTTTGGTGTCCCTTCGTGCCGCAGGACGTGCTCACTGCCACCATCGCCTCTTATGCTGCGGGTTTCTCTCTGCCTGACACAGACATACACAACTGCTGCTAACAATTAGTGTCCCATCTCTGCCTGCAGCCACCTCTCAGCCGTGTCATCGGCCTCGGTTATTTTAGCAGTCACTGTACAAAGTAACATCTAATTACTCTTTCATTTAGCATGACTGACAAACTGGCCTCTGCTATGTGGGTATCTGTAGCATTTTCCAGGCTCTTGGAGACTTTTGCAAGCAGTTTTCCTCCTGTCTCCTTTTGAAACACAACGGCTGCAAGCTCCCCGGCTCACATCGCCTTTGCTGTTTTCTTCCCTGCCCGTAATCAGAGGACAACGTAGTGCTCAGTGTGGGCTCACTCAGCCTGTCTGCTGAGGGAGAAGCTGCCTTTCAGGTCAGCGAATGCTGTGCCTGTGGCTGAAAATGGGATTGCACAGTGAGAGGAAGAAATCCTGGAAGGCTGATGTATGCCCCAACCCTGACCGCTGTTGCCCCCTCTTCTGCAGCACTCGCACCCATGCTGCACTCGGAATTCCGAGCCACGCTGACATTCCTGTTAACCTCAACAAGTGGGGAAAGGGCAGCTAGAAAACACCTTCTTCCCAATACTACGTTTTCTTCATCTTGTGTTTTGCAGGATGAGCACTGCGAAGTTTCAGCAAGGGTGTAGGGAAGCTGGCACAGGCCACGCAACTCAGACCTGGGGCTTGGGTAGGGCATGAGAAGCTCCAGATTTCCCCATATTTATTTTCACATGGCTGTAATACAGTACCACGGTGACTGTTTTTTTCCCCATCACCTGTATTTAAGCGTGCAGTCTGCCTAAATGGACTCAAGGTAGTCCTCATCGTCTTGATTTCTAGCCACCTTTGCTCAAGAGTGAGCCTGGCAAGCTATTTATGCTCATCAACAGCTCTGGAGAAGACCACAGACTCTGGAGGGTCAGGGGTGCTCTTGCTGACTTGGATAGTTCAGTGCCCCGTGCTCTTGTAGCTACTGTCAGAAGTCAACACGATTCAGCTGATCTGCTTTACTTTGCGCTGAAAAACACAATCAGTATCTCGGGATGAGGTCTGAACCGCCCGCTCTGCAGCGGTCTGTCACCAGACAGCCCCGTGCTCATCTGGCCCTGATTTAGCTGCTTTCCTGCCCGTGTGCGAGCTGAGCGAGCCGGAGAGTCAGATCCGGACCCAGGAGGATCAGCCCCAAAGCTAGGAACGAGGCAGGAGAGAGAGAAGCCATCATTTCATTGGCATATGATCAGCTCATCTCTCCTGGGAGGGAAAGCTCCACCTTTGCACCAAGGCACGAACTTCTTCATCTGGGCAGTCCCCGTTGCAGGAGCGCCGCAGGGAGCAGGGCGGTCAGACCCCTGCAAGGACCTGCTCGTGATGGTGCGCTAAAGCTGCTACAGCATGTGAAAAGAAGTTTGGCCCAAAACCCTTCTGGCCTCATCTGGTGATGTGAAAGTCAATTAATGTTGTCTTGAATGAGTTTAATTACATATAGTCATTACTTCCATGGTTGTGTTCCCCTTTCTCTGTTCCCTTCTTCAACTCCCAAACGGATGTTTCAGGCTTTACGAAGGAGTTACTCTCTGGAAAAACAGCTGTCTCTCTGAAGAAGTTTTCCCCTATTTCTTGCAAAACGCCTGTGTATTTGCAATTGCAACTCTAGTTTAATTAGAGGTGGTTTTGCTTGAGGTATGCTGACGCCTTCCATTTGCAACCCAAATACAAAACAAAATTCATAGTTTGTTCAATATTTAGACCTTTCATATCATAAAGTGAGAGCACTTTTTAAAGTTCAAACTTTGTTCCTTTTTAAATCAGAAAGTTTTCAGGGAGTTCTCAACATTTCCCCAAGGGCTGCATAAAGCTTCACATTTTAGTCCCTGCACTCCAGCTTCTGTAAACCAGCTATTTCCAGTGAGATTGGCCTGAAGTTTCACAGGATGCTTGTAGTTATTTTAGTAGTTTGGCCAAACAAACAAAACAATCCAGATGGCTGGACTGAGAGCTGTAAAGTGTTTTTTCTTTTTTTTTTAATTTTTAAGTTGCAAAGGAGTGATTATCCACAGCATAGATGTTTTAAAACTGCTTCATTTAAAAACTGAAGGGCTGCGTGCGAATTAGCTTCTTTTACCACTTAAAAAGCTAAAAATGTTTGAAATTGGTTCAGATATTTGTATTTGAAAGTCTGCAGATGAGTAATCACAGCAGGTACACTTTGTTCAAAATTGCTTTAAAGGACAAAGGCAATTTCACATTCTAGTCGATCGAGATACCATTTTAAAAAATGCTGGTGGTGGATCAACAACTCAACTGTAAGGCTGCAAGGTCATAATCATTTGGGCTGTTGGAGCTGGTGTTTTTTTTTTTATCAGTGTAAACCTAAAAATATGAGCAACTTAAAAGCAGAAAAGATTATTGTTAAGACTCAAAAAGAGGGCCCTTTCGTATGATGGCTTTCGCCTCTCTCATTAATGCGGCCCTGCTATGATGGAGCATTGGCTGCCTGGGGTTTCGCGTTCAGAGTAAAGGAGGGGGTCCCCAGACCTGTGTGCTGTTCGGCCCCCCATGCTGATCGGCTCTGTGTTTGCCGCTGGCTTTTCTCCCAACCCCTCCCTGCTTGGTTTGCTATGGAGAAGTCCCTGAAAGCAGGGACTCCTGTTGCAATGTTTTCGAGTACCCCCTTACCAGCAGGAGGCTTTAAATTTTTGTCTGAGGCTTCCTGGTACAAGTGGCTGACCTCTTTTAGCCAGGAAATTGTGGATGTTGGAAAAACAACCTGTAAGATACTATTTTTCCAGCCACCCTCTGCATCACAGGAGTCCCGGGAACGTGCCAGTTCCCTGTGCCAGAGCGGGTGGGAGATTGGACTCGACCTTGATGCCAACCCAAGGTCATCTCAAAAGAGCATTAAAAAGCATTTGCTGTACAGTTTGGGGAGCTCTTGTTGAGGGAGGATTTTGCTGCATATTGAGTAGTACAAATCCTGGCAATGCAAATGTGACTTGTGCTTCATTTGAGCACACTGTTGTGAATTTGAGTTAAGAATTATGTACCCTGCTTAGCTAAATATTGAGCAGACAGAGCTCTTGACATACTGCTTTTGAATAAGCCTTGAATTTAGGCGGACATATTTTTTCCTGTTTTAATACGCTCAATTAAAACAAGGAAATCAAACTGCAAATAGACATTTTCACATTTGTGAAGGTCTGCTGTAATCCTCTGGATGCTCTGGGAAGCAGAGACATGAAAGCGGTACTCTGTTGTCCACCCACTTGTGATGGTGAGGGTTGCAGGAGCTGCAGAGGAAAAGTGATCTTTCATAGTAAGGGCTGTGCTTGCATCTGTGTCAGAGGGACTATTTAAGTTTTCACAGTGAAATTTGCTAGTCTTTCCTTTTTCTTGCAGGCTCAAGTTAGATCTTAATGTTATCTGAGTAGAAGGTTGTTGAGTTTTTTTGCCTTAATGTAGAAAAAAATGACTGCGCTGAAACTGGTAACCTATAATGAGATTTAGATTTGTTTTATGTGTGAGATGGAGAACTGCATATTTTTTTTTATGATAAATGACTTTGTTTTGCGTATCTCTTTCTGTCAGTCTGCCTATCAAAAATCTGTCATCGGGGAATTTAACTGTACCCAGCATTAACTGGTGGCAGCAAAACTGTGATTTATATATTTATTTATGTGCGTGCAGAAACCCTGATCAAAGAAGGGAGAAAAATTGATGGCAAACACCCACTCAAAGACCAATAACCGTCTGTTCTCTCTCCTTCCACTCGCTTTCTTCCTTACAGCAACCACTTGAAAGGAAAGACAGCCAAAACAGTTCTCAGCATAGCGTCTCCAGCCACCGCAGCGGGCACACCGCTTCCCCCGTTCACAGCACGCAGGTGCTGCCGGACTACACCGCTGCGGAGGCACCGGCTGCAGATCAGCCGGACGGTTCTGGGCAGAAGAAGCCAGATCCATTCAAAATCTGGGCCCAGTCCAGGAGCATGTATGAAAGCCGACGTGAGTATGAAGCAGGTGTGGTTGCTAAGGCTACGGCTCTGGCAGCTGCTCTCTGTATATTTTCTTTGCGAAGAACTGAATCTTTTAGATTTATGTTGAAAATACAAGGCTTCAGTTTGTTAATTGGGTATCTGTCAATGATATCTACTTGATAGAGGTGCAGTTTCCTCTCTGATGAGGAATGACTTTAGATCATCTCTAGGAAAGAGTACTTAGACCAAAGCTTAATACGAACAATCCCTTTAAAATTAAAGATCGTCTTTTCCCCTATTTTTTTATTTTGCTTTGAAGTTAGGCTGAAGGAGAATTTCCAAGTTTGTTATCCAGATCCTAAACTCTTTTTTGAGGTTAAGACTCATTGTCTAGTACGTGTAGGAATTTCAGTAAGGAGGGGAAGTATTTAGTTTGCTGAAATCCCTATCAGATGCTTTCCAGTCTCACCCTGGGGAGGAGAAAATCCAGCTGAGCTGTTTTACTTTGACCAGAGTGGACACTTTAACAATAAAGATATCAAATGCATATTGTAAGTGGCTTTTATAGCAATTAATAATCTGCACAGTTGGCTAATAGTTCAGCAGGGCTTTGACTCTGCTGCAAGACTATAAATGGGATTTGCACCGCTGAAGATGATCGAATCTGTAAAATCTTCTCAAAGACAGATTCATTTTCAAAAGCAATAGTTACTTTAGTTACAGAAAAGGGAGCTTCAAAGTCTTGGTGCTGTGAGAGTATCACCTGGAGTTTGATTTTATTGTGCTACCTGGAAATTGGTAAGACCAGTATGAAATGAACATTACCACAGAATGAAAAATGGTAGGACTTGTTTTTTGTGACCAAATGAATCACTTCGAAATCTTATGTCCTGGAAAAATTAAATCATGAGTCACAGTTTCTTGGCTGAAGATGCATCTCTTTGGATTGAATGTCTCAGCAGTGCAGTTTGTAGGTGTCTCAGCTTCTGGGCACCCCTTCCCGTCCCTTCTGCGTACTGACCCCGCGGGCTCTTGGGCCAGGTCACACTGATCTACGGAGAAGTGCAGTGACGGAACGTGCACATGCATCTCGTTGAAACAGGAAAAAGGGGCAAGAGCTGAGGGACGGTGACTCTTCAGCCCTGCAGAGCTGTGGGCAGAGCTCCTCCTTCTCCTGCCTGGGTGGACAAGGCTGAGGCTGTCCCGTGGCACTGGCATTACCCCTGCTCAGCAAACGTGGTTCCCGTAGGCACTGTGCTGGCATTGCCTCTGACCCCCTGCAGCTACATAGCTAATTTCTAATGAACTGTTTAACTCATACTAATTAGTCATTAGTATCAGCTTAGCAGCCTTAACTCCTGCCTGTCTTTCTCGATAAAACCGGAGGCTGAGCTGGAGAAATCCTGAAGGGCACAGGCAGGCAGTTGCCCTTCTGTCCGCTTCCAACGCCAAGTGCTAAATCCTCCCTCTTTCCTCGATGGCTGCAGGTATCTCGTAGAGGTTTTATCCTTGTCTGTGGTCTGTGATTAGAGCCCTTCCAGAGGCCTTGTCGCTGTCTCTTGACCTGCTGGTTTCCCACACCCCATCTCTCCTTGTGCCCCAATCCTCTCTGCTCAGGCCTTTTGCTAGACTGAGTTCTGCTACATCCCTTCAGCTTCCCTGTCTCGCCTTTCCATGGTCCAGTGTCTCTGTAGTGGGGCTGATCCTCTTCTATTGCTTCAGTCCTTATCTCCTGCCTCTTCTACCAGATGAGACCTACCTGTTTGAACGTCAGTGCTTTTCTACCACCTTTTCATCCCGTTGTCATATGCTTCCCAGGAAGGTGTTTTCTGAGATTTCTTGGTTTCATAGACAGAAGGGTTTTGGAGAATGGCAGAAGTGTGATATGGTCATGTCGCCTTGTAAGCTTGTGCCACTAGAAGTGTCCAGAAGCCTATGAATTTTGGACCCTAAGCTGGAGTGAAACACGTTCCCTGGGGATTAACCTGCTGCACTCTTACCTAGTGACAGGGCTTTGCTGCACCTAATGAAAGGTGAAGAAAAACAGGAAAGGTACAGTCTAAGTGAAAATGGCAGTTGCATATGCTCTGTCTGCTGTCACGTTCTGATCCCAAAGTGTGACTGGTGGTTTTATTTAGAGGTCAGTGGTCAGCTCCTTCTCCTTCCCTCACCAAGCCCTCGCCTTTCATCCCTGTCACCAGTCTCATAAATGGAGACTGTGGTTCACAGCTGAAACCTGGCACCTCTTCTGCCCTGGGAGCTTGAGGTGAGCCACCATGTTTCTTTCCCTGTGTTTGGTCTGCATGAAAAGTGGGCAATTGGTGGCTGCTGCGTTATGAACGTGGCTCATCCCTTTGAGACTCGCTTCCCGGTGTGGCCCAAGCACCGGCTGCGTGGCTCTCGGACCAGTCGTCGGGAGCTCTGCTGACGTGGAGCACTACAGACTGCGGGATGGGAGAGGCTGTTCCCTGCGCCTCCAGTTTCACTGTTTGTCTGCTCCACATGTGCTGTTCTTCGTGGTTTTACCCAGCTGCAGTTCAGTTTAACTCCGGTGCCTGCTTTGGCTGGCGGTGATACAGCCGTATTATTGCTTTCTTCTTGAGCACCCATTGCCTTTGGCTTTGGGACTGAGGTTAGCATCTCCTCTCCCATGACATCCATAGCTTTGGGTGCTAGGTGTGACTCTCTCTGCGTTCTTCTGATGAAGGCGTGAGCGGAACTTAATGAGTATCTAATGTACAGCAGGAGGATGCCACCCCCGTGTCAGTGCTGACACTGGCTGCTGCATCCAGTAGCTGGGCCTTCTGGTGGGTCCTAGAAGCCCCCGCTGCCCGAGGAGCCCCAGCTCAGCTCTCTCAGCTCTCCCTGCTGCCCAGTCCAGGGCTTGCTCTCTGTTGATTCATGGCTTTAAACTGTAGTAAACCTGAAAAGGATTATAAAATGTCATTTTGAGAGGCAGGGTTTTGAATCCCCAACAAGTGGACTGAAAAACAGCAACAAGCTTTTGTGTTGAAGTATATGATGAAGTTAAAAAAGACAGAATTTCAGAGCATTAGATCATCTTAAGTGTTTTATTTTGTCCCATTTGTGAAATTGTTGAGTATAAAGAGAACATAGTGCAATTTTTCAAGTGCAGTTGACACAGGAAGATGAATCCATTAGCCCTAGCCCAGACAAAATTTGTTTTCAACTAAAAGTAATAATATAAATAGGTTTTATTCAATATATGAATACATCATCTCCAGGATGTTTCTCAGAAGTACTGAATCTATAATGACCACCTACTGCCTTTTTCACTGGGAGTGCATCCCACTGTTATTAACATTAATAGTAATAATGTAGACATGGAAAGCACACAGGCAACATTTTAATTTTTCAGCATTGGTAAAAGGCATTCTTCCTTTTTTTTGAGTATTCTTTGGATCAGTATTTCATAAAAAAGACTGTATTTGACTTATGTGACTTGTCTCCCTGAAGCCATTGATAGAGCAGAATTTGGTTCAAAAGCGCCAGATAACCCATTATTTTGTAAAAGCATGTATTTTTTTTATTTATCCAGTGCATCTTAATATCAGGAATTACTCTGATTCTGTGGAGGAGAGCCACAGATGTTGCCTGTTTAGGGGAAGAAAAAAAAAAAGAAGAAAAATTAAGCTAGAATTAATAATGCAGACCTAAGCAATGGTTCTATAGCTTTCTCTGGACTCTGGCTGAGTGGCAGCAGATGAGAACTGCAACTTTATTAAACAAATGCGGGATGAAGTTCCTTCACGTGCAGCTCCCCTGGGTGAGGGGATCAGGCCTGCAAGGTGCTGAGTGCTTGGGCTCCAGTCCAAGGAAGCTTATTTTCAAGCTGTAAACCCAAGAGGACTTGGATGCTTTAAGGCTAAGGCTGAGCTCAAATACTCTGCTGCAGTCTGGCCCAGAGTCGCAATTCTTTGCTGGATTAAGACTTTTGAGAAGAGCTGGCTTTGTGTTAAGTGAATCTGAAAACAGATCATTTGGTGGCGATAACAAATGCACTCTTTGCTGGTGCTGAGTTTTAGCTGCCTGAGCTCCTCTTCATGGATAACTCATTGCTGCTAGTGGGAGTTGTGTTCATGAATCAGAGAGAAGGACAAACCCTTAAGGTTTAAAAACTGAAGGGGTTCCAAGTTCCAGGAATGACATACATGAAGAGCACTCAGTGAGAGAAACTGCAATTGAATAGTTTATCAGAGAACTGCGATGCTGAAATCTCGCACTGTTTTATTGAAAATATATTTTTATAATATGCTTTTTATTTTTCAATGTATTATTAAACTTCCTTAAAGATTAACACAATCTGTTGTCAAATTTTTCTCGTGTGGCCCGATTGCTTTGCAAAGTACCGTATCCTATATATGGCCATCTGTCAAAACAGCAGTGACAAAATGAATTAATCTGAATTGCAGATGTGTTAATGAATCCCTTTGAAGGGCTTAAGCATTTAATTAAAAGTAAAGCAGAACACGATAGATAATTTTTAAAGCTTTTAAAATATTTAAGCTATCGTTAATATTTGAATTTTATTTTCAAGCACATAATTTGTTTGGTAGGATTTTCTCTCTGCAAATCTAATTAAAATAATACAAATAGGTCTTGACCCCAATGTGTAGCGTTCACTCACCAGCAATTACATAGAATTAAAAATATTTGCGCAATGATAGCAAACATTAGATACTTTCTCCCTAAAATAGAAAAGAAAAATACTCTTGGGAAATTGCAGCCACCATCTGATCAGACTGATTTTAAAGCTGATAGTCAGTAAAAACCCCTTGGCAGGGTTATGTCCTTTTATTATATTAATAGGAGACAAACAGTTACAGTCATACACTTGGGCACACAGACGTGTCCATGCCCTTAGAGAAAGTCTGGCGAAAAAGGACCGTAGTACTCGCAGGACGCTGCGTGAGCAGCAGAGGCTGCTGAGCTGTGGCGGTGCAGGGTTGTGGGCAGCCTTTGCTGGTGTTCCTCTGGCACCAGCCTGGTCCGTGGCTCAGTCGAGGCACCGAGCCTTCCCCAAACCTCGGTGGCAGAACTTGGTCATCTTGTCAAGAACATGCTGAAGCCATCTTTTGAAAGCTTTCCATGCCCCCAGGAGGTTTGACTGGAAGGAAAAGAGAGAAAAACTGGAATTCTCCTGCAGCGGGGTAGTTTAGAAGACAGGGCTTTCCTGCAAATACGTAAACTCATGAGATTTATGGCTAAGTCACAGGACTTTTCAACACTGAAAATCTCCATCAGCTTCAGTGAGACTATTCACTCTTAATTTCAGACTTGTCCTTATATACTTTGCTGAAACTGGGCCTTAAAACTTTTCTACTTTGCCAAGCTATGAGTCACTGAAAGCGCTGCTGCCTCAAACGAGCTAGTGGCTAAAGCAAACTCATACTGATTATTTTTTAATCCATCTTTTGTTGAAACTGATATCACACTGGGCAGATTTTTTTTTTATATATATATATAACACGTAAGATAATTGTTAAAAGTTTGGATAGGAAAGTTTGATTAAAATGACCTCTAATTAAGCACTGTGTTCATCGTTCATCACCATGTATTTAGAATTTCTTTTAACATTAGAAAAAGATACTTCCATTTGGAAAACTAACTTTGTCACGATGGGGGAGAATTTTTTGTAGAAAAGTGTTTTTAAGGTGTTCTCAAAGAGATTCTTCGTCTGAGGAGAAAAAAGAGTTCTTCAAATATACCTGCATGCATGTGAATAAATGTATAAATTCGTATGTGTGTGTGTGTATTATATATCCACATGTCCACAGGCATGTGCTAATAGATGTGAAAGTTAGTATGTCGTAATCCACAGCAGCTATAACCTTAGGAATTTATGCATGAAAGCCTAACATGATCCATACAGTCAAAATTAATGAAATGAACTAACAAGAAAGCAGATACATTAAGCTTTGCAAAATTATAAAATTAATATTACAGCTATGTCACCTTCGCCTGCAACTGGACTGAGCAAGGGTGAGAGAGAGAGAGAAATCAATTCCACGAGTTTTGGAGAATGTAAGACTGTGCCGAGAATGTATCTGTGTCTTGTGATGTCTTGTTCTGGTGTCATTGCTGCTCTGTGGCGGGGGGCTCTTCATCACCAAGGGAGTCTGGCAGGGCCGTACACCAAGGTTAGCCACGAAGGTGCAAAGTACTTGCTTTACTGTGTACTGGCTAGCGGCGGATTTTGTAGGCGACGGTGGGGGGTATCATGTTCCCGTTTTGTCCATGAGTCTGTCCGCGTGGCTCGTCAACGGGGCCGTGGCATTGGCCTCTACTTCCATTCCTCCTCATGGCCCCGGCAGAACTCTTCTTACCACTTTTGCGGTGCTCTCCAAACGGTCTGGTTTAATTCAGGATGAGCAGACTGGCAAGTTTTACCCATTTGGGCTATGTACGTGTTTTTTGCAGAAAGAGTCAGACGTGCTTGAGAGCAGGTCAAGGTGCAAAGATGCAATGGATGGCTCTTGGAGGCCATTTTTCGTTCGTTTTCAATAAATTTTCAGTGCCACCATGAAATTTTCCCTTTAAGTAAGGGAAGTGGTCCCTCTGAAGCACTACCAAATAATGGAGAACCTAAAGTAATTCTCCAGTATGGACAGCCTCAGCTGTATGGAAGCACAGAGGTGGATGGGGGTATCTGGGCTGTGCCAGTGAATCACCATACTGCAGAGCTGGCGCAAAAAGCGGTAAAAGGAGTTTTGTTTGGTTTGTACTCACGCTGTGTAAATGTGTGTTGCCTGTATGTTTGTTGTATCTGTGTTTCACCTCTCTGTAATCCTTCCAGCGGAAGGAGCATGACATGAATGAACTTGCTTTTTTGGGTGTAGACTGTCTTTTTTTGTCGCTTTGGTTTGACACCGCCGTTACGCCTCGGCTTGCCGTTATCTCCAGCAGCCGTTAATTGGCTAGCTGGTACCCGAACCAGGAACATAAGGCATCGTTCAGTGAGACTGGAGAGTTGACAAATGGGAAGGTGTTGAGAGATGCTGAGGACACGGGCCCACGCTGCAGCTCTCTGCAGAAGCCATTTTGCCTCTGACAGATCCAACACGCGCTATTAATTGGTTGGGGCCAGCCTTTGCCAAAAAAGCCTGCGAAGTGCTGGAGAGATGCTTCCGAATGTGTCTGCTCTTCACGCTCCCCGTCACTGAAGGCAGTGACAAACACCGATTAATTCATTGTCTAAGTTCTGCCGTTGTGCCGCATGCCTGTACGGTGGTGAGCTGCCTTCAGCCAACTCGCCTGAACAGATGAACCACGCCGGCTTCCAGCGTGTTCATCACCTGATTATTCTGTAATTGTATCTGGACAAAAATTAGCCTCTAGTTCAGTAAGGTAATGTGCATGGGTCTTAAGCTTAGCTTATAACTGCAATTGATTAAAATGTGAAAATATTATATATAAAACCAGTTTGAATGAAAATGTCAAAGCAGACATCTGTGCCTTAGCACTCACCTGTTCTTTTAATTTTTAGTATTCCCAGGTCTTAAATTCATATTATATTTTAAACCTGTTGAGTCATTGATGAGAGAGCATCAGAGCTAACCGAAAGTCTTAACACTGAAAAGCACCAGAGGACTAGACCCAAACCTTTGTGCAACAGGCACCGACAGCGTAAAATGCAATTAGGGCCCAGTCTGACACTCACTGGTGTCAATGGAAAACAACCAGTTTATCTGCTCATAGATACAGAAAAATAGACGATGTTTCATTAAACATGTTGCATCCCGTATCTGAGTATGCACTTATTTAAATTACATTCCTGAACAATATACTTTGGTTTCTTTACAAGTCAGCTGCCTATATATTTAGTAAAGAAGCAGCTTTTTATGATTAATCATAAATTTTGGGAGGGGATCATTACAAAATTAGTCAATGTTACAGATACTAACCAATAAATATTAAATGAACCAGAAGTTGTCTTCTGATATGATTTAATGTTAGCAATTAATTTTGCATGTTTAAAAAAGGGATGAAAGCAAGCATGAATAAGTTAATATAAAACATTACTGTTCAACTGCACTTCAAGGTTAGTACTTCACTGTATGTAATATTAATTGTAAAATCCTTGCTGGTGTTCCATACTAATGAGTAGGTAAGGTTGGGCTCTTTTATGTTTCTAACTGGTTTTATCTGTTCAGTGGTTTTACAGAGCCCATACACGAGCAAGTGAGAGTCAGGAGAGCTTCACTGTTTTCAGTGGAGCCCTTCTGTTTTACACCAACAGGGGATCTGTCCCATAGTTATTTAAAGCAGTGTCAGTAAACAGATAGCAAACTATGCTTGTGAAAGTTAATTAAACAGTAGAAGTCATAACAAGTGGCTCTTTTGTCTCCAATGAAGGAGGAGGCAGCTGTATTGTTTCTGGCAGAGTAATTCTCTGTTGTACACATTTATTTATTGATGATTTGGAAGAGGCTCTTGCACTGGGTAATGAAGCTAATATTGATGGAGGGAAATATTATAGTGATAGACAAATGGCAAGTCACAGTTAGACACCTAGAAAGTAGAAACCGCCGTGTAATTTTTAGTAGTGATTTAAATAATAATCCTGTAGTATTTAAAGCTATAAATGCTCTTAATTATGTCTAAAAATTCAAGACCACCTCATGTAAAGAGTAAAATCATGCAGCAGATCCGTCTGCACATAGATCAGAGTAGTCCTGATTTGGGGTATAAAGGTGTGTTTTTTGGATTAAAAACTATAGTTTTCCTTCTTTCCCTTCAGTTCCAGATTACCAAGAGCAGGATATCTTTCTATGGAGAAAGGAAACCGGTTTTGGATTTAGGATTCTAGGTGGAAATGAGCCTGGAGAACCTGTGAGTATATCCAGAAGTGGTCACATTTTAAGTCACGACATCTTCCAGAACCACGGCAGTGGCATATACAGATGTGCAGAAGTGCGCTCTAGCATCTCTGTTAAAATAACTAGTGGCCTATGTATTTACATCCTCCTTCCCACCCTCCCTCCAAAAAAGAAACCACAACTCCCATAACTGAAATGGGTTTGGCTTTCCCTGCTTTTCCCTGTTTTTATGATAGCCCAAATGAAAACACATAGGTCTGAAATTGCCTGGACACTGAGGAAAGGATGTCCTGGTCAGGTTTGCAAGTATTTTCATCTTAGAGTGCCAGGTTTTCTATTTGCTCAGTTCCCTCCTTGAATTCGCTTAACTTCTACTCCATAAATCCAGTGCCTGTGGAAGGTGTCAGGCTTTCATGTGCTGCGTGGGTAAAAGCTAGATAGTGGCAGCATAAATTTCCACATATTTCCCTGCCAAAATTATTTTGGTCATTTATGGAAAGAAGGGCCATGAATTCTTCTCATGTTAGAGTAACTCCATAGAACTCACAGTAGAAAAAGCAAGACTGAGCTGGCAGACAGGCGAGTGGTATGGAGCTTATAAACCCTGGAAGCAACTGAAAGAAAAACTCTATCTCAGCTTCCCCAACAAGACCCTGAGTGCTTTTAACCATCTTCCTCTCTGGTCGCTGTCTGGTTGAACACATTACCCGAGGCAATCTGTCATTAGAGTGAATGGACCGCCTAAAGAAACAAGATGTCAGTTTATTATGATTTCACGATGTGGCTATATTCACATGGAGCTGCTTTCACAAGAGCAACTTTCCTGACCAGGAGACATTTGTCAACAATTTCTTGTCCTGACTAAACTGGATCTAACTCTCAGTGCCCCTTGCTTCCAGCTGGCTCTTCAGCTAGTTCTCATTTATCACAATCTTTCTCTCTTTCTCCTCCCTCTCTTTCTTCCCCCTCTCTTTCTCGCCCCCCTCTTTCTCCCTTCCCCTCCCCCCCCCCCTTTCTCCCACCCTCTTTCTCTCACCCAC
>JAVKLA010000036.1:16874367-16894640 GCA_034782735.1 Sagittarius serpentarius | reverse complement strand
TCCCCCCCCCCCTGTCTCCCACCCTCTTTCTCTCACCCACTTTCTCTCTCTCTTCCTTTTCCTTCCTTTCTCCTATTTGTGCTCATTCATCAGATTTACATCGGTCACATTGTACCGCTGGGTGCTGCTGATGCTGACGGCCGCCTGAGATCGGGTGATGAACTGATCTGTGTGGACGGGACGCCTGTTGTCGGGAAATCACACCAGCTTGTCGTCCAGCTTATGCAACAAGCAGCCAAACAAGGTCATGTCAATCTGACCGTCAGGCGCAAAGTGGTTTACACAGGTAGGCTGCAGTGTCACTCTGCAGGGGTAGATTTTCTTGCCAGACTCCATCTGTTCAGCAAACGGTTTAAAGAAAAAAAGCTCCTCCTTGTAATACTGGGAAAACTCAGGGGATGTAGTGTTATTTTTCCTCTTTTGCCTGTTTTTAGTCTTTTTTGTTCTTGATCAACTAAGTTTCAAATACTTCGTTTCCAGTCAAGACTCTTTCGACCTCAGTTGGCTTCCCCAGTCTTCGTGAAGGTTTCTGATAAAATGGGGAACTGTTCAGTTGCAACATACCATTTTTAGTTTGACTCAGGCAGCAACAGACACTGTGCCTGACTGCCTGTCTTTTCTATTTACTTCCCAAAGTAACTGTGCTGCCTGATAGCCACCCTTAAACTGGGAGTGAGGGAAAAGATGCTGAAGAGTCCACAGGAGGGGAGGCAAGGGCAGAGAGTGAGTGAGGGCATTCGTGTGTGGTGGCTGATGTCCCAGGCACAGGAGAAGCTTCAACTGAGATTGCAACATGTAGTCAACTGACCACAGGTTGCAAAGCTGTAAGTGTCGTTGGTTCTGGTAGTGCAGGGTGTGCATGTTTGTTGTAATAGAGAGACTTCTGTGTGCTGAGTTGTGCTGGGCATTGTGCGCACACTGCACGAGTGTATGGTCTAAATGGACAAAAAAGAAGCTGGCAGAAAGACAAAGATGCAAAGAGAAGTGATGCTGCAAGGTGGCGCCCAGATTAGTGACAGCAAAATGTCCTGATAGCAAGGAAAATGAAGACACGAGCCTGAGCTTCCTAAATGACATGCAACCTTATGCTTAATATTGGAAAGTAACACTGAGGTGCTGCCTCTTCTTGTGAGTTCCTTTAGGGAGCTCAGGTGTGGGATTTGGTTTAGCTCACTTATTCAAAAGAAAGGTATTATATAGCTTTTCAAGTTTAGGCATCAGCAGAAAAACAGGCAGCAATGTACTTTCATCTTAAAGAGCATCAAAATAACATTCAGGTTGAGAATTAGGCCTGCAGTAGGATTTAGGACTAGAACAGTACCTCTAAAATCGTTCTGTATTCTTATCCAGGGGTGAGCTCCTTCCACACAATATTAAATGAATGTTCACTTCTCGTTTCTTTCCTTCTTCCCACTGTGGATTAAATGCCAGGTTATGTCTGTCCTCTAATAGCCTCTTTCTCATTCCTGGCAAAGGGCTGCCAGTGTGAGAGAAGCTTTAGGAGATGAGCTTTGGGAGGAAGAGGAAGGGCAGCTGACTTTTGGTATTGGTTTTGTGCGTAGATTTTCTATCCAGTTTTACAGCCACCAGGCTGGAAATTACCATAAAAGATTCAGATGCATGAGAGATCTCTTGAGATTTCATTCAGGGGCTTGTTACTCCAGACCGAGCTATTTCTGAATCATTTCAGATGTGGACACTTACTCGAGGATAAATTATTCAGGATCCCTTCTTTCACCTTACATTTGCAGGCATTTAAATTCCAGCATAACTTTGTAGAGAAACCTCTTCCTGAATTTTGGTCCCTTATTCCTCCTGTCATCTATACGCCAGCAGAAGAAGATTGTTCACCTAAAGGGGTACTCCAAGTCTTGAGATTCATATAGGGGAAAGTTTCTACTCCTGTGTTCTTAATATGCAGAATACTATATATTTAGTACATACTTTGAGTATGTAAGTGCAGACAGGTACTTCTATCCAGGAATATTTTAAAGTTCTTTTTCTTTGGATCATGAGTTGACAGGTTTAGATTTTATTTGGCATCCGTTTTGTTGTTGCTTTTAAGATCTTCAACTTAATTTTGATCCACCAAATTCGAGAAGTGACCTGATTAGTGGAGGCAAGCATTCAGTAGAGACAAGTGCAATATGCTGCTCTCAGCTGCGCAAATGTACTGTGGAGAACTGGCTGAGTAACAAGAAGTGGAAGCTATTGTGGGCCACCAGCTTTAACCTGAGGTTGGCTCAGGTGAAGGAAAACACTGTGCTGGGGTGTAGGCAGGGGGGTACTCTCCTGATTTCCCAGCAGATGATGGCTTAGCTGCAATATGGTCCAACACTTCAAGAAAGACATGTTTGAGTTGGAGAGAGCCCAACTGGAGGGAGTCCAGAGGACCAGTGAGAATAAGGGGAGCTCTAGAAAACATGGTCTGCAAGGAAATATTGAACAAATTGGGAATGTTTAGCCTAAAGCAGAGAAGGGGCAGGAGGTGTTAAACTCCCCAAGACTATAAGAGGCTGCTGCAAAGAGGAAGGGAATAATATGTTCTCCATATGCCTGCTAGATAGAACTAGAAATAATAGCCTTATGTTGCAGTAGGGAAGATTAAAGTTAGATATTGCAACCAATAGATTGCCTGGGGAGATATTTAACAGCTGATTAGACAAACATCTGTCAGGACTGACAGTAAGTATAGTTGGCCCTAAATCAAGCAGAGTGTGGACTACGTGATTTTTTTGAGATTTCTTCAGGCCTTGTGGTAGCTGATTAGATTTTAAACTCGTACCACTTCCAACTTCAGTTACTGTTAAACACTTGTTTAATATTGATGTTAATGTTAGTAATGTTTAATGGTTTCCCCCCTGACAGTGCTGGACTGTATAAGTGATAGTTGTGCGTTCTTCCGTCCAGAAAAGCTTGGTTCACGAGTTTTTTTGCTTTAGTATGGGTGGTTATTATTACTTAAGATCACATTAATCAAAGACAATCAGTGCTACCCAGCTGATAGCATCAAGTTAAAAAATACGCAGAGTGATGGGTTATATTACTCTCTCTTCTCACGGCTGGTGCACGTATACATGGTTGCACACATGTAACTGAAGTGGGATTGTGATATCTAAAGGAGGCACCTCTGAACTAATGTAATCCAGGTTTAAAATGCCACAGAGGTTCCAAGCATGCAGCACTGCACTGGTTTAACGGTACTGCTGCTGTAGTTTGGCAGCGAAAGGCTTTGGCTGCATGGCGACGCACTGGAGAGGATGAGCACGTGTGGTCAGTGCCGCCACCGCACAGAGCTGTTGGTGGTGACGTCCGAAAGGAAACAGAGCCCTTGGTCACTCTGGCCATGATTTATAGATTAAAGCAGGTGATTTGCTTTATTTTTTTACCTTTTTCTCAGTGGATGGCACTTTTCAAGCACTAAATGATGCAGCTTGCTCAGGCGGTCTATTTTTTAACTCCCCAGTTCCCAAGGCAGAGAATGAAGTCCCATCCCCAGCCTCTTCCCACCACAGCAGCAACCAGCCGGCCTCGCTGACGGAGGAGAAGCGAACGCCGCAGGGCAGCCAGAACTCCCTCAACACCGTCAGCTCGGGCAGCGGCAGCACCAGTGGCATCGGCAGTGGCGGTGGTGGGGGCAGCGGTGTCGTCAGCGCTGTGGTCCAGCCCTACGATGTGGAAATCCGCCGCGGCGAAAACGAGGGGTTCGGCTTCGTCATCGTCTCATCGGTGAGCAGGCCAGAGGCGGGGACGACATTCGGTAAGTCTTGGGGTTTTTTTCAACGCGCCTCGAATGAGACGCAGATTTGAGCGCTGCAGCGCAAGGAGGCTAGTGGGGATCTGTTTAATTAAAAGTTGTGAGCATGCCCTAATTTGCGTAATTAATAGCTTAATTGTAGGCCAAGGCTTGGTAGGTGTATGCCTCCTGGGTTTTACTCAGCACTGAACTGAGAAAAGCAAAATGAGAAATCCCAACCTGAAGAGCAAAAATGCCAGCAATGGCCATTCCTGATGCTCCCTGAAGCTCTGGCTCTCCCTGCTAGCTGGAGGTCTTTCTGGGGTTTAAGCTTAGAAGAGCAGCCGGGGATCCCCCCCCAGTGATGCTGTTTGCTAATGGAGAAATGGAGCAGGTGGAATGAAATATGTCTCCTGATGGTGGGATTGAGCCAGTTGATTTAAAAGCAGTAATGCTTAAACTGATTAACTCCTCTTTGGCAACCAGGGTTATTCTGATCCCCGTTATGGAGTGAGCATGCTGATAGGTGGAAAGTTTTCATTAATAGTACTTGCTGGTGAGACATAAAATGGAGAATACTGTTAAAAAAACTAGGATTTTTTTTTTGACCCATTCCACCTCTTCCCAAATCCTTTTCTTCAGAGTAGGGGGAAATGAAGTTCATGCGATGTCGCACTTAATATCCTGCCCCAATAGAAGTGGTCATGATTTCTTTCTGAAGACAATCATTTCTGCTAGGCAGACACCCATTTCCAGGTGTTGCTGCAAAAGAGGTGTAATTCTGTCTACAGAGCAAACAAGTCATATGTTGCAAAGCCCAAATAAGCAGGTTTTGCAAGTGTGTGCAGAACAGCGTGCTCTAGAGCAGTAATGTCATTGCAAGGGGAAAACCAGTCAGAGGTGCTATTTTCTTCTCTTTCCGTCTCCTCCAAAAGGGCCAGAGGCAGCATCCACTTATACTTTGTAGGGAAAAAAAAAAATGTTCCCTCCCTGTTAGTCTGTGGCATGTGACAGGGATGGAGGGGGAAAGGAAAGACAGAACAAGTGCCTTGGCCATCTTCACACTACCTCTCAGAGCAGGGTTGCGGTTTGCAGGCAAAATACATTGCAGTCTGCCTGTACAGCTGGAATGTTCCTGGGGCATGCGGGTGCATGGGGCAAGAAGTGGCCTTTCCCCCTTTTTTTCCTAGGCTTTTTCTTCTGAAATTTCCTGCCATTGCCCATCAGCGGTGCCTTTACTAATAAATCAAGGGAGCATCGCCTTCTTTGCTGGTATTGATGTGTAACGGGCCATTTCTAGCACTGTTCAGGGCAGTCACGGCAGCAGACATTTCAAGGGGGGAATAGGGGAATATCTAGTTTAGACAGGGTGCATTGAGTTCTGTCAGTTCTCGGGTGCTAGGCTACCTCACTGTCCTCACTGCTGGAAACTAGTCTTCCAGAATAGGTATTTTGGTGCCAGAACAGACCGGTGTAATGTAATATAGATTAAACTGAACTCAACCTAAATCAAAGAGAGAGCTTTTATCTTCTGAAAGTATTTGCAAACGTGTGTAAATAACTTCTACTGTATGAAGAGTATGCTCTTAACTCTTTTCTGCAGAGAAACCTTGACCTGAGGTTGTAAAGAGTTGTGTTTGCTTTAGCCCAAGATACTCTCTAACTGGAAGTTTTCTGTGCAGGGGCTCCTCATGGAGATCTGTTGATCTGTGACTGTTTTTCCTTTAATTTTTTTCAAGTGTATTCAGCTCTTTCCTAATACTCTGCATGAGATGTGTTCCCTTTGCTGCGTGGTGCTTGCTTTGGACCTGCTTTGTAGTTTTTTTTCTTTCATGGGTAGTATTTAGAGATGGGCCAAACTGGTTCTAAAAGCCACCTTGGTCACTTTGGTGTGGGCTCTGTCATCTGTGTTCAGTGGATTGGACAGAGTAGGAACTCATACCCTCAAAACAGCCTTTAAACTGGATGGGGCTTTGTATTACCAGAAGGAGAAACTTTCCAACATCACAGTAAAAGAAAGAAAAAAAAAAATCCCCTACCGTTTGCAACTAATATTAATACTTTCTGCCAGTTTTCATTGCTTCTTTCCAACCTTGTTCTCTCACCTCACGTTCCTTTTCTTAGCCTTTTCTTCTTTACGGTCTTTCTAGTGTCATCATGTGTGCAGCAATGTATATCTCTAAAACTACTAATCAAATAAAGACCACAGCACAGATGGGAAAGTGCATCTTGAGGGTGAATGTGTTGTGGATGCAAAGTTTGAGACGACCTCTCTGTGGTTTTAATGGTTTTAATCAGGTGCTGCATGCCCAGGGGCCTCTTGCCTGTGCGAAGAAGCCGTACAAAAGCCCAGTGGATTTACCTGAGGGAAGTTGTGTAACCCCTGTGTCCAATTCTGCATTTTATGGACGACCCTGTGTTTTTGGGACAAACGGTTGCATGGAATAGGAGGAGAATTTTGTCTCCAAAACGCATTCATCCTAAAGTGCTCTTGCTCTGTGTGTCAGACATCTCAATGGGTTTGTGTGTGGTTTTAGAGGTATTTAAATTAGGAGGTCCTTATTCCTTCCCTGCTCCCGTCCTGATGCCATCTAAGATCATAAAAGGGGAAGGGTTAACAGAGGCTGAGGTGGATGCCTGCACCACGCAGGTTACCTTTGTCAGTCTTGGCCCATCTGTAGTGGTCCTGTACCTTCCCTGGTAGTACCTTTATTCACGATGGAAGAAAACCGTTTTATATTGCTTCCCCATGCAGCGCTGATAGAGTGGGTCTTTGTGGTAGAAAGGGAGTTGCGCTCCCTCCTAGGCCTAGAACAATTTTATCTTTCTAAATTGAGAAAGAACAAAACATTGGCAGAAGCTTGATCAGCAACTGACTTGGAGAAGGACTAGAGAGGCCGACACCGATGTAATCTTGGAGGAAGAAGATTGTGTTTTCTACAAACCGTTTCAATATTTTTTGTTCAAAAATAAAATCAGGATCTGGGTTATGATGGGGCTGCTAAGTGCAGTTTTAGTCTATAAAAATCTCACCATTTATTAACAGAAATCACGGTGGGGGGAGTTTTGAGTGATTAACAAAACACCTTTTCGTAAAAGAAGTGAAGTATTGTGCACTCATACTAGTTGATTGCCAATGTTTTGAACACTGGCAGCAAAGCTATCCTATAATAACTTTTGCTTGAAGCATTAATTAATTAACCCTTAACCTTCTCTTTCCCTTTTCAACCCTTTTTCTCCTTTTCCCCTTCACCATATTCCCACGTGTGTAAACAATTAAAAACCAAAACCAAACCAAAACAAAAACAACCCCCAAACCAATACAAAAGCGGGAAATGCATGTGTGGCCATGCCTCACAAAATAGGTCGGATAATTGAAGGGAGTCCCGCAGACCGCTGTGGCAAGCTGAAAGTAGGCGATCGGATCTTGGCCGTGAATGGGTGCTCCATCACCAACAAGTCGCATTCAGACATCGTCAACCTCATTAAGGAAGCGGGAAACACCGTTACCCTGCGCATCATTCCCGGAGATGGTAAAGTATATGTTTCCTGCTGTCTTATCTGACCCTCTTGTTGGTTTTGTTCCCAGGCTTTTTGTATCAGTCGGAGCTGCAAAGTCATGGAGGACTCAGTTTCCACTCCCACTCTGGGAATTAGCAGTGAGGGAGGTTGTGAGTTTTCCATAGCTTTATTTTTTGTTTCTTTCTATAGAAATGGGAGTGATGTTTTTAAACAGGGAGGTGCTGATTCTACATTAAAAAACAAAAAAATCCATTCTATTACGTTCCTCTACGTATCTTCTTAAAACAATCTTCTGTAAATTTGATGCATATATTGGTACACTTTGTTTTGATTCCTAGGTTAATAATGCAGCTTTAGAATATTTGGGAATCACTTGTTAATATGTGGGATTCCTGAAGCTTTGTATATACACCAGCAGGCTATAGTAAAGAGATCACAGAAAGGGATAAACACTTTGTCATGTTCTAAGCTGTTCGAAAAGAAGATTTGTTTTTATTCTGGGTAAGTTGCTTTGGGAGAGAGCTCAGTATATTTTGAAATAACTTTGTTAAACGGCGATGGCTCTGGAGCTGCTGTATGCTTACAGCCGATCGTTGTACGAGTTACCCTAGACAGGATCTCACTGTCTCAGATCAGAGGGAACGTGCAGGATCCCTAATGATATGATGACCCTTGGTACTGGTTTCAGGTCACTGAACTGTTTAATAAGGATCTCTGTTATGTATCAGTTCCATTAAATTGATCCCTAGCTGTGATGCCAAATAGGAACAGAGCAGAAACGTATGTAAATTATCTGTAGCAGAATTAAATTGCTGTGGTTCTAAATTCTAAGTATTTCATTTGTTCATTGTCCTGCTCTGCCTTGGACAGGGTCATAGTGAGAACTTGTTAGGCAGAAATCTTTTTACATTGCTCTCTTTTTAAGGTGAATCCGTGGGTATAAGATCTGATGGCTCAGATACAGTGCTAATGAGCATTTCTTAGAGTTGTACGGGACATTATTTGCATTCAGTTAAATGTAGAGAAAGTGTGATTAATTTTGAAAGAAAGGTTGAGGAAGTATGGCTGAACTGAACCTTGTACCTGTAAAGCAGAATGAAGATGTTACAGGATGTGATTTCCAGTGAGAAGCATTCAGTAGTTGCCAAGTCTCGTACTTTCTAATCTGAAACATGGATTTGGTTACCCCACAGAGCAGGATTATGCTATGCTTAGTTATAGGATAAAGATAGGCCAGAATGAGAAATGATCTGATTATGTGATCTGGTTATTATTTGTGTTTGGGATGATCTGTTTTGCGTAAAGTCTTTGTTTTCCTACTGTTTAGTAGCTACCAGGTCAAATGGCATATGATCCTTTGCTGCTTCCAGCAAATTGAATGTTCATGAATAATAAAATGGCTGTGAATCAGGCTAACATCTGAGTGGCCTGTGCATGCCAGTTTTGGAAGGTAAACTGGGAGAAGAATTGTTCATTATCTCTATTTTGGTATCTGATCAAAATCAAGGAAGGTGAATCTTTGAATAAATGAATAAATAAATAATTATTCTTTTTTAAAAAGGCAAAAATACCTAAGAAATAAATAACTATTGAATGGTTTAAGAATTTTTTTAAGAAGATTATAGCCTCCTGACATGAACGCTCAGCCAGTCTGTTCATGCAAATATGTGTACAAAATACCATGTTAAGCTGCTTAGGTTAGAAGAGAAACCTGTACCTGTGACTGACATCACGTATTCCTAGAGAAGGTAGAAAGCTGTAATTTAGGGAAGGAGTCAACTCTTCTCTCTCATAGCAATGCAGGCTTCGAGTCTTTTTATTTACCGTCCCTTTGAAATTCCAAGTCAGGTTGCCGACTTTGCGTAGTATTACCTGCATTTATTTCCAAAAGCAAGTAAGACAAGACACTCAAAATTGCTGAGAGGTTTGCTCTAAAC
Organism: Sagittarius serpentarius; assembly: GCA_034782735.1. Classification (NCBI taxonomy): domain Eukaryota; kingdom Metazoa; phylum Chordata; class Aves; order Accipitriformes; family Sagittariidae; genus Sagittarius; species Sagittarius serpentarius. Next base: position 16,885,445 of record JAVKLA010000036.1, on the reverse strand, counting down.
CCCACGAGATTTAAGAAACTGGTCTCAATGTTGTTTTCTTTTTGTTGACTTTTGGGTGCTTTTTTGGTAAATATAAATGGTCTAATAGTGTACTTAAAGGTATGGGGGGGAAGAATAAATCAGAAGCCATACTTCTCAGATAAACATGAAACTAAGGCTTATCACAAGACTCACAATAAACTCACACTGCTAATCTCTTCTAACATTATTAAAAACACAGAGGGTTTTTACTTTGTAATAAGTCTTGCACCAACTCATTGCCATAGACAACTGCAGGATTGTATCTGCAATGAAATTACAATGCTTTAACATGCTGTCAGCTGATGCAAGGATACAGAGAGCTGAAAAATTACAAGTTTAGATTAGGCATTTAATTGGTGTCTGAGTGTTCTAGGGCAGAACAGGGCAAGGAATCAATGAAATATGTAGGATTTGGAATGTACAATTGTAATTCTACTAGAGGTAATTTTTGCTAGATTTGTGTTGTGTTCCGGTTTCGCATGGTGGCTGGCATGTATCCTGAACCAGTGTCTAAAAACCTAGCAAAATTATACACAACTCCTGACTTGTCGGATAGGGTGGGCTAAAGATAGAGGCAGTACAGTGGCGTGAAGATACATCTGTACCAAAGATGTGTTGTTGCTCTACTTGGTATTCTTAGTCTGACCTACTAAAAGGTAGGAATCTTGCATTCTCTTTGAAACCCATCTTCATCTGATCTCCAAATATTTGTGGAGGATTTCAGAGGCTTTTGTTCTGGATGAGTACAGAACACTTAACCATGTTTTGGGGCCTTCTTATGTTGGAGACCAATTTTAGCATCAAGGCATCTTTAAATGTACGCATCTGTACAGAGATAATTCTGTACACAGAATTATTTCTTAAAATCCAGCAGTGTAACCACACATAGGGATGTCTCCTCACACAGGCCGGCTGTCAGTGGCACATCCTCGCAAGTGTGTGTTTTGGTCATGCCTACCCTGAGAGGTGCAGCAGACCCAGGAGCCTCTCTGGCTCGCTGAGCCACTGGGCACAAGCCAGCTCTGGTCTGGAAGGTGTTACAGCTCCATATGCTGAGCGTTTGGGCATGTTAACTTGGGCACAGTGCTGCAGGCAAAGGAGCTGTGTTCTCATTGCACCCATCTGTTTAAATGGTTCTTCTTTTTCTCTTTCCCTTTTCCTGAGTTTCCCTTGACATGCACTAGCTACAGAAAGGAAAAACCTTCACCTTGTCTGTATTTCTCCACAATTAAAATAAATCCGTGAAATAAAATAGGTTTTCAGGACCAAGTAAGCCCATGACCACCACCTCTCCTTAATTCAGGCAAAGCCCCCTGCCGTTTCTGCAATTTTGTATTACAGCTGGACACTGTTTAATAATGGCAGATTTCTCCATAGTCAATGAAATGAATTACCGGATGCCTGGAGCTTTAAAGGCAAACAAGGGCAGAGTAAGAGACCTGGTAATTTTATGTTGGAGAGCCAGATGTTTCCACCCAGTTTTCATTGCTGATCTCTGATGGTGGCTTTTTTTTGAGTGGGATTGGAACTAGGGAAATTCAGTCAGGAAACAAGGTGCATCATTTTAACCAGTGGCTGTGCATTCAGTTTAGACTTTGACCTTGGAAAGTGGATCGTGGTCAGTATTTTGTAGTTACTTGCAATCTACGGTCCTCTCCTAGATAGAATCGGTACAGGCACAAAGTGGGGAGTCTCCTGTGTGCAGAACTGCTGCACAAAGGAGTGAGTGCCTGCCACTGCAGTGACTTTAGCTGGGAATGCCATGCCTAATGAGTGGGTGTTTCTGTTGACTGTGCCCATCATTCTCCATGTGCAACCAACGTAACAGTTCAACATTTTGAGTGGTTAAGCACATCCCACCGACTCTTCCTCTGAATTCAAACTCCTGTGTGAGGGGAAGGTGTTTTCAGGAACTGCTGACTTGTGGAGCAATTCAAAATTTGAAACTCTTCAGTTCAGGATTGATACAATATGCATTTCTGGAAAATGTGTTGAGTTCAATATGTGAGAGTTCCAGGCCTTTCCTCCAAAACTATGTTTCTAATATTTGGCTAATGGCATCAACATGACCTTAATTTCAGGCAGAATTTTAAATGAGTTCTGGGTTAACTCTGGTCTTATTGAAGTCTGTGATAAAGCTCCACAATGACAAGGGGACCATTTTGCCACGCCATACTGTGAGGGACACCTAGATAGTCACTTTTCAGTTGTGTCTACAGCAACTCCCTTCCCAGTTTTGTGAAGCAGGAGAGAGGACCTCTCCTGGAAGCACCTCCTGCCACGCATAGAGAAATACAACATTTGCACAGGGTGATGTTGGGCTGAGAGCCCTCTACCGTGGCATAAACTGAGTTTTGAAGTTAATCGTGCTCTCTGTATTCTCTTGGTGAGCCCTTTTGTAAATGGTACCCAGAGCTGTTGATGCATTTGGTACAGGGGGTTCCACATCCCTGCGTGCAGTTTTGAGTGCTCAGGCAGCAGTGGGTCGTATTTCAAAGATGGATTTCATTAACTTTGGGTTTTAGCTACATTCAATATCACCTTGTGAGGTATTAGATAAAAGCCACATCTCAACCCTACTGAAGATTGCAGTTTCTGATGGAGGAAGCACTGATAAGCTTATAATCCATTGAATAGTTATTGCTACTGTAAAATTAAACCAGCCAACCTGCCATATTTGGAGACTTTAGTGATAAGAATTCATATTGTTAGACAACAGACAAAACATTAAACGTTCTTCAACCCTTCCTCCACAAGTTAGTCTTTGTTCTGAGTGTGTCTAACAGTCAGAGATGTTTCTAATCCGGATTTCCCACCCCCCTTTTTTTTTCATTTTCCAATTGACTGTGCAGTTTCACATAAATAATTACTATGAATTAGCATAGACTTTATCCTGTTAATTTTTGGATTTAAGAAATTTGAGCCAATCTCACGTTCTTTAAAAACAGCATAACGATGCTTTCCAGTGAAATGTCTTTGCAAAACTTTTTTTCTTTCAGTGAATAGCCAATGGACTTCCCTCATAATGACAAAAAAAAATTTATTTTGCAGAATCCTCCAATGCTACTTTATTGACCAATGCAGAAAAAATTGCTACAATTACAACCACACATACTCCTCAGCAAATACCACAGGAGACCAGGTCAGATTGTTTTCCTTGAGGAGAGCATGTTGACATGCTCTCTCTTCAGTTATTTCTTGATCATCTTCACATCCCATGAGCTGTGTTTTTCCTCTCTCCCTCTTTCTCTCATTTGTTACAGCAGGAACAACACCAAACCAAAGCAGGAATCCCAGTTTGATTTCAAACCACCCCAAGCAGCACAGGTAAAGGAGTACCTTTCGAATTGTTTTGTTTACCACAGACTGTTGCTTCCAACCTGCTTGAGGGCTGTGTTCAAATATTTCCCTTGAAAATTCCTACTGGGAAGCTGTTCTCCCTGAGTCTGCTTGCTAAAGAAAGAGGAATTTGCTGATTAGTTTCTTAATATGTGTCGCTGATGTTTCAGCTGAGAAACATTTCCAGCACATTCTCATCTAGACTTTTAGGGAAGAAAAAAAAGGAAAATAAAAACTTGACATTTTTACGACAGTAATAATTTACGTGTTTGTTTATTGAATTGTATATTTTGAGGGGCCTCTCCCGAAAGTACTGTTGTGTGCAAATGATAAATTCAGAGGACAAAAAAGAGGAAAACTTAATAAGGGGCAATAGCTGGAGTGTTCCAGCTTTCACAGACGGCATCTTATTAGAGAGATTATCTATCTCGCTGTTAACTTTCCTTGCCACTGGCCATCCCAGAAGTAACCTCTTCCATTAGGGACTTCAAAACATCCCTACGCTAACAGCATTTGTGAAAAACAAAGCGCATGCTTCTGAGCTTCTTGCAAAGGAATAGATGAGGTGGTAACAGAAAAGAAAAGCCAGCACCATGGCATAGACTCATCCCAGGTACCATCAGACATTTAACTAAAGCCTGGCACTGGAAGGGAGGTTGCCCTAGCCTTCCTTTGCGGTTGGTAGAAAGCTAACCACCCTCCGGCAATGCGCCTTTCTGCCCTGGGCGAAGGAGATGGTGTATAACAGAGGTGCCTAAAAATGCATGGGACATGGCCAAGCCCATTCATTCCCACAGCCCTTTGCAGACCTCCGCCGGAACTCCAGGCTCCAGGGTGGGATCTGAGGAAGCAGGAAATCCTAGTCTGTGTGTGAAAACTCAACTGATTTTCTTTTTTTTAATTATGAGTAACAAAAATAATAACGTTCGTTGGTTGAATAATTTCAAAATGAGAGTAGAGCAGCATTTAACTTTCTGTTCAATTGGGTATATGATGTCTTCCCTTCAGCAGGACCAAGATTTTTATACTGTTGAGCTGGAAAGAGGAGCCAAAGGGTTTGGCTTTAGCCTGCGAGGTGGCCGGGAGTACAATATGGATCTGTACGTGTTGCGGCTAGCTGAGGATGGTCCAGCTGAGAGATGTGGCAAGATGAGGGTATGCACAAACAGATTTAAAAACACCTTTCTTTGCAACGAGCTGACTTCCCTGCCTCTCCCTTACAGGCACGCCTTCTGCTGTGCCAGCTAAGAGGAAAATTAAATGCTAACTGAAAGGAGCAGTGGTTCCTATTTACTTCTGTCTGTGGCTTCTGTCACTCTTTGCATACAGTCTATAACAGTGTGTGTGCACTGGAAGATATCACCTCCTTGTTCCAACCCAGGTTTCCAAATTCTAGTACATAATCTGACTTTAAAAGCCTAACAAAAATATATGTAGCAATGAAAATGTAATAGCCACAATCTTTGTCAGCTCCTTTAAAGCTGCAGCCGTGAGCAGAGAATTGGGATGTTCCACCTGATCCTCGCCTCTGCTAGTGGGCAGAGTGGGGAGAGAGCATGTATATTGACCCATGGGTTACAAAATTATAATGTAGTTTTTGATTAGTATTAACTGTTAACTTCACATATCAGCTAAATTGTAAACATTATAACAGGGGCATATGTTATAAAATGCCTACAGAAAAATTAAATTGCCAAGTTTTATGTACTTCTTGCTCCTCTGTTAGAGAATGCATTATGACTTTACAACATATGTCTTGTTCTTCTCTAGATATATCATGTGAAGGGCATTTTCAAAATTCTTTTGCTGAGGGTAGATTTATAGGTCCAAAATGTTTGCTGATGAAAATAAATCAGTGCTGCCCTGTGGAAGTCAACGCTTTGACAAGCTCTTCCAAGCACTGTTTTCCTGACCTAATGAATGATTATATTTACAAAAGCAGCTTTGCTGGTTCATAGTAGGTATCTATATCCAAGTGAGAAAAGGACCCGAAAAAGCTATTTGAACATCCCAGTTACGGCAGACTGTAAACCAAACAACTGCTTTGACCAAAGACTTTACAAATAATTGAAATAAAATAAAATAACACCAGTTCTAGCATAGCTATAGGTATTGAGCAATACAGTAATGCAACGTGGTTTTACGGAACAGCAGTGAAATAATATTCTGATACCTCAAGCTTTCCCTGATGTGCTCATGTCTCCCAGGCCCCTGCACGCTGGTTTTTGTGGACTGTCACTGGAAGGAGTTGGGCATATTTAGCTTCACCTAGTGCATAGTTGTTCTTCTACCTTTGCTGTGGCCATTGTGGTGTGCTGGTGGTGACCCTCGTGGGGGCTTGTTTCTAATCTTGGACTCTTTTATTACATTGACAGATTGGTGATGAAATCTTAGAGATCAACGGAGAAACTACCAAGAACATGAAGCATGCTCGGGCCATCGAACTGATTAAAAACGGTGGCCGCAGGGTCCGCCTGTTTCTGAAACGTGGAGATGGCTCTGTCCCAGAATATGGTGGGTCAAACTATGAAAACATTCCTTTCTTCCCTGGCATCACTCCATGAATGATTTATCTCAAGATCTGAAGCGGGAATTCTTTTTTTATTTTCCTTTCTCACCAGTGTCTTACCAACCTTTGCAACGTATGGTTAAATGCCTCACTTGTGCTGAATTTTCTACACATTTCATCCTTTGCTTGCTTCCATGGACTTGGGGCGCAGTGTAAGGCAAGATCATCATAGCAGTATTTTTGGTGATCAGAGAGGAAAACAAAACAAAAAAACCTTTATTGTCTTGTCCAGCCAAACAAGGAATGTCATTGAACTGTGCCAAACTGTTTCTCAGCGGCTGAATTGTTGTTTTAATAGGTCTCTACTTCTAATCAATGCAAAAACTGGGATCCTGAATTATTATTCTGAAGCAGTGATTATTTTTTTTGTTAGGTTTTTCTCTTAGTTCCTGTCCGTATCCGTAGACATGAATGCCGAGATGGCTTATGAGATTTTTGCCTTCCCTTAATATTTATGTAAATATTTATAAAGTTATTTAAGAAAAAGAAGAAAAAAAAAAGCTTTACTGCAAAAATATATTGATTTGGCCTCCAGATCCCTTTTCTCCCCCCTTAAACTGTCTGCTGGTTTCAACTAGTTAATTTGTAAGGTCTGAAAAGGTGAGGAGGTTGTGAAAAGGTGCTCTCGTGTTTATCTTGGGGGAAACATTCAGTCCTCGTTTCTTACTAAGACTTGCATTAGCTTTCCTTTTCTTCCCCCGGAGGTTGGATTGCTGGGTGGCTTAACTTAGCACACTATTTAATATTATAATTATGTCTTATTTATTTGAGATAATTGTCAAATATTGTGCCCTCGATGGAGGGCTACTCCCAACCAAAGGTCTTTGAGGTTTCTATAGAAACTGATGATTGAAGGGATGTCCTTTATACTTTTCTCCCCGTATTTCGGTTATTTCTGTGTCAGTAAGTTCTGTGTTTATCATTCACTCCATGTCCTAAAACCAGAAACAAACCCTTCTGCACAATTTATGAACTAGATTTTCTTTTCATTGACTGTACCACCTTTGAGAGTTTCTGCTCACTCTGCTCATTATTTAACTTAAAATGACCAATTCAGAGTATGACCAACAAACAACTGAAGTGTTTAACAATATGAAAGGGAAGTTGTGGGTTTACACTTCTGTAATATAAATAGCACACCAGAAGGTTCAATGATGGCACTGAAATTCTGTAATGTTCTTTCTACTTTTGTCTTTTCCTATACTCCTTTGGATGTACAGTACTGTATCATATGCTAGACTGCATAAATACCCTGTAAATTAAGTGCTTCACTTCTCAAAGCATATGTCTGTTGCACTGAGGATGGAAATCCACCACCAATTTTCTTTTGGCTAATGCTAAACCACTAAACGTTCGTTCTCCAAGCAAGGATTTAATATACAGGGGTTGCACTACTGTAAGGAATATCCTTGTAACATTTGGGACTCCTTCCTCTATTCGTTCTGTTCGCTGCAGTCGCAAATGGTTCCTCTAATAATGTTAAGTTCCAATATTTTTCTGACTCGATTGGAACGTGCTTCTCTATGAGGCTGTATATTTTTGTAATGAGTTTTGTACTTATTTTTAATGTTGTGGTCTCTGGTGGACTTTATTTTTCGTTGTTGTTTGATTGTTAATGTTTTTCTATGACATTCTGTGTCGCTGTTCCAGCTGTCTTTTAGAATGGATGCTCTCGTTGTCTGGGTTTATTGAATCACCTCTTAGATGTCTCTTTATGTCACGATAATAACAACTGCTGTCTTTGCAGCCTTATATTTGGGTGAAGCCTAGACAATCTGACTGGAAAAATAAACTTTCTTTATTCTAAGATAAAATATGAAGATTTTTCTTTCTTTCATCTTTATTATAGGGAATCTAAATTTTCTACTTTTCTCTTTCTCTTTCTCTTACTTTTCTTGGTGCTGGGCTCTTCCTTCCTCAGCGATGATACCTCCTAATATCGCTGCATGTATGAGAAATGACAAGCTCGGGGAGTCTTGCTTCTACCTTATGGGCCATAATCAAACTACGGTTTGTAGCTAAAATCAATATTAGGTGTTTTTGTGCTGTGGCCTAATTCCCTCACATTGCTTTCCGCTTCGCTATATTTTATATGTACAGCAATTCATTCCGAGCACCCTGCGTCCCCTGAATTCTAAGTACATCACAGGACACGTTTAAACCTCGCTTGTACCTTGTGCGATAGCCAGGTTGCCGCAAGCCACGTGCTTACAGCTACGGAAAAGCGGTGTGGTTCCCAGCTGCTGCCTGAAAAAGCTAATAAGCAAAAATGCACACACGTGAGTCGCAACACGGGTTTCACCTGGAAATCACAAAAATCATGGCCCACGCACACACCGACCCTCCCAAGCTAAGGAATGGAAATGCCATCAAATGGGAGATGCTTTGTGTGATGGCAGGAGGAATGAGCATGTAGAGTGTTTGGCTTGGGGGAGGGAAGACAAAAAGGAGAAAAACAGAAAAAAAATCTGTCCCCACAAGTGTTTGTGAGGGTTTTCAGTCGCTGCCGTCGGGACAGTCCACCTCAGGGGTGGGTGTCTCGGGGCGAGCGGCAGGAAGCCTGCAGGAAGCATAGCCAGCCGAGCTGCCATGCAGAAGTTACTTTTAAAAAAGAAAACAATAAGCAAATAAAAGCAACGCTCGCATTAAGTCAGCGCAGCAATTTTAATGTTTGCCGTGTCTATAATGAATCATTCATAAACATCCGTTACAAATGACGTGAGTAATTGTAGCTTAGCTACAGTGCAGGGCCGGTTTTTAGTTTTGGGGTTGTTTTTTTAGTTCTGCATTGCCGTTTGTCTCACAGACGTAGCTCAGCTGTATTTTACCTGAAATACTACATTAAAAATAATGAACTGGAGATTAGTTTTTTATCAAAGCCATCCTACATATTACAATATCTTTCCATTGCTTTGATATGAAAAAATCATAACTTCTGTCATCGTTGTTCGAATCATTGTGGCAAAACCAAAATCTACCCTAGGACTTTTTATAACATGGTAGAACTAAGTGAGATTAAGTAATGTCTTAAATGAAATGGAAATTGCATGATTACAGTCTAATTCTCACACCTTCAAAACGTTATTTTACAAGGTGAAAACTTAATTATCAATTCTATTTTCTGTACATTTTCTGCTATTTGAAACAAGGCCTCCCACACCTGGAAGGCAGTTCTTTCAAAAGACTTAAAAGAAAAAAATTGTTTCCTAAAGGCCCTCTTTATTGGAAACTATTAAAAAAAGAGCCAACAACCCGAACTTACAATATATTTTTTTTTTTCCCCACTGGAAAGAAACTAGTGTAACTGAAACATTACGAATTGGGCTTGGGGAAAATGTAAAATGCCCCATGACCAGAAGAGCATAAAGATGATATCAGCTTGGACCAAAGCACAGCTAATGAACAGAGCAGCACCAGTACTAACCTGTAACTCTCGTTGTTCGCAGTTAAATTAACAAAAGCTTCGGTTAGCCTTCGCTGACTGCTTTAACAGTTGTTTGTTTTTGTCACTAATGAAGTCTGAAGAGTGATAAGTGGTGTCACGGCGCCGCGGAAAGCATCGGTACCAAATGCTTTGCTGTTATTTTCTTTCAGACCCCAGCAGTGACAGGAACAGTCCCGCCACAGGGTCACAAAATGTATCGGAAATGAAGCCCGTGCCATCCGACCGACGGCAGCACCCATCATCGGAGTCCAGTTATCCACCAGACCTTCACAAATCATCACAACACGGGGACAAGCGGACTTACCTTAGAGACCTAAAAGGCAGCAGAGAGTTTAGCAGACATCTCAATGAACACCACACTTGGAATGGGACTTCTAAAACCAACGACCACGTGCCAGGCAGGAGGACGGAGAGGTCGCCGGAGAGGAGGCACGAGAGGCAGCCAGAGAGGGCGGTGGTGAACGGGCAGAAGAGGAGGTCTCCCGAAAAGCGGAGGGAAGGGACGAGGAGCGCTGACAACACTTTGGAGAGGCGGGAGCGACACGAGAGGAGGAGAGACCTCTCCCCCGAGAGGCGCAGAGAGCGGTCGCCCAGCCGCCGCCGGCGCTCGCTGGAGAGACTCACGGAGCCAAGGAGGTCACCCGATCGGAGAAGAGAGAACTCCCTCGACCGGCGGGCCAAGTCGTCTGACCGGCGGAGGGAGAGGTCGCCCGACAGACGGCTCAGGGAGGAGCGAGTCGGCCACCGGGAGAGGGAAGACCCTGGCTGGAAGCATGAGCCGAGCCGCAGGCACCCGCCCGAGCAGCGCAGGCGGCCGTACAAGGAGTGCAGCACCGACCTCAGCATCTGAGGGGCTCCTCCGGGGTCCCCGTCGTCTTCCCTACGCCACGGGAGCGGAGGAAAGAGTGCGGGAGCTGAAACCACCCGGCTTTCGCAGGGCGAGGAGGCATCCGGCACCTGCTGATCCTACAAACCTTTTATGCAGATGAAATCTTATAACACACAAAGAAAAAAAAAAGTGTTGTGCCTGATGTATAATATTAAAGAAAGTATTTTTCAGTGTATTCTTTTTTTTTTTTAATTACTTGCCAAATGTTGGTCCTAAAGGATTATAAAATTTTGTTTCTACATTCTTTGTAGATTTCTTAAGAATAATTCCTTTATTGGGCTACTTTCCCCCCTCCCCAGTATAGTAAATGGGGGTAGCCAGTAATATAATATAGGCAAAAGATTTTATGACCAAGTTTGAATAATTTGATCCAGACTGTTCTCTAGTGACTCACTGCTACACTGTATGTAGAAAATTTTTTAAGGGTTGGGGGTGGGGAAGGAAGAAAATTGTTCATCTCAGTAGGAATGGAGCGCTCCTGCTGAAGGAATTAAAAAAGAAAGAGACAAATGTTCCTAAAATTGCAAGAACTGTTTGGAGAGACTACTGTTTCAATGAAGGATATTTATAATAATAATAAATAATTAAAAAAATACAAACACACGCAGCACAAGATGATTTACGATAAGGAATTTCTAGTTTGTTCCGTGAACAGTTTATACTTTCAGGCCCCCTCTACAGGATGCACAAAGACAGAAAGACTGGTAACCACCATGCCTGTGTCACACACTAACATAGACTGTTGATCTCTCATTAGCCTCAGCAACATTTAACGATATTTCATTAAGGCAGCCACCGCAGCCCTACTCATCTTC
>JAVKLA010000036.1:16869367-16871867 GCA_034782735.1 Sagittarius serpentarius | reverse complement strand
AAAAGAAACCCTTTTTTTAGATTGTAACTTGGCTCACGTTTTGTCAGACAATGTTCTACTACTATGAACCTGCCTAAAAGATGAATTAGAGTGTGTTTCTGATGAACTGAAAAGTTTATGAAGTGGCAAGTGAAAAAGCTCTACAAACTGATATTGTTAGGTTTTGGTTTTGTTTTGGTTTTGAGTGTTACATCTTTTTTTATCACTGTTGCATCTTCAGGATCCTGTGCCATCAGTGTGCTCAGTCACGTCACGTCATTTGTGTAAGTGTTGATTAATACCCGATCGTGAAAGTTTTTGACTGCAGAGGGGCTGTTCAACCAATGTGGAGAATTATGTGGGGTTTGGTCTTTTTGGTTAGAGCTGCAAGTGACTTCTAGGTTAGCTGAGCTATGTTTCCTGCCTTTATACACTTTAACTCAATTCACTCCCTCTTGAGTATTCATTCCTTGGCATTCGAGTCAGTGTTTTATTTAATAGTGATCTTGTGTTAAACCCATCTGCTGTACTATGCTTGTTTTATCACCGGAGTAGTAATTATAGATACTGTTCTCCTCCTCACTTTGATACCTTTTGTTACAACAGGCTTTCAGCTTTGTCTCTTGGCTGACTGTTCTGCTGAAGAACATTATAAATGGTTCATAATATGTTCAGTTTATTTGGCTCTCATAAATAGTACCATGAAAAGATGTCATTTATGACCCACTGCTGCCATCTGTAAATGTGTGCCTGCTAGGCCTTTGGGATTGTATTTTCTTAAGATTTATTTTTTAAAAAGGAAGAGTAGGAACTAAAAAAAGTATCCCAGTTTACTTAGCAGTTGTTGTAAATCGGAGTAGGAACTAAAAAAAGTATCCCAATTTACTTAGCAGTTGTTGTAAATCGCATGAATCTTGAGATGACGCCAGTTTCTGGTTTGGATGCAAAGCTAATCCATCAGCATTCCTTCCTGGGTATATAATGAAGAGGCAGTAAAGTGTCATACAAATGGAAAATTGTAGGGTTTCAGGACAGAGAGGAGTATAAAATATGTGCCGCCACAAGGGCTGCTGCTTAATGCATGTAGAAATTCAGTGGTTGGGATTGACCATGATATGACAATCTGCCACACAAACACAAACTTCAAGTCAGAGATTGCTTTTCAGAATTTAAGGTATTTGTATTTCTTTTTCCTTACTGCCTTTATTGCCATGAACTCACAGCAAGATAGTGTTGTACCTGTACAACACACTGGGAGAAACTTGGCTTCACTTTTTAGGACATCATCTTCTCTTCCAACTTCCTATAAGAGGCCTTCAAACCATATCTTCAAATGAACTCTTGGCAATTAACATACAGTTGCTGTGATCTGAAATTTACCCTTTAAAATGCTCTTGTAAATAATATATGGCCATCAAAGTTTTAAAATGCAGTCATTGCTGTGGACACAGAGTTTCTAAAATACTTAAAATCACTATGTTTCTTGATATTTCCAGGGCCTCGGAGAGGAAGACAGCACCCATGCTCCTTGCCAGCTTGGAACTGTGCTAACTGCAGGATTGTTTCTGAAACGAACTAACAAATTATATCAAAACGTAGAAAGTTGTCTGCAGAATTGTGTCTGAATTCTCAATTAAATGCCCATAAGTGGCTAAGGCTCTGAGCACGTCCTATCAACTCAGGTTATAAATGCCATTAAAATCAAGTGAGGTTTATGCATGAGTTCGGGCTCAGGCAGTATTTACCCGCATAGTTCAGTAGGGCTCAGTGCCCAACTGACTTTGCGTATCTGAGCCTGGAGGCACCAACAGATGAGCTTGGGCAAGTCAGCGGAAAGTAATGCTTGCCCCAGCCCTCCCACTTCAAAGTCAATCATCTCTGCATAAAACAGTTTCAGTGATAATGTGAGCTATAATGATGTGCCCTTCATTGAAGCAGCAAAGATGAACACCCACCATCTATGTTGCTGACTGGACAGGCATGGAGGGGGCGAGGAGGGCAGTTATCCTCAGCAAGTCTTCTTCGGCAGCATGTGAATTGAAAATCCTAGGTTTCAAAGAGTAGTCTGAGCCTCAAGATTTTTAAGTTGAAATGGAGGCGGTTTCAACTCTTCTAGGAGTCTCATTAGCTTTAATTTTGCAGCAAATAGTTTCTTGAAAGAACTTTTGAGGAGGTTTGCTGCAGCAGGAGGGAGAGAAGAGCAAAAAATGGTCTGCGGAGAAATACTTGAGCATTTACTTTGGTCGTACTCGGGCAACTCCAAATGGCTGGCATCGTGCCTCAGCCAGGGTTATTTGGTCTGTTCCTAAGCTGATGAGACTTTGGTGCTGACTGTAAGAAAGTGTCGGGCTTGTATGGAATGGGAATTCCACCTTGCTCATGTGGCTTTTGTAGACTGGGCTTCATAGAACCATAGAATCACAGAATGGCTTGGGCTGGAAGGAACCATCAAAGGTCATCGAGTCCAACCCCCCTGCGGTGAGCAGGGACACCTTCAACTCGATCAGGTTGCTCAGAGCCC
>JAVKLA010000036.1:16825091-16855586 GCA_034782735.1 Sagittarius serpentarius | reverse complement strand
CGCGCCCCCCCCCCCCCCCCCCCAAAAATCTCTGAACCTGCTTTCCTTCTTTCCTCCTTGTAGAGGAAAATGTATCAGGGAAGGTCTGGATCCATGTGGGTTATGGATGGGGATCGATGCTACCACTGCCAGCCCCGTGGGGCTCCTCAGCCCATCGTCCCATGCAGAAAAGAGCCCTCCTACAAGCAGACCTGAAGGTGAGGGACCGTCACGGCCCGTAGTGATGCTACCGGGGCTCCGTGGTCCCCGCTCGGCATGGGGACGCGAGTCTGCAGCGGCACGTCAGGAGTGAAAACAATATTCTCTGCATCGTGCTTTTAACTACCTGGGTCTTGAAGCACTTAGCAAAAGGGGCTGGTGTCTTTTCTCCCTAATTACAGAAGGGAGAACTGAGGTGGGCAGCTGAGATTGTAGCTTAGCCGCCAGCTCCGTCCTGTTATTTCCCCAAGCCTTTTCTCCTGGGTTCCCTGCAGCATGGGAGCCCGTTCTCTTGCACTGAGGCCCCCTTTAAGTCTTTAGTGTAACAACCAGAGAGAGGTATCTGAGGTCTTTAAAAAATGGTATCTTAGATGACTAATTATCATGAGGTGACTAATGGCTAATGCTTCTGGGCAGAGCCGTACCTATAATACCCAGTCGTCACTACATTTGCTGAAAATGAGGAGGAAAAAAAAAGATAAATTTTGCCTGAGCTGGAACTTTTTCCAGGTCAAGTCTCTTCTTATTTCACTGTTAATCTTGAAGTATTACATAAAGTATGGGGCTGTGAAACTTCTGCAAGGTTGGATCTGAGATAATTAAAATGAAACCTTTTCTCTCCGGAGACTCCGTGTCGATCCGGGCAGCACAGGGCCATCTCATGGGACCCTCCCCAGGAGGCATCTCGCCACGCTGGCTGCCGTGTGGGCGGTGCGGTGGGGGCTTGCTGTCCCTCCGTGAGCGAGGGTGCAAGGAGCTCCCCTGAAATCGCTGCGGAGCCCCCGCAAGCTCTTCTTAAACAGAAGGTAAAAAGCACTAGTTTAAACGAAGCACGTGGTTTTGCACTGACACCAGGCCTCTACAATGAAATTACACGTCGGTGTTCGAGATGAGTGCCTGGGGTGCCTGGAGCAGCAAGGCTGAAGCGCCCAGCAGCTGCAGGGGTGGCCATGGTTTTTTGCCAAGTTGTTTGACTTATTTCCCAGCAGCGGAGGCTTCTCTCGTATCCTCCATGCTCTCGGCCCAGACTGCTGAGCCCACAGTCTGTCCCGAAAGAAGACATTACATTGGCTTTCTCTGCCTCTTTGGGCCATATTTTTGTGTTTTGCTTTCCTTTTCTTCTCTTCCTCCAGGAAAATTCCCGCGCTGGCTACAGTGGCCAAGACTTGGTGTCTCACTAGCATTTTGCTTTTTCCTTTCCTCCCAGGAATTTCCTTGCGCGGCACAAAGTCCTTTAATTCTCTGTGGGAGCCTTCAGCAGCCTCCTTCAGGGCTTGGAGGAAGAAGGACAGGGCCATGTCCGTGTCCATTAGCCAGCATCCTCCTGGGGCAGCAGTCACCTCTATTTCTACAGCATCTCTAGGGTCTATAGGCCATATACTGTGTAAATGCTGCAGAGGATATTTAAGTGAGAAGGAGGCAAACCTCCCGGCTGCTGTAATTCACCGTTGCTCTGTTGACTTGTGACCCAAAGCATGCTAACAAATTGTGTGTGTCAGAGGCAATAAGTGATGTGAAAATAGAAGATCACGGGTGTCATTTAAAATCATAAAGGGTTTAAAATATTTGCCAGGCTTCAGTCAGTTTGCACAGGATGACTTTTTACTTTCATGTGTGGTAATGGACGTGCACTTGGATGTAAAACCTTCCTAATAGCCACCGTTTTAGCAAGTTCATTCCACTAAGGAGTCCCCAAACCAGACTCATTTTGCCGTCCTAGTGCTTTTATGTGCGCACAGCACACGTGAACTGTGCGCTTTAAACAGTTGTCTAAAGAAAAGTTTATTGATGTTGTGGGCAAGCTCAGGCTGCTGGGACTGTTTCTTTTAAACGGCAAAAATCAGGCTATCCAAGTTCACACCAACAGAGATGGACTTAATTCAGTTATTTGTTTTACCTTCTTTCTGGGCTGCCTTCTTGCTTGTTCATTTTCTTTCCATTTAACCCTTTGCTAACTTAAGCAGTGGTAATCAATGCTTGACACCTGCATGTCCTTAATTGTATGTTGGCATCTGATTGTGGGAGCAATATATTTGTTGTAATAGCTAGGAGAAGAAAGATGTGTGACTTTTTTTGGGGGGTGGGGCGAGTGCTTGATGAAAATTAAGCAGCCAATTCAATTCCTTACTGAAAATCGCGACGTACATTATCTGCTATATCATTGTGCCTGTGCAGAGCTATCAACAGCTGTAATATCAGAGCTGTCAACTCATACAACCTAGCAACTTATGATTAACAGGATTTCCTCTTCGGTTATTAAAGTAATAACAAGAGGTACTCTGTGGAAAGCAACAGAATCCGCAGCAATTGAATGTACCTTTTCCCCAAGATACATCTCAGCTTGTTTTCTGGCAAAAAGCATTAAGCACCGCACTTTTAACACCTGTAGTCAGCCCGAGCTTTACGGGCTGCATCTCGCCAAACACGAACTGGGTAAGCTCCCTTGATTTCAAGGCAGATTTATACTGAGGCTTTGGCTCTGTTTTAGCTATTTAGTGTTTTGTCTCTGGTGGGACCTGAAGTCAGCCAGGGCTCTGGGGTGGACGTGCTGGGACTTTCCTGTAAACTGAGTACACTAAGGACATCAAAGGAGTTTTGAATTGTTCAACTGGCCTAGTGTTTGCTGTGTAGAACATGCACTAAATAAGACAACTTTTGAAAAGGATAAACTTAGATCTGATGAATAAATAAAAGGGTTCAGAGACCAATTTCTCCCCAACCTTACATAGCCTCAGCAAGACAGACTTTGCCTTTGTGTTGGTAGACTTTGCCTTTGTGTTGGTAGACTTTGCCTACCACCTTTCAGGGGGCTCCGGCAAGATCCATGCGGATCCCTCTGGGTCCCTGATGCACCGTCCTTCTCACCGTGCCCCACGGGAAGGGCTGGCATCAGCTCCCCACCGCTTCCAGGGCTGCCCTGATCCCGCCTGCCGCGTCCAACCCCTCTGCCTGGTCCTGCCGTGCTGCCCGGAGCTCCCCGGTGCCGGCTGGCTGCCTGGCAGGCAGCGCGCACCTTCTCCTGAGGCATCACCTGGGGTATGACAGCTGTCACAAATCCTCTTTTTAAGAGGGCAGTGCATCCCATCGTACGTAACGGGATTAATTCTGAAAGCCCTAAATTTGGCAGTTAGCGTTTAACTAGTCGGTAAATCACATTTCCTTGTGTGCATTGAACTTGCTTGTGGCAGTCGTCATTACCAAGAGCACCTCTGCCTTCTAACTGTATAAAGAGTATCAACCAGTATAGAATAACAACCAAGAAAGTCAACCAATTCTTTTGCAGCCCTTCGTTGGTGTAAACTCCAAAACAGCTTGTTGCTGTTCAGTCAGGAACTTGATAACATGATGGAGGTCTGTGCCACAGCTGTATGTTTGAGAGTCCCCAAACACAGGTTTTCATCTTGTCCTGGTGGGCTTGTATGATCACCGGCGACTCCTTTTCTTCTGTTTCCTCTCTGGAAAATGAAATTACTGCTCTGCCTTGTCTAGAAAGATGCCAGGTGAGCTGGACCAGAGTCTCTGCTGGAGCCAGCTGGACCTAGTGTAAACGATAAAGCTAAACTTAAATTTGACATTTTGTGGTCCAGCTCCAATCTGTCTGTCTATCAATGTGCCTGTGTGTGTTTGTCTGTCTATTTTGTCCCATAGCCAATAACTACACATGTATATATGAAATTACATTTCAGTCCTGATTCACGGAATTATTTAGTGCCTCATAAATCCCTCTGCAATTCTGGACATTTCATCTTTTTTGCTAGTATTTTTTGTGTAAAGCTGACAAACGGTGAAATCTTTCATTCACTGGCTGCTGTAATCAACTGGCTATAAGAAGAGGTGGCAAAGTTATTTATATTTTTCAGAGAGAATAATTCTTTTCTCTCCTTCTACATGGCAGAAAAAATGCTCTGGTAATGTAGGAGCTTAGAATTTCCTTTGAAAGTGCCTCTAGTTGAATTATGAGAAAAATGAATGCAGTTAACTTGTATTAAAAGGATGTTTTATAACCCTTCTATGCAATGAAAATGTGTGAGTTATAAATATTCTGGAGTAAAAATTGCATCCATTAAAATTTGTGAGAGAAATAACTAAGGAAAATGGTGTTGCAAGCGATTTCTTGCCTGACCTGGGGCTTTGCAGTTCATCAGCCAGTCAGCTTAGTGGTCCTCTCCTGCTTTCCAGTTCCAACTTATTTCAGGCCCGTGTGTCTCAGTAAACAGCTGTGCTCTGTGGCTTCTTAGATTAACACTAAATGGGGTGTTTCCATTGAAGCTATACTTATTTAAGCACTAAAGTCAGACTTCAATATCTGAGGTGGCACTTCAGGGACCTTGATGTGCCCCTACTAAAGTCCTGAGGCAGGCTGGTAGGTCCTCTTGGAAACCAAGGAACTCCTATCCACACGCTGTTCAGGAAATCTTTCTTCATCTTTGTGAGGGAGACTTGACTGCTGATTTGAATCCTTGCATGTTAGGTATTTTGGACTACTTTTTTTTTTTTTTTGAGAACTGCTTTTCCATTAAGAATGAAGTGAACATTTCCCGTAAATGCTTTGTCTTTTGTGACTTTTCCCTTACCTTGAGAAAAGCTCGTCTTCATGTGCTTGTGTACTCCTAAGATGAAAAAGTATCTTTTCTTCCTAGTCATCGTGTACGAATCCACAATAAAAGTGAGGCATATAAGCCATCAGAGACATAGCTACAGGCAAGAAGCAAAGTGGGCTTAGTGACCTTGATGTGCATGCCGCAGTTGTTATGGCAACAGGCAAGTGAAATCACTGTTGCTAAGGCTCAGAGAAATAAAGCAATCTCAGTCGCTTAATGGTCATTATTCTCTAGTAACTTAATTTTGAGTTTGCTGCAAGCGAAACTGCAAAATGAGTCAGCAAACGCTCTGAAATACTTCGCAGAAATACGAACGAGAGGGGTTTTCTTTTCGGTCCCCTTCCTCTGAGCCCCTCCAGTGATATTGTCAGGAGCAGCCGCAGAGGTTTTGGGGCACCGGGTGAGTCGGGCAGGTAATTCCCGGTGGTTATTTGGATCCATGTTGCGCCACGGAGTGCAGCCTTGAGGCAGGAGCGGCGGGTGGTGAGTGCTGACCCCCTGGAAGAGCAGGAGGCAGCATGGCCGAGAGACGTCTCCCTTTCCTGTCCAAGAATGATGATTTGCAGCTTGTATTTATGAACAACAAATTATAATACTATTCCCAACAATACTAGAAAGTTTAGGTCCTCTCCTCATATTGACTTATTTGCTTGCTGGAAAAGTAGGGAGATGCCATACTTTTATTCTTGCTTAACCAGAGCTAAGGTTTGGCTAATCCTCTCAGATGTGTGAAGACTGGATAGAAGTGTAGTTAGACTGGGTGAAAAATAGTTCATTTTACTGGTGATTTTAACAGGTAAAACCAAATACCCCTTTAAGAAATTGTAGAAACCTAGATGTTGGAAACCAATATTTTGGGATGAATTCTGTAAAACTTAAACAGGTTTAGGGGTTTTAGCAGAATAGAATATTGTAAAACTTCAAGAAAGGAACGAGTGTGCAAATGCCAATGCCAGTTTCCATTGAAAATGGGAAAAAACCCAAACAAACCCAAAACCAAAAACCATGAAAAATCTTAATCCCCGTAACATTCATGAGAATTGAATGCTCGCAGCGGGAAACTGTAGTCAATTTGCATTTTGCTGTGAAAATGAATATCACCATATGTTTGGAATATCGCTGTTCCTGAATTCTTTCATAGACCAAAGCCAAAAAGAAGAGAGTCTTTCCCTAAAATAAATACACCCCCCCCCCCCCATTACAGACACACCACCACATCCCTCAGAAATGTCGTTGCAGGCTCTAGTGTCCTGCTCCGTGGTTGTGAATTAGTGAAGATTTTCCCAAAGGCTAATTGCAAACCCCTTTCGATTGCCAGTTAATTTCCAACAAGGCCAGATGTGAATTTCAGTTCAGGCCCCTATATTGTTCCAGAAAAAGCAGTGGCATTAGCAGCTGAAAGCAGTCATTATGTGTTTGTTCCCGCAGAAGACTGATTGCTCATCAAGCGGAGCAGAACCTCGTGCAGGCTGAGCTGGATCGCAGTGCTCTACATATGTATCCCTTCTTGAAAATGGACACAATCAGGCCATTCATGTATCCTGCCAAGATGCCTCTTGGTTTCAGATGCCCTGGATGATTGCAGGGAAGATTTGCTTCTGCGTCTGTATACGCTGGCATTTATCAGGATGGTCTCCATTGAAATCAGCAGTATTTTACTGAAATGTAGATGAATTGGAATCGATCCTGAGAATGAAAGCCAGACCTGTGGAGGCCATTAGGACTGGTGCCCCCAAATTCATGGGGCTTTGAAAATGTGCCTGGCGTTATCTCTGTGATGCTGGGCTGCAGGGATGGAGATGAGTGCTGGGACTGGCTGCTGTCCTTAGGCATTGCCGCTGGCTCAGCGGTACAGCACCAAGCAGAGGGCTTTGGCTGCGCGGCTGAATTTCGTTAGGGTGGTTCTGCCACAGAAGAGACGTTGTTGCAGGGCTGCTTTTCTGGGGTAGCTGTGTCACAGCTGCACGTTTGGCGTGAACCCACTTCTGCCTCAGCCCTGCGTGAGCTGAGCTGGCCGGGGGGGAGGAAGGTGCTGCTTTCCTCTCGCCTGCCGAGGAGGATGCTCGGGGGCTGACCCACCTACTGACCCTGTGAGCCAGGCGCTAGCATCCCCCCACAGCTGGGGACCCAGTGGGCTGGGGAACACTGTGGCTGTGCAGCTCAAATCCGAGGAGGGGACATACGGAGTCAAGAGAACGTTTGAGAAATGCCACCGTCGCTATTTGAGAAGCTACTGTAATATTGATAAAGGCGCCAGTAGTACCGTTTTCTTTCAGCATTTTAAACCTTATTTGATAGTCTGCAGAGCCTTTCTCTGGTGTGCTAAAGGACTTTGCTAGAATCCGATGTAGGGACTTCAGTCCCTCTCTGACGACTCTGTATCGTGCTGGTTTTGGAGTAATCCACTTAGTGACAAAAATTGCTAAGGCTTCTCTTATATCCAGTACTCTTTCATCTGCTTCTTTAAAACTCAAACCAGCGGATTGTTGGCAGGGCCTCCAGCAACTATGTGTAATTAAAGTATTCATTAAAAAAATTGATCGTTAAATTAAATGGTTATTGAGAATGTTGCTGCTAAAAAGATGATTGATCAAAGCTTTGCATGAATATCCAGAAAAGCAAAAACAATGGTGGAAATTGCCATTCTCCTTGACGCGAACTGCAGTATATTCCCCTTCACACTGGAGTTTTCAGCTGTATCGTCAGAAGGGAAAGAGCTGCAAGAGATCTGCCCTGTCAGTGTGTTGCTAAGTGGTAAACAAGTTCACACGGTGATGCCTTGGCATGACATGTGCACGTTTTCATTGTCTCTAGCATTACGTATGGGAATATGAGAGTCTGAAATGGCACATGAAGGTGTCGGTTGGAAAAGAAAAACAGTTTTTTTTCTTTTTGAGGGAATGGAAATGTATTTCAGCTGAACTCTTGACTTGCTGAATTTTCTGGTTTTTTTCTTTTCATCTTTGAAAAACCCTTTCTGTTTCACTTCCCGATGCATCCTTCAGCAAGCTATCCCCAGCCTATGTGTCTGTCTGTAGCAGGGATTTTGTTTTCCTGATCAATGGCATTGGAACTGCAGCATTTGAAGTTTCATGGCATTCTCTGATTTAGTCGGGTTTTTTTAATAATGTATTGGGCTTGAGACCTACCTCTGCCATTGAAATGTCACTTAGAGTCAATATGGCCACTTCCTGGGAGAGCAGGAGCAAGAAAAGTCAAATTTAAAAAAAGAAAGAAGGAAAGAAACAAAGAACCGGTAATGTCCAACTGCTTGGGAATAGTTGGAGGTGTCTGTGAGTAGTTGGTTGAACATTCACAGCCTTCCGTTACCTTTCCTAACACATTGCCTTCTGTTGCAACTAGAAGACACTAGCATTTTTTACCTTACTGTTCCAAACATTGGAATGGATAGACGGTACAATTATTTTTGTGCACGCTTATAATAAGAGATAGTAATTGTTTGAAAAACCTTCCTCTAAATATAAAAGGAAAAAAAGCCAAAAGGTAGCAAAAAGGACCTATCTTCTCACTGCTAGATAATGTGGGCGTAACAACATCACAGATCCAAGCTGTGAAGGGAAACCTATGGAAGTGGTGGGAGTTCATCCACTGTCTTCCGGGTCTGTTTCACTTTTGCAAGGTGTCTGGACTTGTTCCTTGAAAAATGCGCTCTGATTCCAGTAATGCAGTTTCCCTTTGAATATATTTGGGAAACAGCTACTAAAGCTTCTGCGCTATAGCTGACACAAGAATCTAACAGGAGAAACAGTTTCTTGTTAGTTGTGCTCTGCTTGTTTTTGCACATTTAATCAACATCCTCATTTAGTACCTCACTGCTTTTGTTGTTGACATTGTTTTTGCCATGTAAGGTGCTAAAAAGGACAGCAGAGACAGATTTAATTTTAAAACTGGTAATGTTTAAAACTGGAAGAATCCATATAAATCAAGCCGGTAGTGTTTTCTGATCATCAGTAACTGCCAACACTTTCCTCTGCAATCTCAATTAATAGTGTCCTGTGAAAGGCTCTTGTAGAAAGCTTGTGGCACTCGGTAGTAGTTCAACTGTCTTGTCTGTGCCATTTGCCAGAAACACTCTGGGTTATTTCACTTGTTTGACAGGGTTTCGGTTCACAGGCAGTGTGAAACATGAAAATGGCATAAAAGAGTTCTCTTAATCATTTGGTGCCTTTGATTAGAGAAAAAATATGCTTTTGTTGATGTCCATTTCCCAAAAGCCGCGTTTTGGGGAAAAAACATTCAGTTTATTGATTTAATAATAAGCATGCTCTAGCCCCTGGGCTTCACCTCTGCCCGAAAGCATCTCTGACTGGGGAGGGAGCTGTAGTCTATCCCTCTGCATCACTCAGTCTAAGGCTTGAAACAGTCATGAAGGATGTCAGTTCATACCAACCATCATACGGCCTGGAGGTGCACTTGTCTCTCTCTGTAAATAAGCATAGATTTTAAAAGAGAGATTAATGAAAGACATGTCTTCCTTTATATGCAAATAAAATAATAAAAGGAGGTAATAGACGATGGAGAATATGGAGGTCCTGGGTTTCTGTAGCACCAGTAAAATTTGCAGTATAAACAATTTCTTTACTAGTGCTTTTGGTGGGAAGATTTAAACAAAGAGGGAAGGGGGAGGATAAGCCAGCAAACCCTCTCTGCCTCCTTACAAAACATATGGGCAGGATGTCCCTGAAAATGTCACGTGGAAGGAAGGGATGGTTCATTTCGCTCCACTGAAGGTGGGGTGCATTGGCCACCAGACCTCGATTGTGCCTTACACCACACAAAGTCTCTGGGAGCTTCAAGATTCTCAGACCACTTGAACATCGCAGTTACAGCGTTAACCTAAACAACCTAAAAATTGCTGCCTTGCTTTTATACCCTCCCCTCGGCAGAGTGCTTGTTAGCCTCAGACCCTGGCTGCTTTGCAGAACTGTCCAGAGAAAAATGTTTGCAGCGTTGGCAATCATGTTAGCAGTGAGTAATCAATCAGCTCTGCTTGCGTAAACGGAGAGAGAGCGCGATTGATTACTCGCAGCTCTGCTAACGATTGCAGTGCCAACAGGCCCCAGGGCTTTAGGACTTTAAATGGACTAAAAATTCATACTTGCTGTTTGGATCTGATCACCTTTCATCCTACTCAGAAAGTTAAAAATACATGAGGTTTTCGGTACTAGGACGCTTATAAAAACAAACTTCTTTGGTGCAATCCATAAACTCTCTCCGGTGAATAACGTGCTGGGGGCTAAGGGGAGCTCCTGGTGCGGTTTTCATGTACCTTTGTGGCTATTCTGCTGCCGCCTTCTGTGTCTCTGCCAAACCTGGCCTGGAGTAAGTGCTACAAAGAGAGGAAAGAGCAGTTCTGTGTTTGTGTAACTGGTGTCGGGTTTGACTCGGGAAGGAAATGCTAATGACACTATGAAACCATGGTCTGTGCTCTCTGATAGTCTGTGCACAGGGATTATCCCAGCTGTGCCAGGTTTATGTGTAGCATGATTATGCTGGAAGTACTTTGCAAAATTCAGGGAAACGTTCAGGCGGAAGGAACATCTCTGGAAGGTTTTCCTTGTATGAAAACACAAGCTGCCCAGTTTCTTTCTTGCCTGGCCATCCTGTCGTATGGTGATATTGTACTGAGCTGCAGGGTAGGGGAATATGCTCAGTCCCTTTCAGTGAGAAGACAGAAGTTTTCAAGGGAAACAAACACATTAATATTGTTGTAACCAAGACAGACCCCCAATTTGCTGGCAACTTTTCGAACAGTATTAATGTAGTTAAGTCTGCTCTGTGTGGCAATAGCAATATGGAGATAAAGCAGCTTTATAAGGCTGCATGTATCTTCCTGAACAAGAAGATTACTTGCTTTTTATATAGCTTCCAATACCTAAAATGACATGACTGGATTGGAGACAAACTTCAAGTAAATCTCCCACCTTCCATTAAGTTTCATTCTGAATCAAGTGCCTGCTTAAAGCAGATATATCTTCACTGCACAGTAGTCTGGGTAGTGTCTCTAATCTGTTCCTCCTCTAAATGCAAAATATTTCCTTCTATAGCTTGGGTACCATACTGCAGGATGGTTACCCACCAGGGGAAATCCCACCTTCAGAGGGGCTCACATTGTGAATACCCCGGTGGGGCTGGAGCACCTCGGGTCTGAGAGCAGCAAGATGCCCCTGTGCATAACCAGGGCTCTGCAGACACCCTCTCCCTATTGCTTGCTCTTCCCCCCCGCCCCAAATTCCTGGTTCATTGTCCCCCATGACTGTTTTGGCTTGTAGCCTCTTGTTAGCTAGCATTATTTTTCAGAATGAGCCCTTAAATTCACTTTTGCAATGTGAATGTGTTGCTTGTTGGTTACAGTTAAGCTGATATATCTTTTGCTAAATTAAAGTCAAAATACTCTTCAGTGTTGCTTCAATTAGCATGGTGTGTTAGCACTGACATCCCAATGACTAAGCGCAGTCAGAATTTAACTGATTTAATTTAAATGTCTTACAGCAAAGGAATTATCCAGGGTAAATCCAAACCCTGTGTCACTTTGTCCAATGCTTTATTGGGTTTGAATGTAAAATTGACTTACCAAAGAGCTTGACAGCATCCAGACGTTTTAACATCTTTAGATCCTTTAATATTTTTGAAACATTTCATTACTGAAACAAACATATGAAGAGTATCACAGCTCCTATATCAAATGGAACTTCAATTCTACATGCTCAGGGAGTGGTTCTGCCCTTCTTATCAGGGCTGGATAATGACTCATTCCTCCAGGATTGCAATGCTACTCAGCCAGAGAAAAGAGCAAAAACCAGATCCAGAGGGCAAAGTGAAAATAATAGCCTCTTCTGTATCTTGAAGTAAGCCAGAGATTTAGGAAACCATTTTAGTTATGTTGTAAATGTTTTATGGCTCTGAACTTTTCCATGCAAAAGGTTTCACTCTGTTAACACTGGGGTTTTAATGTAAATCATCCTCAGAGCAGACTGTAAATATACACAGGGATGAAGTAAGAGGATGCACTGGAGAAAGCACCAAATATGTGAAAAATGCAATTGAGGTGATCAGCAAAATGCTGGAGCGAGGACTTGGCACATAGGGCTTGGGGGCACGAGGACCGCTGGTGTCCTCCTCTGGCACTGCGTAACGAGGGGTTCGGCTTTGTGCTGTGTTACATGAGTTTGTTACCTCGGTTTCTCGGGCACCGAGGCAATGGTTGTGCACGTGAGAGATGGCAGCAGACGGACTTTGGCTATCATGTTGGTTTGAAACACCTCTCAAACAGTGGCATGTCGGGTAAGACCTCACGGCTGAAGCAGATCTCAGGGGCTTCTGCACCCAAGAGTCAATCTGGTTTTTCCTACTGCGTCAGCTGTTCTGGTAGGAGTTGCTTCCTCTCTCTGTGCAACATGTGTCTCTCTGATAAAAGCATGTTTCTGCTGGGTGTTAACTTGCAAGAGTTTGGTGTCCTGTTGTGTAGCTGTGACAAGGCACTGGGGTTTTCCTATGAGATAAACCAGTGAATATCAACAGTCAGCGTGTGTGATGGAGGAGACATAGAAGCTGATCATGCTAACAGTCTTTAAAAACTGCTAGCTCCTGGTCTCAGCCAGCCTTCCACAGTGAGGAAATAGTTACATCACTGTGCTCGGAAAAAGAAAGCCTGGTGCAGATAATGTTGAAGTTCCTTTCTTTGTCACGTTTCACAGCACCCCCAGTGTTCATGCATACATCTTCTAAATAAGCTTTTCTCCTTGGCTGCTCTTCCCCAGGGCCCGGGGGAGTGTAACACCCCATCAAGAAAGTATGTGTATGGTAAGGGTGAGGATGGCTTCTTTTGGGACCAGCGCACCTCCGGTGCAGTCCTGGAAGAAGAAAAGAGCAGCTATGATTTCACTCGGGAATCTCCCTGGGTCTGGGGGAACAAGAGACTCCCAACATTGCGTGTGAGCTCTTACTGCCTGACCCAGCTTGCCCTATGACAACATTAAAAAGTAAGGTGGGCACTGCTCCCAACAGTCAATTTATCCCTTAATGATGGAGTGTAGTGCCAGTGAAGTCCAAAAATCTGACAATTATAGTCATCCTTTAATTGTAACTTGAGTTGTATGCTTGAAAGGTTAGTCTGGTGTTTAATGGCTGGCTACTTTATCTTTTAATTAAATGCCCATCAAACTTCTTTGATCTGAGGAACAGGCACTCATAAGATGCAGAGTCACTTCTCTGCCCAGGTAGTTCTCAGTAATCCAGATTGTCTCATCCTGCAGCATGGGGGTAATTTGAATTGAGGCTGCGGGCTGCTGTTGGGCTCCTGTCTCTGCTGAACTTGTTGATTTGCATTCCGAGAGGATCTTCCAGGAGATAATGGGATTTGTGAGGAAAGTTGATTTTACCTTGTTATCCGGTGAGGGAATAACTCATCCTCTGAACAAGAGGCAATGCAGGATGGTAATTACTCAGCCAGGTGGAAGATAGCAGGGAATGGGGGAGGCACAGCTGCTTAGCCTGACCAGCCCTGGATTGTTCCCTATTATAGAAATGCCATCATAGAGTTTCTTTAAGTAATTCCCTGAGGCTAGCAAATGAGAGAAAATAAACCCCCAGTCCTCGGTTGCCAAAATCATGAGCACAATCGCAGGAAATCATGAAAAGCTTTGACTTTCTGAGATAAAATTCAGATAGCTTGGGGTTTCTTTTGAGTGTATTTTCTGAGGGTTTTGCCCTCCTAGGTCCAAATTTAAAGCTGCTTCTGGCACCCTAAGAAGCAGGGATTTTATTTTTTCTTGAAGTTAAGGTTTTTTCTTGTGATTGCCTGAACTGAAAGGCTCGAGAACCCCAAATAACACAAGGCTCATAATAAAATGTTTGCAAGAACTTATCACCCTGAGACATCCTGTATCTGTTCAGTGGCATCCTTCCTGCTTTGGGCCCCGTGGCTTACAGCAGCAGTCCCTGGTTTGGAGGCCCTGGGCCCGGAGTTAATGCACCTCGCAAAGTCTTTGCTTTGAGCTTCTCCCCACTCTGCTTCAGTGCTGTTTAACTGGCACATGTGTGTGCCTGTTGCGTGCATCTGAACGGGGTGTTGCTGGGATGCCCGTGTACCCTGGAGTAGACCCTGGGGATCAAGCAGAGAGGCAGAAAGGAGTGGAATAACAAGAGTACATGGAGTAGGAAGAGAAGAGAAAGAGAGGACCAGCCAGCGCTCAGCAGGGTCCTGGGCAGTGGGCAGCGCGGCTGAGGAGCTCCCAGCAGCCATGGTCTCTGCCCAGTCTATCCCCTCCTTCCTCCTCCTCTTGACCAGACGTTTCCAACCCCAGCACTACGCTGGTTACCCTCGCCTCACCTCCTGGACTTTTTTCTGGCATATCCTTGGCTGTGCTTCTAGCAGTTCCCGGGAAATGCCTTCCCTTTCTCCTCACCCTTCATATCTTCCTGCCTTGGGAACTGCTTCATAAAAATGTATATGAGATAGCAGAGCCCAAAACAAGCTTAGGCACTGACTATTTATACACATAAATATGTGAGTTTGTGTGTCAAGCTGTTCTACAGAAACATGTTTATTTTTAAAAAGGAGCTGTCTTATTTGCTCATTCCTCAGGATAACTTCTCTCCCCATCAGAGCTCTGCACCCTGTGCTCAGCAGGCTGAGCTCTCTCCTGCAGGAGTCCCTCCAAGGGCCCTTTAACAGGAGCGCTTGAGCACCTACCCAACTTCAGTGTGTGTCATTTAATGTACATCACGGGTTAGTTTGTAGTGATGCTTCACACCTCCTCTGAGTGCTGACCCAGAAGGTGTATGTAGGGCTACAGAAAAATGCTGGGTTTTGATAAATGGCTGATCTGTTTATAAGGTCGCCCCATCCATACAGCACCATACAGCTTGCGTTGGTGATAACTACCACGGTTGACTTCTACTGCGGCATTATACACTTTTTCTTCTGCTGGTTGTAACATTTCCTTAGCATTAAGCCTGATGAGTTCTTTTTAAGGATCAGGTTGAGTGTCTTGACCACAAAGTAAATTAACAATCAACTTTGTTCGTTGTGAAACCACTGAGGCTCCCTGCGGGTCTTCTACTTTCGTTTCTGTGCAGTGGCTGCTGGATCTTCCTCAGCCTCTCAGAGGTAAAATCATATTTTTCTTGTCCTCAAGACCTTCCTGGGTTTCTCCTCTCAGTCAACAGGGCAGGACAACAGTCGTCACTTACATGAAGAACTGATTGACGTTATTCACATAAGCATTTCCAAAGCATACAATACATCACAGTAAGTACACCTTAAACAATAGTTAAAACACTTCATTACCTTGGTTATTCTTACAGTTAAATCATTCATATCGGATACTATCATCAGAGGCTGTCAAAGGTCAGCTCTTTCCTTTTATCTTGAAAGCCAGAGTCTGAGTTCACTAATGTCTTATAAGGACACAAGGTACTAAAACGTCAGTTTTGTATAGTTCAGAGGTATTTCAAACTTCACTCACTCCAAAGATAATTGTTCTTATTTCTCCATTAACAGGAACTCTATGCCCTTTGGTACATGAAAGCAAACCACAGCATAACTCTCAGATGAGGTCTTAACTGGCTTCTACCATACAAAATGCTCTCGTGTATATTTTGTGGAAACTAACAAAATTCTGATTAGACATCAGAAAGCCTCCTTGGTTTCTGTTTGTAGACTTTGATTAGATAGTAGCGGTAAAGATAAACATTTTGATTTAGTCACCACTTCTAGCAAAAATGTACTAATACTCCTCCCAATGGGAAGTGGGAATAAAAGTGAAAGTTCTCCTAAAGTCTTAAAACTTGTAGCTAGTTTAAAAAAACAACCTAATTGATGTTGTCCCTGACCTTTCTCATCTTTTCATGTCAGAGCACGGAAACTGAGCCTTGAAGAGCTTTATGGCAGTGGGGTGTAAATGTTCTTTGTGCTGTAGCTTTTCATTGTGAACTCAAATGTTAAAAACTGTTTGTGATTGCTTCTGGTATTAAATGTTAGAGTGACACCTGTAATCACTTAACTTTGTCCCTTAAATATAAACTTTTAAGGTATTCTCTACCAAACTCCATGTACAGATTTTGACCTGTCAATTAGCAATGATGATGCAGCCCCAGGAAAAGTGTCCAGCATAAACAAAATCAATTCTATTGATTTCTAAGGGAAAGTTCACTTGAGGGATGGCTCACAAAATCCTAAAAGGCATGATTTCAGTACTAAACATTTCTAAGG
This sequence comes from Sagittarius serpentarius, assembly GCA_034782735.1. NCBI lineage: Eukaryota > Metazoa > Chordata > Aves > Accipitriformes > Sagittariidae > Sagittarius > Sagittarius serpentarius. The sequence goes on along the minus strand of JAVKLA010000036.1, from coordinate 16,839,551 downwards.
CCAGGGCTCTTTTTTCAACAATGTACCATATGATGTTACTCTGATTTGAGCTGAACCGTATCAAGAATAATGGGTTTAACCACCACCTTTCACATAGCAGCTGCAAGAGACAGTGGCCACGTGCTCTTGCTTCCCCTACTCCGCAAAAAACCAACCCAAAAAAGCCAAATGAGTCTTGTCTGGGATTTTGAAAGCCCAGAACTTGGGTGGATGCTCTTTTGCAAAGTAGTATATGTGTGAATTTGGAGAAGAGAGAAAGAGGCACTGACCCTGCAAATGGTGTGTGTTGAGGGGAGCTTAGAAAGGGCTTTGGAGCCATGAAGAGGGGGTAATTTTCAGTGGTTTGATCCTTGTTTTTTTCTAAAAAAGCTGGACTTCATGTGGTTGTCACTGCAGTGGAGCTACCTGACCCATCAACTTCCCCTTAAATGAAATAACTTCCGAAGGTCTGAATTGTGACTAATTACTCAGGTCAGAAGTACAAGCAGTATCAGTGCCTTCTGTTTCAGTATCTGCCCATCATGCTGCCTGCTCAGTCACCAAGGCCTCTGATCCTGTGGAAAGATACTAAAACCCAAGGAAGACAGCAAATGTCATCACGTATTTTTCCATGCAGGTAGGGTAATATCAGAGCCGACTGCTGGTGCACACAAGGGAAGGCTCTGTATTGCAAATGCACCTGCAAACACATGCACTGGAGCCAAGGAGACCTCAGGACAGGCTCTGGGAGAAAAGACCCATCTCCTGCAGGTTCCTCTGTGGGTCACACCCCTCATCTCTTGGTTGAACTGATTTGAGTACTTGGAGCTGGTAACCAGATTTGGCTTTACAGATTATGCGTTATAAAAGGACTGGGTTTTGGCATGAGTGTTACAACTATAGTTCACTGTATAGGTTTTCTCAGATTCTTCCTTTCATAAATGCTATGTCCACTAGCACAATTAAATGAGGTGTCCAGGGCAGGAGGAACAAAGCCCCTTTGAGGACACCTGCCTTTACCCACAGGTGGCAGAAGGAGCCTTTTGATAACTTTTTTAGACCTCCCATGGCTGACTTTGAGATGACCAAAGGAAGGCGAGATGAGTATCAACCAACCAATAAAAAAGTCGTACTGCCGCCAGTCTGCCCCCCCATCCTCATTTCTGCCACAGCTACTGCTGCAAAGGAGTTCTTTATGTCAGTAACCTGTCCCCAGGAACAGGCACGTCAATTCTTTACTGCATGATCAACAGAGCCCTATCTAAGGGACAACTTACCCAGGATAGAGGTTCCTTTGCAGGCTTTACTATTTAAGGGTGGCTGGTCGTCTAAAAAGACTGGCTTATCATTGCACACCATGAACACCTTATTAAGAAAAATCTGTCAGTTGTAGATCCTACTGATTTCTAAATGAGCTGACCTCAGAGGAGGAGGGCCTTATATTTCTTTTTGGGAGCATCTTGATGTCACGCAATTCAAAAGGTCATAAATCTCCAAACTCAGGCCCTGCCTGAAAGGCCTGAGTGGAAAGGGATGCTCCCATCCTTAGTTCCTCAGAAGCCTGCTGGATCCTCCACGAGCTTCGCTATGAAAAATAACATAATAACGTAACACCATTCGTATTTAAAAGATGCGTTTTGGAATGAAGCCCAGGAAACCCCCAAGCTCCCCTATCAAATGCTTGTCCACTTTTTCACAGATTCTGTGCTCTGTGAAAACACTTGCATTTCTGTTGTTGTTTAACGCCTTCTTTTCCTAATTAGGTCTGCACTGTACATCTTTCAGTCCGTCATATTGTGAGATAAAACTGAGATGGTGAGTTACACTGCAGAGGCGGTGGCTGCAGCAGTCTGAGGAGGGTGATGGAATCGCTTTAAAGGCTCTGCTTTGATTAGCAGTGAGGTTTAATAGCAGTTAGCTGACATAGTGCCGACTGCAATTCGTCCTGGTCTAAGCAGAACAGCCAGTATTGTGTCAGCTAACTCAGCACTTCACCCATGACCACATCCCTAATGAAGACTAGCCCTTTGGTGGACATCTGTCATGAAATTCTCCATCCTTCTCTCCTGCTCCCTCTTACATGCTGCGATGGACAAAATCATTATAAATGGAGCATGAGTATAGATACTCGCTTATTGGTCTGGCTTTTCTAAGGCTCGGGGCACTTGGGCTGTGCGGCGCTTGGTAAAAAGCTGAACTCTTTAATATAAGAGGAAAGGGGAAGAATGGGTCAAGCTTTCAGCAGGACTTCCCATCCCTCAGCCCCCACAAAGTGAAGATGGGATCGCTTCTCCTCCCCTGTTATTCCCAGGGGGAGCATGTTCTGGCTAATATGCAATTGCCTAAAAACGTAGGGATCCCTGCTGGCCTGGGGTGCAATGTTTCTCTTACATTGCCCTAGCAGCCTGGGTAGTGAGCATGCAGCACTACAAATTGTTGTGGCTGTTTGTTCACCTTGTTCCTCATTACCACAGAAGGAGACTCTTCACTAGTTGGCATTATGTGAAGGTTTCATCATTGAAACCTGCTGCTTTAAGATGTTAATGATGATCTCTCTCTCTCCCCCCCTGATTTTTAGAAAACAACTGTGCTGGCTTTCCCACCCCCCCCGCCCCCCCTTGTTTTCTTTTGTTTCTGCATTTTGTGTAGGCTTTCTGGTCCTAAACTCAACAGTGTACAAGTTCAGGTGTGTGAAGGTACTTAGACACTGAAAAAATTCATTAAAATTAGGTGCCTTTTGAAAACATTGCTATGCTTCTGTCTTTTCCTTTAAGCTTTTAACTGCTGTTAAACATTTGGCCCTTAAATCGCGTTTCTGAAACCAGATTGAGCTCAGATGTAGCCTTTCTATTATCTAAAGCCTGTGCCCCACATTTTGGCAAATCAATCATTGCTATTCCTGCTTCAGAGCTGTGGAACAGGCTGTCAACTGATATTAATCAATCCTTGTCATTGCCCGTTTCCAAAAGTCATTAGCATGCTCAGCCTCACATTATATTCTCCAGCAGAAAAATAACACATTGTCAACTGTACTTTGTTATGAGTTACTACACAAGTGACCTTATTGATTGCACGTATGTAATAGAGGTCTGTATTTACCGAGAACCTTCAAGTTTTTGTGTTTGCCTTTATCGTATTTCCACTTTCTCTTCTATTTTTTTTAATCTTACTTTGTTTTCCTTAACAGGCAAAACAGCTGTTTCCAAGGAAATGAAAATAGCTGAGGAGCTGGTATGAACGTTGTAAGTAAATGAAGATATCAAGTACATCTGACTGTTGGAACACTAGGAAATGATTAATGACCCTTTAACACATTAAAAAAAGGTCTGCCAACATATAGCTATTTCTGTTGTCACATAGTAACACTTTAAATTCCTATAAATGTGGCCACGGTGGAGTTGGCATGTGTAAAAATCTTTCTTCTTAGCCATCAAGGCTTTACAGATGGATTTCGCTTGCTGGTTATTCCTCATGACGCTTGGCGAAGGCTGGCTGCAGGAAGATACCTCCTTTCCCTGTTTTTCCTATTTTTTACAGAGAAGAACAATTCAGTTTAGAAAGGCCTTTGCGGCATATTACTTGCCTTTGTTGTTGATTCTCTCTGTGTGCCCAGGGAAAGAAGTGATGTATCCTCTCTGGCCCGATGCGTGCTGTTGGACGCCGTGGTCCCCAGAGCAACGTGGCGGACACCACCCTGCAGTGCAGCGAGGGGCTGAATCAGAAGTGGGTCCAGCCCAGGATGCTTATAAACTTATTTCTTATTTCCAGAGTAGATTAATTTTGGGCAATAATAACAACATTTGCCCTTTGTACTGGCTTCTCAGTGTTCTCTCACAGTCTCCACTGTTAGCCAAGGTCTCGCATGCACTTGGAAAAAATATAAGCACTTGGTGTAGGCAATCGGAGCACAAGTTAGATTTCTGGTGGATATTTTTTTTAAATTTCATTGAGTAAAAAAACCCCTACCATACTTAATAAGTAGGTATCCTCACTCCCTTCCATTTCTAGATTGCCTTAAGGTGTAGCCTCAGGAAAAATACATTACAGACTCAAGTCCTGAGCTGATGAATGCTACTCTTATGGCAGTAAGTTCAATATCTGAAACAAACTCTTAAGAGTTATCGCTAGCTGGAGACGGCAGCAGGTAATGGGAAGCATTCCAGGGCACTGCTGCTAAAAAACTCTTTCTAGTAGCTGAGGCTCCACAAACCCTCACAGTACAGGTTTTGACATCAAGACACCCTCAGCTGGGAAAGAAAATACAGTATTAGTCAGGGCTTCAACAGCTTTTCAATATGTCATCAGTTTTATTGGGACTAAATCTCAGTCAGGCAGGTCACTCCGCGGTATTCTTATCCAACGCTGTATTTTGCTTTAACGGGCTTATCAGAAGAATCAGTCTCGCTGGTATCATACGAGTTCTGGTAACTTGGGAAGAAATTTCTGCTTCTGGCTGGTAGAAAAAGAAGAACGCAGAAGTTTTACATCAGTTCACGCAAGGACACCTTAAACTCTGCCCAGTAAAAGCTTCACAACATAATTTGTCTGTCTTTCCTGGGAAGTTTTATTATGAATACTTAGTAGGAGATGTCAACACTGAAATGTCAAGTTTCTTGGTCAAAAAACTTGTGTCATCATCTCTTATCTAGGTTTTATTTAGAAAAATGCATGCAGGAGTTTCTGACATACCAGATCCAGCCTGAGTCGGTGACAATAGTAGATAATTGCCAGCAAACCACTTAGTGCATTTTAATAATGTCTGAAGAGCTTCCCAAATCCTCAGCCACATCTCTCCCTAACATAAACATTTTCAATATTTAATTTGAATGATGCCAAGGAAGACTGCTCTCCTCTTCTTGCCAGCCGAAAAATCGTGAACGGGTCTCGCAAGTGCTGGGGCAAAGCAGGAACGACCTGCCTCGATGGCAAGGGAGGACGGCTGTTGTGATCATCCACTGTCAGCTCCGCTGTCACAGTGAGAGGGGCTCAAAGAGCTGGATTCTGAATCCACTTTAGAGGTTTTGGTGTTTTTTTCTCTATAGCTCCTTACTGTAGCAAATGAGCTTCATCCTGTTTCAGCCAGCGTAAGCTGGTGTGGCTTCAGTGATTACATATTTCATAGGCCATTGATTGAAGTGCTCTTACAGTTCTTTCCCCTTCTGAATGAATGTTTTTCCCCTGGAGGCTTCTTCAAAGGACCCAGAGGCATAGGTTTCGACTTAAGAAAACATTTGTGCAGGTCCACATAGGCAGCCTTGCTCCACACAGCAGGTAAGCACGTACTTAAGCACGTTAGAGATTATGGCATGAAAACACACAGAGTTATATAGATGCCTGAGTGTGCAGCTGGATAGGGACAGACTGTTCTAAAATCAATTAGAAAATGATGTGGGATGCCCATGTCTGTATCTTGCACCTATTTTATTTTCTTTCCATTTTTTTCGCTTCTGTTTATGCAACTAATCCATTGAATAGCAATACCCAAGAAAGAATCAGTGTTGTGCCAGAAAAGCACCTTTTCCCCCGTGCCATTATCAGGTTTTCTTTCCCCTCTGTGAGCATCATTCCTTCCTCCCCCAGTGAGCTTCTAATGCCTTTCTGCCTGAACGCTATGGTTACTGCATTGCATCCACTGATTTTTAAAAATAAGGTTTTTAAATGCCCATTTCTGTCAGGTCTTAAGTGCTGTCCAAGGCAGGTCTGATAAATAGTGAAATAAAATCAGACCTGATCTATGTCCCTTCTGCAGAAGAAAGAGGTGATATTTGCAGCCATTTGAATGGTGTTGTAAAAGCACAGGGAGAGATCCTGCAGTGCAGACTGTGTGATGGTGCATGCTCCCGCGCCTCTGCATTTCTGCAGCCTCTCTCCGTGGGCTATCCCGCCGATTCCAGCTCTGTTTCAGGAGCCTGGGAGGGAAGGCGGGGGGTTGCGTGGGGTGCACAGCAGCCGTAACTGGGCCACCAAGGGCCAAGGTGGCCTCGGTCAGCACCCTTCAAGTGGATGAAGCAGTGGATGACTTCAGAGATGGGATGTCTTCTCAAATGTGTAGCAAGATTACTGAGATCTTTATCCCCAGCAGAAATGCTTTGTTGCCCGTTAGGCCTCATGGGATAATGGACCACTAAACGTGTACTTTGAAAATTTACTCCCTGTAGTCTATTGGAGACTGTGTGGAGGGAAAACCTCTAGCCCCAGACATGCTATTGCCCATGATTACTGAGCTGGCTGTAGTTATTTCTAGGTAAAACATTAATCATGATGGACTGATTTTTTTTATGCTTGGGATATATATGTGACTCTACAGCACTAAATTTTAACAGAGTATTAATTGAATGCTGATGCCTACCATTAACCAGTGCTTTAAAAAGGTTTAACACAGCCTGTGTGAGGCAAAGTACTTTCATAATAGTGCGGTTTTCTATTTGTTATCTTTTCCATTGTTCCTCCACATTGAGTTGTGGTTATATTGTTATTTTCCTTTTGATTTTGTTTACCTTTACCCGTCCTTTTAATTTCCATGCCCGGAGCGGATGGGTAGCCTAGACTGTGCAGGACACCCATACCTTGAGAATGACGAGAAATGGAAACGATTTGACTTCTTGGGATAAAATACCGCGGGCATTGCTTCACAAACAACTGGGGAGAACTGGTTTTGTAGATTGCCCCTCCCTCCAATTAAAAAAATGAAAAAAAAAAAAAAAAAAATCACCCAAGAGCAAAGGCCCCTTATGCGTCGGAGCACAAGAGGGCAGTGTTAGGTTGAATTGAGCGGCACAAGGGTGCGATTAGGAAGGGAACACTTGATGGCTGATGAGTTTAGCCTCTTCGCGAAGAGGTGTCTGCTCGGGAAGCGGCAGGATGAGGCCAGCTCCCAGCCCGGGCTGGGCGGTGGAAGAGGCGGCCAAGCTCATCAACCACGATTTGCGCCGGGTTCAGAGCCAGCTGCCTTGCGACACTGTCGGGCAGGGCATTTGGGGGCACGGGTCTTTGCTCTGGGGTCCCGACGGCCACCCTGACCCCCATGGGGGTCCGCTGTGACTTACAGCGCCTGTCTGTCTGTCTCTGCCTGCTGGGATTTCCAATCCTGCCTTGGGCACAGGGTTTCATTGGTGCCACTTGCCTGAGAATTCAGCACAGCAGCTGCTTCGTTATCTTGCGTCCGGGCTTAACGGGGCAGGAAGGCCAATTCTTTATCAAATCCCTCCCCTGGCATGGCTGGGGGTGAGACATCCCAGCTCCCGCCGTCTCTGACGGAGCTGCTGGAGCATTTGTGCCGCGTAACATCACCCGGCATCTGCGGGAGCAAACCAGGCTGGTCCAACACAGGGGCTTGCCAGCTCCGTACTGTGTCAGTAAAAGCCAACCTGATTGTCAGTCGGTGCCTTTTATGGGGCAATAAAAGAGAAGTAGTCAAAAAAAAAAATTATGCATGGAAACAGCTGTCTGTATAAAACTAAAGATGTCCTCCCAGGGAGAGGAGGGATGCGGAGAGGAAGCTCTCCACAAAACAAGCATCACATCCCCAGCAGGGTACCAGTAACGTGAGCTTTCACAGCGTGGTCCTGTTTTACCGGGAGCTCTCTGGCCTCTAAGGCTCCTTTGTCAACCTCTGTTTTTTCATGAATGATCTGAGAGTGTGGGTTATTCTAACTTTTCCCGTGTTTTCAAGGAAGCATGATGTTAAAAGCGAAGGTTTTATGCGTAACTGTGGTGGCTAATCTTGAAACATGTATTACTGCACTCACAAAGTAAGGCTGAGCACAGACATGCATAATTTATTTGTGCCTGGAGGCTGGTTGCTTTTGTGCTCTCTAGTTTTCAGGTGGTTGTATCGCGCCTGGGAATGGACTTAAGCCACGGACATGAGCGTGATGCCCTGACCCCGAAATGGAGGCCATGAAAGGACCCATCAGCACTTCATACTGTCTCAGCCAAGCCCGCCAGACTCAGCTGGTGCAAAGTCCTAGGAGATCCCACTGCAGGCTCAAAGCCTCAGGCACCATTTTTTGATGTACACAAAAGACCTTGTTTTAATAGGAATTAATTAGCAGTTTAAATACTTGCAGGGTAGGAAATCCCCCACGGGGTATACTTGTTAAGGTTTCTTTACACATTACCTCCCAGGAGGATGCAGACTTTCCCTTACTTTCCAGCATCCCTCGCTGCTTCAGCAATAACTCCGGTAATTGTATTACAGCCGCAAAGTACTGCAACTGCAACCATAAAATCCTTCCAGTGCTTATCCATTCCCCTGTGTTAGATAGGATTGTGATGGGCAATAATTTATCAAAGAGTCTGAGGTTATAGTGTCACATATTCATGCCCGGGATGCCTTTAAGCAATGACGAGGTGATAATGTCAGTGTAACCACACATCCCGTTTGCATTATTTATTGCTCTCATGAATGACAAATTTGTATTTTAAAATGGCTGAGACATTTATCTGCTGTCCCAAAAAGCCGAATTATGAATGTGCCATAATCTTATCTCTAGGGCAGACATTTCCTTTTATTATTGGCATTTAATAAGAGAATGTGTAATTAAAGGAAAGTAATTAGCTTATTTCTAGGAACTTTGGATCCTGAATAAACAGGCAGCTAAGGCAGCTGTAAGCGTGCTGCTGGGAGTCCTGCGTGCTGAAGCCGTCTTCTGAGGCAGGTGGTCTGCGTTATAACGAGGGAGAGGACTGTGTATAAATGTCTACAAAATGGTACTGCAACATTGCATTCTCTTTAGGAGTTTTAGTTTTGGAGACATTTTGCAAAGGGTTAATTTCTCCTCCTATGAGGTGACTAGATAGTTGAGGCAGAGGCTGAGGCGAGATGAATCCCAGCTGAACCTTGCGTGGCTTTACCACAGATATGACGGTCCTGGCAACTTGGGAGACCCTCACAAGTGGGGTGACGGAATGGGAGAGGAATCCCATTCGGTTTTCCTTGTCTAGAGACAATCACCAAAGATTAAGGGTGGCCAACTAGTAGAAGCAGTTAAAGAGTTAAGTAATGCTGAGTTATCCTATCAGCAAAAAAATCAGTGCTTGCAGTGCAGGCTGGCTCTCCGTTGGTACGTGTGCTCTGCGTGGTGTGTGGCTCTCCCGTGCTGCAGTTGCGGCAGTGTGGGATGCTTTGCTGGAAGCCGCTCTGCCGCACGTAGCAGGAGAGGGCAATCACAAAAAAAAATCCTGTGAGTCCTCTGTCACTGTTCCACGTTTCCCCCTTTTTGAAAAATGTGACTAGTTCCTATCATTTAAAAAAACCCCTCCTGGTAGAGCATTTCATCTTTCAGTAGCAGAACATACTGTGGAGGCTAAGAGTGTATCCCAAAGGACAATAGGCATGAGTAGCAGCAAAAGAAATTGCAAGTAGATATATGGGGAAACTGCTTCACAATGGACATGGTAAAATGCTAGAAAGAGAGACTGTGGGACCCTGGAGGCACGCAGATACTCTGCGTGAGGCCCTGATCCACCTTTGAAGTGAGCCCTGCTTGGAGCAGGGGTTGGATCAGCGACCTCCAGCAATGCCTCCCAACCCAAACTACTCTGAATCTGGAAGCTGGTCGGTTCACCGAGCACTTGAGTCACAGAAAGCGCAGGTCTGGCTGCCTGGGCAGCCCTGGGACGGGGGCTGTGCCTCTGGGGAAGCCAAGGGTGGAGAGCACCGGCTGGAAGGTGTACGGCAGCCGTGCTGTACCTGCCCCAAATACGGGTGCGAGCTGTGCTTTTGGTGCTGCCAGGCAGAGCAGCCTTTTGTACAGTTTATCACAGGGATTTGAGGAAATGATATTCAAGAATTCGTGCAAATTATGAAGATGCTGGGAAGCTGTTCTGACGCCTGATGAGCCACTGCTTTTCTGCTCTAAAAATGCTCTGTATCTGCTTATCCTTTGCAAAGTGACACCAGTACGAATGTGTCTGATTTTGTAAAGTGTGCTTTTTCTGTAGGCATTCAAGCTGCTTTGGGCTGCATGATTATGAAAGCTGTCTCAGCTCCCGCTTTGCTGTCATCGTCAGCTTTCATAACCACTGCCTGAGAGGCACTGGGCGGTGGGAATCGAGCCCTGGTGCAGCTCCAGGTGATTGCCTTCCTCTCCCAGAGCCTCGGCACACGCTGCACAAATGTCACCATGCAGTGATTGCCATCACTCGACTGGATAGTCCAGCAGGTAAGGAAGGTTGTGCCTATCATTTAAATGAGATGCTGGCTCATCTGAGATTCACAGTCCTGCCGTGAGGTTAATTACTTTTCTTTAAATAAATATGGCAGTGAAATCTTCCATTCTTTTCTTTGGTATACTGATAGAAAGTTCAAGGAAAGGAAAACTGATATGAATTTACACTTCACAATTATGCTACTATGCCCGGAAAATATTGGCCCTAGTGCAGATGCAGATAAACCAGTGTCGCTGATGAAGGGATCATACAGAGAGCAGAAGGCTTATCTGCATGGGGGAACAGCTTGACCAGCAAACCATTTCTCACGTAACCAAAGCCTAACCAGTTCTGCAAGATGGAGAGGTGGCCATGGCAGTATGAAGGCGCTATAAAGTTCAGACAAACGGCCGTAACCATCCAGAGGTTTCAGTATTTGCTGTGACTAATCTAAGCTGGACGTGTGTGGAGTGAGATGATGTGCCAGCACCTTCCTCGGACCCCCCAGCTGCTGCGAGCTGAGCATGCTTGCGTGGGGTGTCAGTTGGCTGGGGATTTGCAGTTGCATAATGGGATGGAGCATAAATACAAGTCCTGATATTATCTCTGGAGACAGCGTCAGAACTATACAAGTCCTGATATTATCTTCGGAGGCAGCGTCAGAACTATTTGACACCTTATCAATGCATAACACATCCGCTTTCAAAATGTTCCACTTGAAACAGGAGCTTTGCACGTGAAACCGCGCTGTGCAATGCACTCAGGCTAGCTATCGCGCGCTTCAGATGTCGAACGCCGTGCCTGCTGTCCAGTACAGTGTGAGGTGGTCCCCTGTAGCGCTGCATTTCTGGCTATTTGTTCTGACTTTTCCTAAGTGAGGGAATCACTGCAGCTTTCATACTATAGTGGCTCCTCCAGCGCTGGCTCTCGAGACCCTCTCCACCCGCCACCTCCATCCGAAGGTCCCCGAGCAGGAAACCGGCCCCCGAGCCGGTGGTGGGTGCTCCAGCACAGCTGCAGGAGCAGCCTCCTGCCTTGCCAAGGAATAAAAAAGGGAGGGAGATTCGTTTTCTGCAGTGAGCTCATATTCTGAGAATGGGCTGTGGTGGCTCATTGCTAACATATGCAGTGCTAGACTATACAGAGGCAGGGCTGGGGGGGCCGCTGGGATTGCCTGCTATCCCAAACAACAAAGCAGGAGAGGTTTACAGGGGGGTGACAACAACAATTGCGCCTCCTCATGCTGCTGAGAGATCAGACACCAACTGGCCAGATGTTAACACTGAGGGGTTTTAACCAGTCATGGTGCTTTGAAGTTTTTTTTCTGAGCTCTGAGTGTATTTTCTTAAAAGCTAAAATACACTTTGAGCGCCGTGTTGTCACTGCAGCATCCGGTCCTGCCATAGGATGTGCCAGTGTCCCAGAATAGAAGGCATATATATTTTTGTTGAGATATAGTTTCTGAATGAGCAAAACATCAAGCAATTGCCATGAAGCTTTTCTCTGAGTAATGCTCTTGTCCTTCTAGATTTGGATGACTATCTGACACAGTCCATATTGGCTGAAGATTAAAGGGTAGAGGGAGACTGTGGGTCTGGCTGTAGTTTCCTTCCACCCTGTCCCGGCAAAACAAAGCAAAGACAAATGTGACATCCCAGCCCGTGCGTTAGGTAGGGGAGCGGTTCGGGGACGCGGAGGCGGGTGGGCTGGGGGATGCTGGCCTGGGCTGCCCTCACGGATGGGGCCAGGCTGAGTCTGTCCTCCCTGGCCGCAGTGCACGGGGGAAGGAGAGCGCAGCGGGAACTGCAGCCGTGTCATGCCGGGTGCTGGAGGGATCCTGGCGAAAGGGCTGGCAAAGCGCCCTGAGGATTTCCTGAGAAGGACCATACAGTCTTTGCAAGGCTTTTAGGACATGTCAGATTAATGTACATTGAGAAAGTTGAGGTGTAGCTGATCCTTGGGACAAGGGTGTGCTAAAGTCCAGAAATGCTCAGCTGAGGTCCTTCCCAGCCTTTTTGCCCCTGTGAATCTCCAACCACGACCTCCTCCCTCTTTCGTGATGCGACTGGGTCTAAGCCCACGAAGAAACCGTGTTCTTCACGGCCTCAAACTCTGCTTTGTAGAGGTGTTACTAGGCTCACCCCATCCACATTGTTACCTCCCGGTGACAGCACTGCTATACTGAGTGTTTGCTTCCAGTTCCTGTGTCCCAGGGGAGGGTACCCAGGGCAGAGGGGTGCTGGGGATGTTGGGAGCTGTGGGCCCATCCCAGGAGCCACCTCCCTCCGCACTTTGGCAGGTAGGCAGCGGTGAAGCCGGGGAAGTAGGGAAGATGGGCGTGTAAAAAGCCAGACATGGTTTATGCCCAAAAGCCAGACAGAATCAATATGTTCCCACAGAGCATATTGCATCTAATCAGTGTTTTCTGGTGGAAAATTTCTGACATGCTTGAAACCTAAGGCTGGATTTATTTGCAAATGCCCAGTGAGTGATAAGCAGGTGATTTAGTACAACATTTATTTTGCACTGGAAGAAGAAATACGTTAAGGCTAGCATGCTTTTTTTTCTCTGTGATGTTGGGAACGGTGACTGCCCAGCAGGTCGCGGCAGAAGCTGTGTCTGCTCTACTCCTGGGCCAATTGTTGTGGTTTTGCTACTGGAGATGGCAAAAAATAACCACCGTTAATTAGTGTTGGGGAGATGCCAGTTCTTGATTTGGAATAAAACCGAAAGTGCTGGCAATTTTTAGGGAAGCTTTTTCTTACAAAACAATTGAGATTCACAAGTCACTAGATCACAAATCTAGCGGTGCTTACAGGAAACAGTAATACAGCCCCTTAGCTAGCTGGGAAAAAATGCTTCTTTTTTAGTGTACTGTATTCAGCTCCTTCTAGATGAAGAAACTGAACAGATTAACCAGCAGAATGAAGAGCCTTTCCTTGCCTTTATGCCGGACTGTGTATGCTATTGCAAATTGCTGTTTGTACAGTAAGCTAAAGAAAACTGCAGCATGAAGGGTTTAGAGATCCCAGATTTTCATCTTGTCCTGAATCTGCTCAAAATATCCCACATGAAAAGATGAAGCATTAAAAAAAAATCATTGCTATGCATAATAAAACCACTACAGAAATTGTTATTTATACACAAATATGCAAAAATCAAACCACAGCCAAGAGGACACGTTTCAGCTGTATGGAAGTAAAATGATTTGCTAACCCCCAGATGAAGGCAGTGAGCTAAAACAAAGCAGTTTGCACAAAATGTGTCAATATGGTTAAAATGTCAGGTTTTGCTGAAAAAAAAAGAAGAAACTTGGCTGGGAAGTTTTGACCCAGCTCTGAAGCAGGGGGCTCAAAGCAGCACTTGCAGTGCCACCACTGCTGGTGCATGCTTCGTTCCCATCCCTCACATCAGGGAAAGCCAGGAAAAAATCATTAGTCCGCCTCTTTCCCCCTGCAAGGTTGTTGGTTATAACGGGGAGGGACAGCCCCAAACTTCTCCGCAGGGCCCTTCTTTGCTGGCAGTCCTTCTGCCAAGATGCCCTTCAGGGGTGGGCTCCCTGTGGTGGCCTCGCTCATGGGCATTGGAGTGGTGGCACCCATGGGCAAGGAGGGACAAGGAGGGGGACATCTTCCTTCCCTATCCCCTCTCCTTCCACGGATTGCCTGGTGCCATCCTGCACCGAGTGCTACCTTTGCTTTTCCAGTGAACTAGAGAATCTGGGGCGAGAAGCGCTCGTTTTGTATCTCAAGGTAAGGATTGCACTCGGAGTTAGCTCCAAGATTAAAATCAAAATATACATCCGCCCCGAGGATGGGCTTTTTCTAGCCTGCTCCATAAAGCTCCCGCACGCTGCTGCGGAGACTCCCGTCCCCTCCACGACGCAGTGAAAACCGTGCATCCTTCTGCAAGAGGGGGACGGCGACTGGAAGTCGTGAGCAGCTGCCATGCCCCAGCCCCATCCGCCAGCCCGGCAGCGCTGAAACCCGCCGCGGCTGCGGCTCGCTCTTCGGGGTTTGCATGGCTGTGCAGAGGGGTTTGTTGTTGATGGCCCAGCTGGGTTTTCTGGCGACGGGATGGAGGGAGGCTTAGCCCACCCACGAGCTCCTGCCTCCTGCTCTCCCACCACCGCAACGCACGGGGTCCCAGCGGCGCCCCGAGAGATGGGGAGCAGTCGAGTCTAGGGCCATGATGGGGGGCTCTGCACAGTCCCTGCAGGGCAGCACGCGCCCCCGCACCGCACAGCCGCCCCAGGGAGCCCAGCTGCTTGTCCTGCCCCGGGGTGGCATCGCAGGAGCGGGGGGGGGGGGGGGGGGGGGGGGGGGGGCC
>JAVKLA010000036.1:16791335-16817819 GCA_034782735.1 Sagittarius serpentarius | reverse complement strand
AAAACATCAGGGTGTTATCAACATTCTTCTCACACTAAACCCAAAACACAGCGCTGTACCAGCTACTGGGAAGACAATTAACTCTATCCCAGCTGAAACCAGGACAGTGAGTTTGGTTCAGTCCTAAAAACTCTAGAAATGGCAAGAGCACAGTTTCCTGAAAGCATCACAGCCACCCCTGAAATACAGGAAGATTAGAGAGGACGAGGAGAAGGGAAGGCTTTTCAGAGAAGAAGGTAGTAAAGGATATTTTGGGGGGGTAACTTAAAATGGAGCAAAAGGAAGGAGAGAACAAGATCTGCAGTGAGTATTTTCATCAAGGAAGATTCATGGAGAAGGGTTTTTTCTTTTTGTTCTTGTTTTTGTTTTTAATAATCCAGTGGAAAGTCCTCAGGAGAGCTGTGAAAAACTAAATAAATATTTTATGAAGAAAAATTGGTTGTTTCACTGCAGAACTTGAGGAAGGGAAGCCTGCCAAAGAGAAATTCCTGGAAATGTGAGACACCAAAGGAAAAAGCCTTATGGTGAGAGAAACAAGAACTGGTGGGTTATCCACAGCTGGGGCTCTCTGAGGGTCCTTGGGGGTGGAAGAAGATACTGAGCTGCTGGTCTGGAGCATCACTGAAGCTGTTATGTGGCTTTCAATCATCACAGCAACAAGTCAGTGCTGAATATGTAGTGACCTGGAGAGATGACCAGAAGTCGCTATTCTCATCCCCTCCACCTCTGCACAGGGATGGTCTGTTATAAAGAAGAGGCTAGCCCAAGGTAGCAAAGAGTTAAAAACTACACTGAAAACTCTAGGCAGATTAAACATTAAATTATTCTGACACTCATTATATTAAACAGTCAATTACTTACTAGTGGCACCACAGTGCATGAATTCTCTGGATCAGAACAAATGCAGTGATGCAGTCCAGGCTATTTTTAATAGTAAAGCTTTGGACACAGTGTGCTGAATCCGATGTGTCTCATCACTATGTGCATCATTTAAAGCTTTTATAAACAGTCTTGCTTTTTCAGGAGTCAGACATTAGGCAAGCACTTGGGCAGCGCCATGGAGGAGTGACGTAGCAGCGTGATAAACATTCACAGAGATCCAAGTAGGGCCTTGAGATGGCTAAATGTTTGGGAAAACAGATTATGTGGGAAGGAGGGGTTGTTATGGGACTTGGAAGGCTGTATTGGCTCTGCCAGCAATGTGCAAGAAGCAAATTCTCCCGAGCTTCCAAATTCCCAGAGTCCTCTTGAGGTCTGTGCCAATCAAAATAGGAGCAGGTTGCTGAGGAACTCTCTCAGCAAAGGGTAATGTATTTCTTCTGCTACTTGCAGCAACGTAGCTATAGCAGAGGAAACTCCTGCAAATGTCAGGATGCAGCTGTACAAGGCAGGATGCCACTTCTTCCTCCTAGCCGTGTCGGCTGCGTGGAGACGAGTTGAACTGCTAAGCGCACTGACTCTTCATTCAAATTGTGCATGCAGGGGTGACTGCATGATAATCTTGTCGGAGCTATAGAGGAAGCGATTTTTAATTTACAGTGTGTTCTAGCATAAGCTGCCCTGGGTTTTAAGTACCTGTACCTCTTGGGTAACAGAAGTACAGCTCAGCACACGCTTCCTTGGAGACACTGCATTGCAAACAGCTGCTTGTAGCATTGCTGGTGCAGGAAGGGGTGTGGGTATTTGAGGGTGTGTGGTGGTGGTTTAAATTCCCTATTTCTCCTCTTAAATGTGAGTTCTGGAGCTGACCTGCAACACAATACAAAGATGAACTGTAAGGAAGTAGCGGAGTTGATGTGGGACCCCATATATGTACTACAGTGACCTGCCTTTTGGGAAGCTGCCTGTTGTGGATCCTTGGAGGAGAGGAGCTGGCAGGTCCTGCAGGAAGGCAGTGCAGCAAAAATGGGAAGAATATTTTGTATATGCATGGGACAACCACCTCGTGTTCCTCGTATTGCCTCTGTGCAGGCTGCAAACCCTTTACAGCTGGGATAGACTCTTTGCTGGTTTGAGTACAGTGGTCAGAGTAGTGGACTCTTTAACTGAAGTGGAGAGGCAAACTGAAATATGAGTAACATCAGAAAACGGGCTATCTAGCTGACCTCCAAAGTAGTAGTATTTAACAGCAGCACCAAATGCACTGACAAACCATTGGAAAAACTACACAAAATATGAAGCAGTAACTGTATGATTTAAACTCAAAAGGGCAATTGATGTTCAGAGTCTGTTCCCAAGTGCTTTTATCATCATCTGTTACAAGGGCTGTATACCCGCCCAACTGATGCAATTCCCATGGATGTCTTGGCATAGCTTCAGTTACATCCCACCCCAAGGGAGATGACCCCTGTCTCACTGAGACGGGAAAAACGTCCCTCTTGGGATTCAATGACCCTATTCCAGTTTGACCATGTACTTTCTGATGGCTTGCTGAGGTCATATATGTTGACTTACCCTATTCCTGCATAATAAAAATTGGCAAATCTCCTTGGAAAGAGCCTATGACTCTGCACTTACTGAGCAGCATCAGACTGCTGAGTTGTGCCTCTTGTTTCAACAGTTCACACAATGCTGTGACTTGTTCCATAAGCTGGAGCACAGAGATACAAGGCAGAGGTCAAAACGGAACAGGGAGAAGGTGCTACCTCTTGCCATGTGAAGCCATCCGAAACAATTCATCTGGGATCAGAAAGGTCACATAGTAGAGTAAATAAATGGAGTCAGCATTGACAGCAGTTCTTTCCTACCAACACAAAGAAAGGAAGAGAGCATGTGTTCTCAAAGTGTGTGTCAGCAGCAGTAAGGGATTGGCTGGTGAAAGTGGAGTTTATAACTGTTGGCTTACAAAATGTAAAGATCAAAACTATGGAGAGAGAGAGGATAAATCAAATCACAAAAATACAGAAAGAGAAATAATGGGAAAACAAGTTGCAGAAAGGAGGAAGAAAATAGAGCTTAGGGAAGAAGACAAAAGAGAATAGTGAAAAGCATGATCAAACAAAAAAAATTTAAGATAGAAGTTGAAAAGTGATGCTTTTTTCCCCATTAGATTCTGAGATCAAAATTAAAAACTAGGTGCTTGGAAATGAAGGTAATGAGTGAAGCAGGGAACTGGGATGCTATTGCCAAAAGAAGGAAAGCTTTCAAAGAACTCTAGGAGTGAGAGAGATTGGAAAATTTCTTGCCTATACTGTTGTCAGCCCCTCTCTCTTCCCCTCATCTCATTCCTGCAGTGTTGTGTTTCTCGCTCAGTCCGTCTGGAGCACTGATGATAATGGAGTAAGGAGGAGAGGAAAAAAAGAAAGAGCTGAACTTTGGCTCTGCATATTAGCACAGAAATCAGCACTTCTGAAATTTTCTTCATATTTTTTTTTCCCAGCTGAAAGTTACAGACAACTGTAAATGGAAACAATTGAAATGTGATGTAGCTAAAACTTCTTTCACGCACTGCTCCCCAAATGGAGCACTACACAATGTCACAGTGCCGTGCTTCAATCATTCTCTTTCAAATGACTTTTTTTAGGTATATGTAGTGCGGAGAGTCTCTACAAAAGTCAAAATGGGAATGCTGTGCCCCCTGTCACGGCTTTGTTTTGGAAATAAGGACAAGGAAATAAGAGCTTGTGCTAAGATTGCTCTGCTGGTGCCACTTGCTGCCTTTAGTCCTTGCAGCAGGTTTCTCCCCAGCTGACATCATCTGCTGTTCGATGGATCACATCAGCTCTATTGGCACAGAAACCATCGCAAAAGTATTTCTAATATGGAGAACTAAATGGCTAACGCGGTAGGCTCAGAGCACCTGAAGATGTTAGCTACCTCTCCTCCAGGAGCCTGATTTAGTTTTAGGAGCCATCCAAATATTTGCGCCTCCTAAGGCTTTGCAAAATAAAAGCCTTTGCTGGGGTGCTATGGAAAATGTGACCGTGTTTCACAGGGATCTGGCTGAATGAGCAATTCTCAGGACCGAGATCACTGAGGGTACGGCAGCAGGGCCTGGCTGTGCTAACGCGTGCAGATGCTGCAGCCTGTGTTGCCGCAGGTAAACGGCTGGTTCGTTGTTTATAGGATGCTGTGACCTCGGTGTCAAAGTGCCAAATGAGAAAAGGGGTCTTGCAAGCTCCAGCAAAAGGAGCATGAGGACAGAGGAGCGATAGAGCAGTGCGGCAGAAAAGGAAAAACACGGAAGGCTCACAAGAAAAGCAAGTGAGGTATTTTCTGTCTGGATATACGCTATGGCAATGAGCAACAACCCTTTTGAGAATGTCACAGTCAGTACTTGGACTTATTCAGAGGTTTTAGGTTTGGCAACGTCTTTTCCCTTAAATAAAACTGTTGATTCTTTAAATGAAAACCTCTGTTATAAAGACAATGAAGATTTTTGTTTGCCCTGCCTCTGGGATAACTACTGATGTACTGTACCTAGGACACAGCAAAGGACTTGCATTTGGGGAAAAAAGTACCAAATGGGAGATGAACTGCAACAGAGTCGAGGTCTGCTCAGAACCCAGAGGACTCAAAACTTCAGCATGTCCTCTGCTTGCCTATCCCCCCTGTTTTGATACTCACCCAGAGCTCTGCGTTCCCTGTTGGTTTCATTTTGCCAGATATAAAAACTACGGCATGGCAAAACTACCAGTGATGCACTAGGACTGTTTAAAATGGATGGTTGTTTTTTTAGATGCTCTAAAAAGGCCATAAACTAAACCTGACTCTTTCTCCATATATTAAGCTCAGCTGCTGCTTCCCTTTCTGACTTAATCTGCAATAGGTCGTTGTCATATCCTGAACACTTCTCCACCTGGATCTCTCTGTGGTTTCTGTAAAAAGCCAGGCATTCTTACTGAAGAAATACAATATGCACATAAATCTGGCATGCTGTTCATTACAGAAGACTAAATCCTGTATCATCCATCCCATGACAAAATCTGAGTGGTTGCAGCGATGTACTGTCACAGATTGCATCTCCCGAATATAAGCACCACAAACTTTGCACTTTCTGGAATAAACACTACAGCTGAAATGTGAAAATATTTCTGCAGACGCTGCAGTGTCACTACAGGGAAAGAACAACGCTGTGTTATTGATTCAGCTGAAATGCTTCTTGCAGAGCAAGCATCAAAGCAAGGCTGTTTTATCGGTTTACATACTTTAAGCTGAGAGTTTATTTCTTGCGTAATCCTCCTCGAGGCGCTCTGGTGGCTGAGCAGAACCATTGCCAGAAGCGTCTGCTTCCTGCTCTGCAAATGTAATTTCTGCTCCCTTCCCTCTGTTTTTGGGCTGACTTCTATGACTTCTCTATATGTGCTGTTGCTGAACCTGATAGAGGGCTTTTTTTTATGAAGAAAACATGGATTTGGATTTTTAAGGGATTCCTGAGTTTAGACAAAAACGGCTGGTTTGCTCCTTTGCGATCAGTCTTGTCTCACAATGAAAGCGTGCTGGAACAAGGGACAATTTTCTCCATGTGCAGAGGATCACACTGGGGCCAAAAACTACTGTCCCTTGCTTGACTGCAGGTCTGCTGCATTGCACTTCAGCCATCTCTTCATCAGTCCCTCTAGCTGTAAAATAGCTTTGGTAAAAGTGATTACCTGTGAGCATTTTGAGACCAGTTGGTCTCTACCAGCCAGGTCTGACTTTAGATGGTGTGCTTTAACGCGGGACTCCTGCAGCATGATATCCTTAGAGATATCTCTTCTCCTGTTTCTGTGCTCTCTTCTTGATATTAAGATGGACATCTTATAAAGATAACTTATACTTTGAACCAATAGTGAGGACCATAAAAAGAAGCTTATTAACTGTACCCTTTCATTGACTCTAGCTCAGGGAATCTTCCTTATGTGAACTTCCTGGGAGATGTATACCAAGACAAAGATGAAGCTGTTTTAGGATGTAGCTGAGGTGGGCTCATTGCTTTCAAAGGTGCAATATCTGCCTCGGGGGGGAAGTCTGTTGCAGTTCCCAGCAGAGCAGGCATTTTTTGTATGAAGGCTTTTCTCCTCTGTAATATTCACAGGTCACTGAATAGCTGAATAGCTGGATATTCCTGTTGTCTTGCTTACAGTAAAACCTGAGCAGTGTAGACTGAGTCATATTTACAGATGTGCTTCAGCACTGAGCAGAGTCCATCTCCTGTGGTATCTTACCGCACGCTCTTCTCTCAAGACCAGACTGAGATTCCACTTGGATGTTTTGGTTTACATACAATTAATGTAGCGGCTCCCAGGAATTAATGGTGCCCAAGCTAAGAAATGGTGTGGTATCTGCTGTTATATCCTAACTGTGTTGAAGCCCCCGGAATTCAGTTGCTGTGGGACTGGTCTAACATCGGGCCCTTCTGGCTCTGCTGAGGATGCGCTCGGCAGGTAAGAAGGGTGCTCCCCGTCCCCCTTGGACTGAGAGCTGTTTTCACCTCTGCTGTTCTTCTCACCCCTACTGCCTTCTCTTTGTCCAAAATAAAGCTGCTAACATCTATTTTCATTGTGCTGGATAAGCCCGGTGTGGCAGTGTTGAGGAGAGAGAACAAGCTCAGCAATTCCTTTTTGGGACACTTTGTTCCAAAGCACAGGAAGTTGTAAAATTGCTGATAACGAGCTAGTTCATTCATAGCTGGTGCCAGAAAGGACTGCCTTCTGTCAAGGCACTATCTTCATGAAAAAGGGCTGAGGACTGAGAAAAGCAGGGAGTTGTCAGTTCTGAATCGGTTACAGGGGATGCTTTTTTGCCTTGAAGTCTGTTATCTTCAATTATTTCCCTCAGAGGAGCAGGTAGTCTTGGTCCAGGCTGGGCTCTGTTCACTTTTTTAATAATTAACAACACTCCTCCAGTGCCATTTCTCTGCTGTGGATTCTGCCAACCAGATGCCAAAGGTTATTTTCTGAGCTGTTGTAAATGGTTGACATTTCAGCTCCCATGTTGTTACTGAGGCGTTGAGAGACATATTTTCTAAATGTATTTTCCAACTTCACAATAATTCTATATTTACTTCTCAAAATGCAAGAAGGTGCGTTAGTCATCCGTGGAAGAAAACATCCCAAGATTGAAACATGATTCTTGGCGCTAAACAGCCACGCTGCTTTTATGGGTATAATTTAAATCAAACTAAGTTACGGGTGAGTGATAATATGTCTCTCATTTCAGCAAAAAATTCTTTTGTGTTTTTGCATTAAGCAAAGAAAGAGAAATACTCATTTTCTTGAAGAGCTTCCTATTTTGTGTACTTAACATACTTGTGGAAAAACAAATGGTCTGGGGGGTGGATTTTGGTATTAATTAGATTTTCCCATCTTTGGTCCCGCTCGGTATCTCTGGAACATCAGGAGATATGTCATGACCTCAGGGAGGATGGTTCACGGCTGTTTCTGGTTACAGGCATGTCTGGGAATCTGAACAATATTACGGGACACAATGGAGCACAGATTACTTGCAACAAGGGCACACTGACCCAAACTTCTTTCTTTCACTACCACTTTTTATTTTTGTGGGTATTTTTTAGGAGTGGCCTTGACTATAAAATTGCTGTCAGTTCATTCCCCCTCCATTTGGTTTGTGGCTTCCCTCCTAAGACTTGCAGTGACGGTCATAACTGGCTGGAAGGCTTGCGAAGGGCAGATGATGTGAGGAGGTGGCCCTGTAAGTCAGGGTCTCCTTTCCAGGGTCCTGTGTCCTCTCTCCTTGAGGTGTCAGCTAAGTTTGCGTGGAAGCGGGAAGCACATTGTACGATGTGTAACCCTGACTCTAAATGCTACCGATTTCCTATTCACCTGTATCTATTGGGGGAAGAGGGCTTAGGGGACTTCAGGCCAAAATCATTCAGGACACTTGTTCTGGTAGACTCCTTGCCTTCTTAGGAGGGCTCTGGCTAAGCCATGAGACAAGTGCTTGTGACTTTCCTGTACAGCTTCTCCCCTCAATCTTTCTAACATTGGTTTTAGATGGATTAAGAGCTGCTCTTCAAGGCAGGGTAGATATCCAGAATAATGCTTTTTCAGCCAGAGCAAAAAAAATTTACTCTTCCCAATCAGACTGAGGTTCTTGCTGCCTCAGTTGTGCTGATGCAACAGTTACACTTACCACACTGCCTTAGGACTGACAAAAGGCAGTGAAATTGTAATGGCTACTTTGACTTGTGCCACGTTAATTTGGTAAATGCAACTTATGTAACTCTGCCCAGGATTGTGCTTATCTAGGAATTCAGCATTTATATACCATAACATGTTGGTATCTTTGTTCTGATCCTTTTGTGTTTAAGCATGAACTTTAGAAACCTCACTACGTTAAAAATTTCTGTGCCTCTTTGTGTTATTGAGACTGAAGAATTAGAGGAGTTCTTCAGTTCAGAATAAGTTGTAGAATTCATCTTGGCTGCACTGAGGGATCTGAAGTTGGGGTCTGGTCTAGTTCTCTCCTTTCCAGTGTTTTGCAATAAAAGTAGATGCAGAACAGCCAGCTACTAGGGAAGAGGAAAATCTGCTGTCACTCTAGCAAGCTCTGAGAGACTCTGGGTCCTCCTACAAGCTCTTACTGGGTCCCTGAAGTTGGTTTATGCTTCTAGACAGATATCCAGCTATGTTGCAAGAAGGGAAAGGCTCTTTACCCTTAACAGTCCACACAGATAAGGATTGCTTGCTGCCAGAAAACCTGTTTTTCAGAGTAATGAAGTAAAGCCAACAGGATTGGTGGCAAGGGCTTGCCTTTCCTAGAGAGGATTCATCCCAGGAGAGTGTGGTGCACAGTAGTCAATAGCTCTGACATTGCTGCAGCAGAATAACCGTGAACCTGGAGTGCTTCCTGGCCTGTGAGTACTATGGAGATTTTTCTTCTAGCCTCTAGGAACGGCTTTTAGGTGGAGTCGTTAGACATGGTGCAAGTAATTTAATGGTAAAATTCTAGTAGTGTGTGTGCATGCCATACGCTTGTTGAGAAAGTGATGTGATCCTTTTTGACGCACAGGGAGTGGAACCTTTCCTAAATGTGCCTTGCATGTGTTTTTAAAAAAATTAAATTGCGCGACTGGATTATCCCATAGAGAATATGTGTCTCCCCAGAAAACGAATTGGAATGTAATGGTTACCTATACTGTAGATCTTATGTACGTTATTTTTGTTCTTCTGCGGTGATAAGCCTGTTCAGTTATGGGTAGCTTTATGCATAAATCTCAGTACATAGACTAGTAGAGTCACACATTTCTGCTGTTGCAGTTGCTCGGTTGTGCTGGTATAAATTTAAGCAGGATTTGTCCAAGTAAAAAGAAAACTTATATATCATCAAATTCCACCTTGTTTTGTTCTCCTGTTCAACTCCAGTGATTTCAGCAAAGCTATGACTGTTACTAGCATCAGGCTTTGGCTTTGCTGTGTGGGTTTGCAGGAGGTTTCAGCAAAGCAAGGCTTACCACTACTCACTGCAGAACTGTCACTGGGAAAAGTTGTTACAGTCACACAGGGAAAGACATTCAGTTAGAAGTTGTTTTTTTATTTGCAGCAATTTTCAAAGCAGTGCAGTTGACAGAATTAACTGTCCCCCATTAACGGAATGTGAATGTGAAGCTGCTGAAAGCAGCTGAAGAACCAGGAGAGCTGGGAAATCTGCAGCGCATTGGCTGCCCTAACAACACTGAGAAACATCTGCACTGCCAGTCTCTCAATTCTGCTGGTTATGCTCAATTATTTAGAGCAGACTGAGCGTTTGAGCCGGTTTTTTTTCCTTCCTCTGAGAGTAGCTGCATTAACATTTTCCTGGTGATTCGTACGGATAAGGTAGTGATTCCAAGTGCATTTCATGATGCAAGATATGCTTTTGGAGACTTTCAGATACTTAAGTGAAGTACACAAAATGATCTTGCTATTTCATCAATCAGTGTAAAATGCTGCCTGTGATTACTTTTAATGTAGATGTTAGTCTCTTGAACTGCTTGAAAAAATGTTTCAAGTGCAACATATTGGTGCATTAAAAATAAAGTACTGATCATTGCAATGTAGTGCCAAAGTCAGTTTGCAGATTTGATGGCTACAGTAGAGATCAGGCTGGGGATAGTGCTGAACACAGGGACTTTTTTTTGTTCCTCTCAAGAAGGAAACAAGCATGTAGAAAATGCTATCTTTTTCTGGTTATAACAGCTCATATATACTAAAACTATTTGTCATAGACTGAAACACACATGATGAGTAATGAAATGCATACATCTCAAAGTAACGTAATGTTCTATAATATTTTACAAAATGTTCCAATAAATCATGTGCAGATGTATATTATCCATTGGAGGTCATGAGCCTCAGGGTTTTTAATCCCAGGTTGGGCACTTACTTTCTTTTTTCTTGGAACAGATCTTTCGACTTTTCCATTGAGCTATTGTCTCAGAGTCACTTTCTTCCCTGACACTGGTGTTAAAAGACCACTTAGTGATAGTCTGTAAAATTAATTAAGGAACAAAGGTTCTACAAAAGACAGGTGTCGGGTACTACTGCGAAGTGTTGTATATTTGAAACACATGTACCAGATAGTACTCTTCAGACAATAAACTGTACTGAAGTGTCATCAATCATATAACTTTGCATGTCCCCCAGAATGGCACTTGGAGGTCAGTCTCCATTGCTCCAGAAAAGCACTAACCTGACCAGGTTACAAAGCCAATCTGCTTAAAGTGAAACATATGACAAGAAATAAGATCATGGTTAGAAATGACAGCATAAAAATGAAGACTTTGTACTCGATTGCTCTGATTCCATATTTGAGAAGAATCTGCTGTGGATTCTCTGGTGGTGTGCTCTCCTGCTGCTCTTCAAAGCAGCAGCACTGTCTTGATGTGCTGTAGTTGAGGGTGCGACCAGTAGTTATTGTGTGGAGTTTGGGATGGAGAAACCCTTAGGGCACTTGCATCTCCCCATTAAGCACAAAGTACCCACGCTCCTAACCTACCCCTCTGAAATTGCCTGTGTCCTAGGCTGCTTCCCTGACAGCCGAGCAAGCTCTTCATGCAGTGGTTGCCTGTGTTTCAGCATTTTTAATGAACAAAATGCTGATAGCTTGGAAAAAGTAGCACAGGATGACAATAAATTGGTGGGTCTTGTTGTTTTGAGTGTCATGACAACAGTTTTTCTCATTTGAAGGCCTAGATCAGAGCCTGATGACGCCAACAGTGCAATGCCGTGAACGTATCTCCAACTTTGCTTAGTGGTTTGTGATAGTGTGTTGACTCTTAGATGAAGGAGGAGCTGCAGCATCCCTTGGATTTGTTGATCTAATCGAGCATACGATTTGTTTTACACAGAAAAACCAGGTGAGGCTTTGTGTAACTGGCTTTGATAATTAAAAGTTGGAGGGAACATTACTGGCTGGAGTGTCCACCTGAGGTGCCAATGAGAGAAAATACAACATATTTCATAGAGAAGCTATGGTGAGAAATAACCATGGAAACAATATCATTTGAGCCTTCCAGGTGGTGAAAACAGGCTCTTTCCCCGCCCATCTTCCGTTATCACAGCTCCTGTGTGGTGGGAGGAAAGCAGGGGACCAGGCAGCAGGACAACTGTGGGGTGTGAAGGAGCTCAGCACTGTGACATTGCCGTTCCTTCTGCATCCAGGCTGTGGTCTGGGCCATGCCCAGAGGATCATGGCCATTTTTCCAGCAGCAGAAAGAGGCTGTGTGATTGCATGGCTCAGGGATGTTCAGTACGCTCCAACCTTGCAAGGATGGCTTGTCCAAAACCTGTGGGAGCAAGTGCTAGAGGGGAAAAGCAACTAATT
The DNA here is from genome assembly GCA_034782735.1 of Sagittarius serpentarius. NCBI lineage: Eukaryota > Metazoa > Chordata > Aves > Accipitriformes > Sagittariidae > Sagittarius > Sagittarius serpentarius. The sequence continues at coordinate 16,806,074 of JAVKLA010000036.1, read as the reverse complement.
GTAATGTCCTGGGCATTATTAGATGGGCAAGAGGGACTCCATTCCTCATTTGCACAGTCCTGCTAATAGAGTGTAATATCGGGAAACCTGAGGGTCTCCTAACCCATCCACTGGCAAAAGAGCTCTTGCTCCTTTCATTAGGGCAATGGAGTGGGAGCTGCAATCAATTAAAGAAGTGCCAAGGGTGATGAAAATTAGTTCCACTGAGTATTCGCCTTCAAATTTTCTTCCCCCCTCCAAAGGAGGAGGAGAATGGATCAGAGAAAAACAAGGTATTAGTTTTATAGAAAAGAAAAAAACTAAACATGAAATAATGAAGGCACAGCTATCCTCAGACATAGGGTGGCTGACCAGTTCAATGGGAAATGGGAAGAACATGTATAGGACTGCAGACATGCTAGTTGTGAAGCCAGGAGAACTGAAGTATAAGAGGGTACTTGAGAGCGCGGACACCAAAGGGGCGTGGAAATGTCTTCAGGAAGACATATAATTCAGGAGAAGAAAGCCTAGATTAGGTTCATTAGAGAATCACTCAGGTCTCAGTCAAGACACCCAGAGCAGGCACTGGCAAAGTGGCTCAAGATGCCACCACTGCGGTATGAAACATCTATCCAAGAAGAAGAGTTCTGCTGCTCACTTAAGCTCTTTTCTAAGCAAAGAATTTCGTGAAATTTAGTTGTAATTTCTTGTTTTCCAGGTTAGAGTTGTTAATCATTTTTGTGTTTGAGTATGGGAAAAGGAATGGTATTGGCTACAGGCTCTGTTTCCTCCCTTGCCAGTCTGCCATTGCTCACATCATTTTCTCCTGCATTCAGAGAGTGAAGGCTTTGGAAGGCTTTCTCCTAACATTCACAGAGTCATTGTGCCTCTATGTATAATTTAAGAACTTGTCTTGTGCAAGGCAGTTTAACGTATGCAGCATTAAGCCAGTGACTCCAGCTCAAACAGAAATGTTCTACTACATTTGTTCCAAATATCTGTAAGATACTAATTTCAAAGTGGTTAAAAAGGGCAAGTTTCTAAATAGTGGGACCTGGGGAAGGTCTATAGGGACAGAAGGGAGAAAGGCACTTAGGAAAAGAGAAGAGCTGTTAAACGGAGATCTCAATTTCTCTGTTTAAAAGAAGCCAAAATTTCAAGAGGAGATTGATCTTGAGTTGTTTTGGATTAGATTTTATTTCTGTTTAATCTGTTCCTTGATATGCCCTGAAAAAACAATTATGTTTAAATCTTTTGAGTGATATTACAAAATAAACATTTCAATTTAATTTGAAGGGGTTAAACAATGTGGTCACACTTGAAGACACTGTATTAAAGTGTTGATGGATGTCCAGGTCCACTTTCCTCCATAATTAAAGCCCTGCTTGAATAAAACCTGAAAGGTTGTTGCCAGATCTTTTCTTTCAACCTTCTTTCATTACATTTGTATAAACCTTGGCAGAAACTTGAGAACCACAGTTAAATCCAGACTATATTTGACTAATAGAAATGAGCATGGCTGGGCCCTTGTGGCCAAGTGCATGTTGGAGTTTTATGACTCTCTGCAATGGAGACTTCAGTCATCAGTTGTGGTGTTCTTTGAAAATTAACTTCTTTCTCCCTTTTGTCTGCAGAATTAGGAAGTTTGTAATATAAAATTTAAATACTCTTATTTCTGTTTCAATGTTGCGCCCAAAGCTTTCAACACAAGTATTTTATTTCTCATTCATCTGGTGCTCACTCGAAAGTGTGAACTTTTTGCTATATCTGCTTCAAAACAACAGTTTTGAAGTCAAATCTCAATTATTTTGTTGTGGATGCTCATTCTAACAACTTGGCCAAGCTGATATGTTTTGTTCACTACCACACATCACAAGATCCCACAGAAACATAGCTATCTTCTCTACAGTGATTAGAATCTATCACACTTTTTCTGCTGTATGACCTTGTAGCAAGGTCTTATCAGCCAAAGCTATGTTGTTTTATGCCTATTATCTTACATGAAATCCCTGACTGAGGTTTACTGACCCCTGCCTCCTGTTCCAGCTCTGTCAGGAGAAGGACTTTCATTTATTTGGAGTGCTCCTAGCAGTGGAAGAGGTGGGGCTGGGGAACTGTTTCTAAGCAGTTACTATGCTGCGTATTAAATTAGCTGCTACGTACTGAATTTCTGCAATGAGTGAAAGGTATTTGCAATGCTTCTTTCTGCAAGTGTGGATTAGGTACCTAATATGCCCTCTGTTACCTGAGGAATGCAGATGGCGTGACATCCCTGGAAGGCAAGGTAGTAATCGCTGAAGTCAGATAGAAAACTTGTTCTGTGTGCTGAACAGAAGGGTATCTGAATGGCTTTGTTAGTGCTAAATACACTAAGGACATGAAACACAGGCAGAGTGCTGTGGCAGGGTAGGAAAAGCAGCTGAGAATAAGTCTAGCCTTCTCCACAGATCTGGGGGTGGGGGTGGGAAATCAGGAAAGGTATTTGTGAACCATCTGAGAGCACACAACTCTAAATTCTTCACAGCTGGGATGGACTGGGGGTCCTTGCCATGACATTGCATTAAGTCAATGTGGGGTATCTCCAGTACGTGGTTATCTCCATGTAACCTGCTATTAAGGCTGCAGAGAGTCTCTGCTCTTCTGAGATTAAATTTTCCTTTGTCTGTCTTAAAAGGCTTAAGACCCACAATGTAGGGCTGGGTTGAAGCCTCTATCCCGAGGTGAACTGTGCTCTTAGGAAACTCCCTGTAATTGTACCCAAGCCACGCTGGTTATTTCCGTAGCAGTCATGTGTGCTTATGTTTTAGTTTGACTGGGTGGGTGCTGTAAGGTCCATAAAAGTTGGTAATCGCACACGGGGCGGGGGGAAAGTGCAGTTATTTAGCGATTTCAAGAATATGTTTTGCTTGCTGTCAGATAAGCATCTGCTACCTTTGTAAGAAAACTATTTCTGCTAGAAATTGTTGTGTTATGCAGTCATTTTTAATGCCTTCCTGTTCTTAGTGCCTTTAAAAAGAAGGGACATAGTCTCTTCTTCTTTTCATTCATTAAAATCTTACTTCAAATTGCAGAAGGGTGTTAGATCTGAGCAGGCTGGGGCTACTGTAACGTAGTATCGCCCTAACAGCTGAGTATCTACAAGAACGCATATTTGCCGCAAACCCATCCACAGGAATCCTAATAAACACCTAAAACTAAAACATCTAAAAACTCTGATTCCTGACTATAAAGGGAACAAAACCAACTGTAAGTCAATAGAAACAGAAAAGAAATGTTGACTTACACAGAGCGTTAGGCAGAAGCAAATGTCCGGATTTGTCCCATAGAGCAGTGTGGATGCCCACTTGAGGGAAGCGGGTTTCCAGCCCGATGGGGCTGACGGCACGCGGTGGGGACGTATGCCTTGGAAAGGGGCAGTGCGGACATCTGGAGCTCACAAATGGGATCCAAACTGGGGGAAGAACTGGGTCTGAAGGAGTTTTGATACCTTAATATTTGAGTTTATGGACTGGTGCTGGTAGGGAGCACTTGCAGATATCTATGCAAGAAGCTGCCTTGTTGAGCAAACAAAAACTTAATGTTTACTCCTAACATGTCTCAGTTAGACTTTATCTCACGTTGCTGTTTTGGAAATACTTTAATGCTAATCGATGCTTGATGTTGCTTTAAACTAAAAAAAAAACCAAACCCCCAAAATACTTGATGGCAGCGCATTACGTAAATTTACTCATGTGTTAGGCATTTTAAATTTGCTTCACTGCAGCTTCACTGCAGTTTTGTTTTTAGTTAGCTCCTAGTGAGAGTGAATAAACAGAAGGCCATACCCAAGCTTTCTACAGAGGTTATCTGAGGCATAATTTTTTTCTCTGCTACTGGTAATAACTCCTAAGTAATGCTGTAGGTACTGCAGAAAATAAATAGTGCATGTTTAATTTTAGAGGAATTACATAAGTATGACTATAAATAGAAAGCAGTGGGAAAAAAAGGTTGCTGGTTCACATGCTGAAGGTAATGTAGCTGAGAAAGTCTGGAGCTGAGCATGGAGGCAAAGCCCAGCAGCTTACCTGGATCAGGGGTTTGTAGGGCACGACTTCGTGCCTTTTCTTTGGACCTAGGTTGGCCAGGCAGAAGCCAGGCTGAGCCCAACTCCCTGCTCCGAAGGAATGCATTAAATGCTGTACGGGCACACCACAGGCTATGCTAGTAATCCTGTGTCCTTAGAGAAGCAAACATTTTGAAGACATGCCAGATTTCAGCCATGTAAGTCTCCTCTTAGGAAAAGGAACACCCACAGTAACCATGTATTTAAATTCCCAATCTGAAACCTCTGATACTACTCAAATTCTTCCTCTACCCCCACCCCCGCTTCTTTTTTAACTTAAGCAGTCACCGTGTTGCAAATGGAAGCTATTAAATCTTTGGGCAACTGGAGCATCTAAGAGTGAAGTTTCCTCCCTTCCTGCCCCAGCTGCAGACAGAAAGCTAACTCTTATTAGAACAGTATTTTCTAGGTGCCTGTGTGTGATCAAAATAATGCAAAGGATTGAGTAACCCTCTCTGCGGAGTTGCTAGAGGAAGTATTGGGAAACTGGAGTGCCTCCCTTTCTTCAAAATGATCATCTTTCTCTGTACAGACCTCGTGACATGCACGGAGCAGTCTCAGCTTGAAATGTTGTATCAGGATTCTCCAGGCTTTCTCTTTTTGTGTGCATTGCTTTTGTCACTCGTATATCATATTTTTTCTTGGCACCATGTGGTTTTTATACTGCCACTAATGCTTTGTGGATGTCTGTTCTCAGTGCTTCTTTTGATGACTTTTTTTATTAACTTACATCTGCATGGCAAACTTCAATTTTTGAGGTTAAACCAATTCTACTGGTCACCTTGTGGGAGTTCATGAAAAAGGGTCTGGTTTGTAAGTCAAACAAGGAATCTGCTCCCTGATACTGTGGTTATGTTCTCCTTATTCAAAAACTTTTGCAACTTTCTTGATGACACTGGTCTGAATTTGTTTTACGGATGACTCAGGGCTTTGCTGTAAAACTTGTAAATGATCTGGTTAGATTTGTACAAACTGTTCTTCTGGAATAAACTGGAGTCACTTGGCCTTTTGGGGGTTGTACTGGTGAAGTGATTCACATTTTTGGTTTTAGGGCTTCAGATTAACAAAGCAACTGAGTGTGTGGTGAACTTTGGTAGATGTGGAGATAGTTTTCCGAGTGTTTTACTGTGTGTTACAGTACTGCAATGATAAGCTGCTAGTATCTTCTGTAAGCGATGGCAAGAAAGAGGTGTTTCTGTGGTGGCATTCATTGTCTTTTATAAAACCATGTACATAAGATTTGTCTCTTTGCAGTGCCTGACTGGAGCAGGAGCACAGATTGCCATTTTACACTAAATGCCTTGCATTTATGTGGCTGAAGGTGGGGGGATTCATCTCTGGCTCGGCTGCTCCTGTGAGGAAGAAGGATTTCAATTGCAAAGGAAGAATGCTGCTTGACAGGATTAGGAGTAGCATTAGGGCCTGAAGTGTCTTCTGGACTGATTATTGAAAGCCACAAGGATAAACTTCTGGTGATTTTAATAAGATAATGTTCTCCTTTTAAGACCAGCTAACTCCAGCTAAGCCTACCGAGGTCACCTTCCAGCTAGAAGATCTCCCTCTGTGGAAGGGGAATGGTGCCCTGAAGTGGAGGGAAAAGACGGTTACCTTGAATAAATGTGCGGTAAGTAGGACTATGAGTGCCCTGTTGTAACTGACTCAACCCGTTGCGTGCAGCTGACGGCAGAAGTTGAGCTAAGCTCTGCTCAGGGCAGGCACACATTTGAGAGGTAAACCAGTATTTAACAATGACGAAGATTGAACAGCAGTGCTCCTCGCTTTCTTCTGCCACAGCATGATGTAGTCTACATGTAGTCTGTTGTTTCTGTGATTTAAAATCAGCTTCCTTCGCCTCCCCTCGCTCCCCTCTGCTGTCAGCGGTGGCATTTTCCAGATCCCTTCCCAGGACTTAACTCATGTTCTGAGCCTGAGCAGTCCTGCCTCTCGGGCTTGTGTTAAAGCATCTGCCTTGGGTGGGAGATGATATACAGTAGTCTCCTTTATTTACAGGAATGTCTCTTTAATGAGAAATGCCCTCTAGAATTTCCCCCAAAGACTAGTCCGGCTGCTGTACTCGCACATCCCGTTCCCTGGGACACCCACGGAAAGGGCATATGGATTTCTCACTTCCCCAAGTGAAAAATGTTCCTGGTGAACATAAATTTTCTTCTGAAGTTCATAGGTATATTGGGATCTACAGTCTTTTTGTGTGGTTTGGAGCGCTGCTCTGCTCTTTGCCTCTGAAAGAGGGATTTGATTTATAGTGGTTCTCCATGAAAAATGGTAATACATGATTTATAATGGTATTCAGCCAACAACAATGATTTCCCAAGTGCTCATTTAAGAAGAAAAAAAAAAAAGAGAAGCGCAGGGGGAGGCTCAAGCTGCCTGATAGATTCGAGGCCATCTCTACCATGCCCAGAATCTTAAGCTGTGGCTACTTGCGGGAAGATCCAGAAGAGAAATGGGTTTGATCTGCAAAATTTGACAGAGGCACCCCATAAGCAGTACAAGACCCCCTGGGGAAAGCTGCAACCCTTTATGCAGCCTGCTGAAAGGGCTGAGCAGGCTGTGGGCCTTTCCCCCACCTTACTCTCCCCTCCCCACCAAGCGCCTGTGAAATTCAGACCTGGGTCACAGCATCTGTGCTTTGAGCAGTGGTTTTGGTCCAGCCTTTGCCTGTGGAAGCTGCAGCTCTTGCTTAGGTCAGACAAAAACAGTGGAAGAGCTGGCCCGTAATGCTCGAGCACTCTGCATTGTGTACTGTGACTTCAGGATGCATCTCCTCCTGCATTTGGATAAAACCAGATGTTTTCTTATTTCCATGAGGGCTCTGGGGATAGCTTTGCCTCTGACTGCCCAGATCAAATGGTCTGCGGCTTCTGGACACTGCTTGAGGTTGGGAAGAGCTGTTGTGCATTGATATTTTGTTGTTGTTCGGTAGTTTCCTTCATCTTACATTTCTGATAAGATCTCCTCCTCTCTTTTTCCATGTAATCCCCTTCCCTTGCTGTGTCAGCTGGTGTCAGAATGAAAATGTATAGGTGCCCCTTACTCGGTCTCCCTCCTTCCAGCACAGTTGGTGCTAACGCCTTGTCTGAGAGAAACAGACCCCTCAGGGTGAATAAATACCTCTCTAATAAAGGGAAAAAGTATTTGACTCTCCCTAATGCCAAAGGGGTGTGCTCGCAATAGCAGCAGGCGGTCACTGCCTGATTCCGTGCCAGAACGTCCTTAGCCCAGTGTTTTCTAGAGGGGGGCAGGTTTGGCTTTGGTGATGAATTACTTGCAAAGATAAGGAATTGTGGCCTTTTCTATACTGACTAGGCGTAGCAAGTTTCTCTTGTTAAGAATATTTCATTAAAACTTTATCCCTATGTTCTCCAAACTGCTCTTGTAATAAGTGTCCAGATGTGTCTTTAAAATTTTCTTTATCCATTGGTTTTGATAACCTTCCTTGGTAACTTACCCTCTGTGCTGAGCACTGCATTCATTATCATGAGGAGTTCTGCTCGAGTGACTGCGTGTCTCCTGGTGTTTTCATTTTTTTTAGTGAGACGCTCAGTAAACTAGGAAACACCAACTTATTTCATGTTGGCCAGGGCTTTAGATTTATAGTCCTCTGGTCAGAGACCAAATAAGTTAAAATAAAACCCGGTCATTTTGCCTTATCTCACTGGTGAAACACAGTCTGCAGGAGCTGAATTCATCCTCTTGTTTCTGCTGGTTTCGCTGTTCATTATTCCCCTGCCTTTTCTATTCAATGCATCCCAGCCTCTTGCACAGCAAAGCTCTTCTTTCCCATGCTTTGATTGAAACTTCCTCCCGTTTCAGCTGTGCTTTACCAAGAGTACTTTGTCCTGAGCAGCAAAGGAAAGGCGCAGCTTCTCGATGCTGGCTTTCGAAGCCCATGCTGAGAATTCTTGTTTTTATACAATAACAGCCTTCCTAAGGAAGGCAGTTGGATCCGCAAGCACACGTCATCCGCGCTGTGTAAGGCAATGGCATCACTTGGGCTCGTATGATGTCCTTTGTTAATGCACCCTCTGGACCTATTTGCATTCATACATACAGTGGGAAATTGTAAGAACTTCATGAGAGCTATAACCAATAAAGCTTCTCAGGAGGGGATTCCTGGGGGCCTGTGTTGTTTCCAGTTTGGGAGGTTTGCATCTTGGGTTTTTGGTTTTTTTTCTTTGCTTGCAAATACTTTCTGAAAATACTTTACCAGGTTTGCATTTTTATTTTGAATTCTCAGCATGATTTTTCTTTATGGTACTCTAGTGTCACAGCCACATATAAAGCAAATGTTTAATCTTCAGTTTTTAAATTATCAGCAAACTTTGTCTGGTATTTTATTTTCCTTTTCTCCTAATGATGTACAAATGCCTACAAAAAGGGGCTTTTCCTTATTTTTCTCTTATCAGAATCTTTTACCAATGGTTGCTGCTGCTTCTGACCATTTGCTGCATCCTGTATGTGAGACTGTCTTGTGTCAATATATTGGTTTGAGTGACCCGGGTGCTGGCATCCCTTTGGTACTGACAGGGCTGGACTTGTAACTGTAATCTGCTCAGTAATGACACATACTAGTTCCGAGGGAGTCCTTAAGTTGGGCAACTTTAGCATCTTCCTGCCGCCTCACATCTGCGGCTTGCAGCAGTACCAAGGGGAGCCGAGTTCAGCAAACCGCATGCCTACTTCATCCTCGTGTTTTTGGAGACGTCATTTCTGGTTACACTTCTTGTGTCCCACTCTGCTTCTCTGACTAAGCCTTCCTCTTGTAGATCTATTTCTGATGCAAGTGCTACCCTCTTGCATGTGTTCTTGAATATTTTTCCATCATTGATTTTTTAGTTTTACCCGAATACCAGGCCTATCGCTGAAAATTCAATGCTTAGAGATGTAAAGTGAGTGAACATGAAAATTTCAATAGTGACTGGAAGCATAGATCCCTGAATTCACATCTGTTTTATCTTCCCTGACAAGAAAAGATGACATTAAAGGAAAAGAGTAGGTAGGAGTAGAATTAAGGAGTTACGGTTCTTGATTGCTTGATGCACGGAAGCTAAGAATTTCAGATCTTCCCAGATTTTGTTATTCTCCAGTCCATCATTTGCCATTTCAAATGAAACAGCATCCTGTCAATCATGCATTCTTGCTCTGTTATTGCAAGAATTGCGTCTGAGTCAATCGGAGTGTAAGTAATGGTACCAGGCAGATAACAACATTTCAGTCATGTTGGCAGAGAAAAATGGAAAGCGCTGCCTGTGTCAGGCTAAGGCTTGGCTGAAAACCTGTTCCGTGCTGCCGGTCCCTGCCTTTTGCTGTCCTGAGAACCAGACTGACCCTTCGTGTGAGTCCTTTAAGCACTGTTAATGCCAGTCCTCTTCTGTAATGCAGAAAAATGCTCACTACAGACAGCACTGTAATGCTGGCCACACTGCCGCGTGAAGCTTTGCCCGTGGCACTGCTGTCCTCCCGCCTGTCCCTGCGGCCCGTAGCGCGTTACTGAGGCCGGAGGATGCGGGCAGATGCAGAGCAGGCAGCCAGCACTGCTGCTGCTCTCAGCAGGGACTGCCCTGACTGATGTTGAAGGGGAACAGTGTGTATGCCCTCCAGCCTTGTAGGCTTTTAGAAAGGCATTTGTTTAATACATCCAATCCTCAAAAAAAAAAAAAAATCTAAAAATATCTCAAAAAATGGCCAAGGTACTGATTTCTTTTCTATCAAATTCTTGTCACCACTGGAAGAGGACTGTTGTGTTACCTGTTGGAAAGACCACAAATTTGAGAGTGGACTACCCTAAACTGTGGTCTTGCTTTGTTACGTGAAGTCATGTTCTTGTTTGTTGAAGTTTTATTTCCTTTAATTCCAACTGCAGTGGCCTGTGGGTGAAAAAAGAGCACTTTTGTTTTCTGATGATTATAACCATGGCATAATACTCTAATATTTACACTGGAGTAAATGCTGCTGGTGCTGCGAGGAAAATGTGTCTCATAGCCTGGTGTGGACCTCCAAGCATCTGTCACAGGAGAACCCTGATAGCCCCACACAGCAGGGAGGAGGAAAATTCAGAAGAGAAATCCTTGGGTTGCCCAGGCTAATGGCCTCCATCTTCTGCATGCCCTGGAAAAAGGTAAACTCTGTGCATCCTTTTTCCTAAATGACAAAAGAATCTGACTCTTTAATCCTCTTTCTTTAATTACCTTACGCCTGTATCTTACTTGGTTTGGGCCTTAATGCCGCAAGGCTTTTTAAACATGTTAAAGTGTTTTCCTTAATCAGGTCCTTGGATTCTAATTCAAATACTCCCAGAGGTCTTTCTTCCCTGGTTTGGACAGTGTTTCCACATTTCCAGACAGAAGCAAAACATGGTGGTTTGGGTTTTTTTGCCTCCTTGGCACGCCTCACAAAAACATCTCTTATCAGTGCTTGAAAACATTTTGGCTCGCTTTCAGTATGCTGGCAATAAAGCAGGTCTGATGTGTAGGTACAGTCAGGACAGACCTTTCAACAGGGCTCAGGAGCTGCTGCTCACACAGCTGAGGGTGCTCCAGGGCGAGCATCTGACAGTCAGCTGTGCCCCACTGCCTGCCCTAACTGTGGGGGTGCTCCCCAGGGCTCTCCACCTCCTCCTGCCTGCTATGAACCAGCAGCACCTTGCATATGGCCGTGCAGCCACCCACCTTTCCTCCTCTCCCAAGGCAAAGAACTCGGATTCTTCCTGCATATTTGCTTTAGTTTTCATGCCACTGCAAAGTTTCGTCAGAAAGCTGATTTGCTGTTTTGCCACCCGAAGTTTGGTTGCCATCATCCTCCTATAGCTGTACCAGGCAATAAAGACCCCTCTCCTGTTTTACAGCTCCTCCTTTCTTATTTGGTGCCAGGCTAGTTTCTAGTGAACTTTGTGTGGTGCAGTTATTTCTCACTGCAGGCAAGCAAGTGCCAAGCGTATTTAGCCTGTTTCTGCCCATGGGTATGACCCTCCCATGCCTCTGCCCTGCCTCACCATTTCTCTGCCTGTCCTTTTCCCTGGTCTCCTTCTCTAGCTAATGTGCTCCTAAGACTTGCACCCATTCACACTCGAGAAATGAATCTCAGAAAGGATGCACAGGGTTCCTGGCATTTGTAAGCAGTTGCTGTATTGCCTCTGCCTCTAAGAAATGTTTTCCCCCTCGTCTCCATCTCTGTCTTCTCTACTGAGACTGCCGGGCAGAGATCCTCTCTCTTTTCAGAGGGGATCATGATTTCAGCTGAGCCCTACAGGCTTCTGCGTGATACGGAGTAATATTTGCTTTCATTTAATTAACTGTTCCTACTCGCTTTGTGTGTTGCATTCTGCTCTGAAGATTTTGTGTTGCTAGGCAGGTTGCTATTGCCAAACAACCTGATGGTACTGAAGAGCAATCCCTAACCTTTTAAGAGGGGTAGTTCAGGCAATGTTGAAGAGCATGTCATGATGTGCAGCGTATCCCTTCTACGGTAAAGCTGGATAATTTATACCCCTATAGAACATTCTCTGTGAGGGTCTGTGTGCTCTTAAAGGGATCTTTATGAATCTGCTCAGGTTTTATAGAATTGTATGGGTGTTGTCCATGTTTAAAATTTTATTGGTCATCTTCATTGTGACAGAAAATTGAGTTTCCTTTTTATTAGTCTATGATGGTGACTGGTATATGTCACGCCACTCACAGTAAAAAAATAAAACAACAAAGTCTACTTCAAAGTTGGAGACTCTGCTGTATTTCATATTTCCACTGCCCCAAGGAAATATCTTAAAACTGCCTTACTGCTTTTGAAAGAAAAATGTTCTGGCTGGATTTGGAACTGAAGTGGACTGTTGTATCCCTATTTCACATTAAAGAAGCTAAACTGTAAGGAAGAGCTGCTTCTACGCTTATCACAAATCTGTGGCAGAGAGCCATAGGTTATAAAGTGCAGATGAATGCAGAGAAAGTCTCTCTCTAATAAAAAGTGTGGAAACAATTTTCACTGCCTCTTTAGCCATACAATGGCCTGTGGGCATACAAGGCAACAAAGGGCATCCCAAAGTAATTGATACAGGCCAAAAGAGCACCCAGAGCGATAGCAGCATGTGAAGGCAGTCGTGCCCCACGTCTGAGAGGTGCAGCATATCCCCGGATTTGCAGACTGCAGCTCCAGAGAGCAACTTTTATTTCTCCCTCATGTTCACCTTGGACTTTGCTCCAGCTTCCGCTGAAGTTGGGAGCAAAGCCCTGCCTAAAGGCCACCGAGAAGGTTTGGTTCTTTACCTCCCCAACCATTTAGCCCCCAGGCTGAAAGGAAGGTGTGGCTTCTTCCAATTTGTCCCCTCTCTCTAGAGAGCAGCAAGCACTTTGGCATCCACAGAGTCTTGGGTTTTCTGTATCTTTATGGTATTTAATGTGTCAGCTCTGCATCTCAGCTGGGAATTTGAGGTGTTACTGTGATATTATCATAATCATCGCAGGCAAACGGGTGAAGGATTCAGGGCTCAGTAGATGTTTTCTCTTGGGTTTGGCCGCTGGCATCTGCCTGCACGTGTTCTGTTGCCATAATCTTGTCTGAGCGCATTGCGAGTGCCCACCGTTTACTTTTGGGATTCATCGAACACATCATTAAATTACTGCTGCAGGTTAATTGAAGAAGCTGCATGAGTTCAGGCGTTAGGATGAGCTGAGTACTAATCCCCTCTGTGCGTTTTGAAAGCCCATCTTGAAATCAATAAGTATGCGGCTATTCTCCCTTTTTAAATAAATATTGCCATAAAGGACCCAGTCCTTGCTGGTATAGACGGTGCTTCTTGAGCTGTTCTGTGCAAGTATGTCTTGGAGGAGGACACAAAAGGGCAAACCATAAACCTAACCAAAGAAAAACACTTTTATAGAGTGAGTCACATTAAAATCAAGCAGGTTGTGAAGGAAATTATGCCTGGTTTAGTGTACTTTAATTAATCTATTTTAAGTTTGCAGCACTAATTAATTTCTTTTATGGTTCGCTTTACTGCATGCAAGTGAATATTTCTAACGTGATAGTTTGTCCTAACTGCTAGCATATCCTTGTAAAATAAATACGTAGTCATTTCTGCCTGCAGTTGTTTCCTGTGAATTTCCAATATTTTTATGACTTACATGAAATGCAGAGTAGCTGTGGCAGGAGACAGGAGGCTCTGCATGATCAGAAATAACTGTTAAGAGCATTAACTGTTAAGAGCTGCTTGTCATTCGCAGGTTGTGATCCAGTAGCATCCTTGAGTAAAAGACTCGGGTTTGGGAACTTTAACTCTTTAAAAACACCCCTGTCTGATGACCAGCATTTGCGAGAGGGTAGGTGTAAGCTGTGTACTTGTACCAAGGCAGAGGATGTGTGATGCTTTTCACTGTGGATGGAGACATCATGATGCAAGTCTCCAAGCTACAGGAACGACTGAGTCCGAGTAAATGTGGAAATATCGGAACTGACAGTCCTCCTGGATGTTGCTATGATAAAATCCATCTCCTGGCAGTCAGGTATTTGCACGGACTTAAAAGGATCCTGGGTTGGACAAAGTGCTTTAAAATTGATCAGTTTGCTGTGAAAACAAAAACTTTTGGAGATGTCACTTCAGCTCCGAGTGTATTGGGTGTCTCTTCTTCCACTCCCAGATGTCGTATCTGGTGTCAGGTGCAAGACAGGAGCTGGTCTTTAGGCACTGAAATAATCTAGCTTCCAAGAGTAAAGGTATCAATGGATCAGACATCACTTTAAGCCTGCTCGTTGGGGGCTGCCTCCATCCTAGCAGATGAATGGGACTGTGGCCGGCAGATCGGTGGATTAAAACACTCTGACACCCAATATTTTATCAACAGGGAAGGAATGAGTTTGATGCCCAAATCAGTCTGGGTAATCTGAATGCAGAGGCTGTGTTTAACTGAGCAGCAGGAAGAAGGGGGCTTCCATTTTTCTGACAGGGTCTTAAAGAGGCTTTGCGGATCCTGAGGAATCATTGATATCTAGCTGGAGAGAAGCTGAGAAAAATGAATTGCTGCTGTGCAAAGGGAGGCCCTTTCACTGCCAGTGGTGTGCGGCATGCTGCCTCTGAAGAAAGAATGAAAAGAGGGAAACAAAGCGAGTGGGTGAGGTGCATGACAAATTAAACCTCTGGATAACCCCATGTCATTAAATCACTTGCCCCAAACACTAGTACTTCATTCCTCAACATGCCATGAAATTGTGTAAAAGCAGGACTTTACACCCTGTGTATTTGAAGCTGAAGCCTTACTTAAGCGCGTAAGATAGCAGGTCTTGGGAAAACTCTGCAGGGCCATTACGTACCATAGCACACCACAGGACGTACCTGAACGTGGTGTTCCAGTCAAAACATCCCATGGCTGGGGTGAAAGAGGGGAAATACCTTTGATATGGCATTTGAGGTACACTAAGATTTGGGCACGTGTAATGCTTAACTTGAATCTCCACAGAAAACCAAACCAAGCTCCACCCTCTAGGAACCAGCCTCCGTTCTGCACATTTGTGACAAGCTGGGACCTTCCTGTGCAATGTAAGGTCTTTTTTCAGACCCTTGTACATGGTAAAATGGTTTGTCCTGGTTTCGGCTGGGATAGAGTTAATTGTCTTCCTAGCAGCTGGTACAGCGCTGTGTTTTCAGTTCAGTA
>JAVKLA010000036.1:16643114-16791282 GCA_034782735.1 Sagittarius serpentarius | reverse complement strand
CTGGCCCCCCCCCCCCCCCCCCCCCAATGCTGTCCCCCACTGCTCAGCCCTGCAGAGAACCAAAGCCAGATGCAGTCCATGTGTTCGGATAGATTTGCTCCTTTGCACTTCCTTCGGTAGGCAGGGCAGAAATGGAGAGGATCTCCGTGTGTGCGCACATGTGCATTTTCAGGCACATGAAGGAATTCGGTGCCTTTGCTAATGCTGTTTTGTTAGAGGACTTAAGATGATGAGCTCTGAAATGGTCACAGAAATGCAAACACATTCTTCTGTCTCTTGCATCTTTTTCTGATAGTGGCCGCTCAAAAGTCCCACGTTTAAGGCAGTAAAACGTGGTGGCTTCCAGCTGAAGCTGAATTGCAGTGTATTACTGCCATAGACTCCTGAGTTTCGATGCGGGGAAACACAGTTCTAGGTAATGGCACACATTTCCCAAACTGTTAAATTTCAAATCTGGATGCAAAATCTAGTAATGCCTGCTGTCCTAGCAGAACCACCAACTCCAGCCAATTGTAACCACACATAAAATAAATTGGTGCAAGTAGCTATGCTGTTTATAAAGTCTTGTACCGAAAGTTGAAATTTTGATGTGTTTGTGATGCAGGGATGCTGATAAAGGCTGGTGGGAAGGAAAAGGACAAGGCAGGTGGACACCGTGCTGGGCAGCTGCCCCTGCCCAACCGAATGCACTGAAGTGTGACCCATTGCAGGCAAGAGGAGTCAGGCAGAGAGATGTCCCTGCTGTAAGTTCAAGCAAAATTGTGCTTTGGGGTTTGCTTCATTTCAGAATGCAAGTTTGGCTGTAAACTGGATGAAGTGAACTTTCTCGTGTTTTACCAGTAGGCATCCCTGAAACTGCAGGGACAAGACAAGGGGAGGGAAAGTGAGAAAATACAGGGCGCTCTGTCTTAACAGAGTTTGTAGATCGGCAGTGAATGAGCGCAGCCTGTTTTGGAGGGTTGTTTTTGTGCATCGGGGCAAGCTCCCATCCCTCCCTCATCTTCTCTGCCAGGCTGTAAGCTGAGAGCTCATGCCTGCTTCTCCAGTGGGTACCGGAGCAGCCTTACAGCGGGAGTAGGTGCGCTGGGGCTGTGCCTGGAGACCCGCGAGACGCGTGACATTCAGCTCAGCTCTGGGGTTTGATCTCCTCTCTACTGTGGGAGAAGCTTTGGCTGGTTTATTTTGCTCAGTCAGCACAGAAATGTGCACATCTATTTTTCCAGCCTGAGACCATTCTCGTCTTTAAATCTTACTGAACAAATGAGATATTGTTCACTAGTTCCGAGAGCTGTTTGTTAGTTAAAAAAAAAAAAAAATCTGCTTTCTCCCTTGTAGCAAAGAAAGTTAATTGAAGTAACAACTGGTTTAACACTATCTTGTTTAAAAAAAAAAATAATAATTCTAATAAACGTTTAACATTTTAACAAAGTTCAGTACACGCTCCAGCAGTACTGCATCTGTGTTTCCTCTGCTCTTTTTTTAAGCTTGGCATACAAAGTACCATTTAAATACCATGGTGAAAAGGGCAAGCATTCGATTTAATGCCTTTGAAATTATTCTGGAATTAAATCCTGGGCAATATATCTCAGTCGAGCAGTGTTGCATGTAGCCACATGCAGCTAATGAGCCATCAAAGGCAATGCTTTAAACCCCCATGCATACAGTACACAGATCCTTTATTTTTGCTGTCATAACACAAATCACCAACCTTGATTCTAAATCAAACACAGGTAAAAGGAAGGAAGAAAAAAAAAACAACAAAACAACCAACCCAAAAGGAAAAAGGAGGGAGTAACTTTGTGGCTAATTGGAAAGAAATTTGAAAAAACAGTTGGGGTTTCTTTCAACACCATTAATCACCTCTGCTGGAACATCCTTCACAACCCAAGCTTTTCTTGTCCTTGTTGCTATTTTCCCTCTGTAACATGGTACAAAATGTACATACTCTTTGTTGTTCTTGAAAGCTATTTCTCTCGTGCTGTGGTGGAAGGGCTCAGAGTACAGCCCATTACAGCTCCCTTTGGTCTTGGCGGGGCTGCAGGTTTTCTGCCTTCATCTGGTGCCCTGAACTTACCAGTAAGGACATGGCTGCTTCTCCCCAGTGGGCTGCATCGGGGAGATGCTGATTCATCTTCTACACTGCCCAGCACAACAGGGCTGAGACCTCGAGGGTATAATGCAATGAAAATAAGAAGCCAGAATGGGAGGATGCAAGATGATTTTTGTGTACAGAGTCAAGACACGGCTTCTGCCAGCATTTCCTTCCCCTACCTTGTTTTCCCCCAGGCAAGGTAAACATATGCAACAGCTTTGGATTCATTCTGGTTGCTCCAGGCTGTTTAATGGCCAATGTAAAACGAGTGATGGCTGTTAGCCAGCTCTATAACCATGAGCATTCACCTTGCTAAAATCCTTGAGGTACCTGGAAGGAGAAGGCTCTTCTGAGGGCCAACTGGGGCTCCTGCAGCCCTCAAGCAGAGGGAGCAGCGCTGGGAATGTATGGAAAGCTGCAACAGTGGCCTTGGCAACCTTGATTTTCACGGGCATTATGGGGAGCTCAAAGTAGGTTATCCCCAACCTGTTCTCCATGTGATTGAGCTATTTGCCAGCAAGACAGCTGAATGGGTGCTATGTGTGTAGTATTTTTTTTTTTTTTTTAAAGGTGAGAAGTTGTCACCACACATAAGCAGGCTGGTGGCTGTGACGTGAGGGGCTGTACACACCACGTGCAGTTCCCAGTGCCTTTTCTTGACTGGTTTGTGTTTTGGACGGCTTCATGGGGTGGGTTTTCAATGACTCATGTCAGATATCCTTTAATTGCATGATGATGACGGAAGCTAGAGAATGAGCAACTGGGAGAGGCACCCATTGCGTTAGGTGAAAGCTGTTTGTAGGCTAAGAGGTAGTGCTTACCTTAAACACTTGAAATGCCCAAGGTAGTTAAAAATGTGGGAGCAGGAAAAGGTTGTTATTGCTTCTACCGCTGCATCAGTATGGCACTGAGGGATTAACCTGTCCAGAGACGTTAGGGAGGGGATCACTTACACCCAGCCTTACCCATGGAGGTGTGTTTGAATGCTGTGGCTCAGTGTCCACATGCTGCTTCCATGTACTTGCACATATAGATCATGCACATGTGTGGAAATGCGCTTGTTTGCAGCAGTATTCTCAGGTGGTGAGTGAAGAAGCCTAAGTTGGAATTTGTAACTGTGATAATCCTTTTAAAAAGTAATTAATATTCTAGTAAGCAATAATGAAAAATGCTTAGGAGATCGGAGGAGAGATCTGTACGAGTCCTTCAGCCTGCTGTGTTAACCAGGGTATTCCCAAGCCCTTACACTTTATCTTTGCAATGTAATTTTTGAGCAAAGTAGTGTTTGTGCATTCTTATTTATATGTTATCATCAGTTCTCACTAATGGAGTGGTTAAGAGGTTATAATGTTTACCAAGCTTTGAATTTTCTCTGGTTTTGATCCTCAGGCAATATGACTCAGATTTTGTGACATGTTTAACTTTCTGGCAAAAGAGGTATAGAAAATAAATCAAGATTTACTATTGTAATTAAAATAACATTTTCTACTTTAAAGCGGTTTTGTCTATATGTTTATGTGTGCAAGTTTATCCAGCACACACAAGTCTTCAGGGTTTTTTTCCTGTAGTGGAAATTCTGTTTGTATCTTAAAAAAAAAAAAAAGGCATCAATGGAGACTGGTCATCTTTGTATTCAGCATACATTAATGTGATGAATAGAGATATTTTCCCTGTACCATTGCAAATATTTATAAACTACACATCACTGCAATTTACTTTAAAATGTATTTTCTCTCACAGGGGTTTCCTCTGTTTGTCATGGTATTTATCCAACTGGGAAACACTGAAAAATGGGAATGTGTTAACAGAACAAGCTAGAAGGATACAAATCATTCTCTTTCTGCTCCTCTGTGGGAATAATGTGAATATTTATAGATCTGGAAAGCTTTCAGGAGTCTTTAATAAGTGAGAGTCAAACCATTCTCTTTGTGCTGACGCCTTTTCTTGCTTTGACCTGAACATCCATCAGCTAGGATCTGTAGCACCAAGGAGAGTGAATCAAATCAGTCATCTATACTTAAGCCAAATTTGTGGGTTTTTTTTCTATTGAAATTGCAACAGAGCAGGAGCAAAGGGTGCAGAGCCCCACAAGAGTAACGTCGTTCGCAGCACAAGGCAAAAAGGACACTTAAATGCATTCACCTTGGGGAGCGGGAAGCATGTGGCTTCTTGTTTTCAGACGCCACTGTGAAGTTGCATGGGTCAAACGCAAGACCTATTCGACCGGCTTGTCTCACGCAGCTGGCGGTGTTCCCTGTGTGGTATTTAGCAGTGTTGACAGACCTTTGCAGTGGTCGTCTTTTGCCAAACTGTTTATTGTGGAAGGTGGGTAGGATTTTATGAGAAGTGAAAGCATGCTGATAAGACAAAAGAGGAGGTTCCAGTGAGCTCCCCTCACTTATTGAAGCCAACTGATGGAGTGGGGAAAGGAGGAGGGTTAACACGATCCAGTGGGAAAGCAGAGAGCAGAAAAAGCACTTCAAAGCAAAGGCTGAGCAGGGGTCAGAAGCAGTGTCAGGTCCAAAGAGAAATGGAGAGGGGAAAACCTGAACTCCATGCACCTTTCCTGACAAAGAGAGCAGTGTTGGGCACTAGAGGGAAGAGTGGAGGCTGGCTGAAATGGACGCACTGCAGGCAAACGATTAGAGAAATCTGGGAAAAAGAAAATTCCGTGTGATTTAAAAAAAAAAAAGAAAAAGGCAAGCAGGGAATCTCATGAAAAATCAATGAAAGCTCTCCTGTTGTCTTGTCTTTTTTTGAGTTTCCAGGAACAAGGCAGGAGCAGAGCTCCTGAAAGTGAGTGGGAGTGTGCATGTCTTGTAAGAGGAGCTGCAGGGCTGGGTTTTAGCATAGCTCATTCTTCATACGACTGTTTCATGTAAAGGTCATATTTGAGTTATCTGTTGTTGTTGGCTTTAGGACTGAAGGCCCAATTCTGACTGGGGCAAAAGTCCCCCTTTCTATATATAATACAGTACCAGCCTAAGTTAAAGCTGCAGGATAGATCCTCAATTCTTCGTTCACATACAGCCAAAACAAATCAATAAAACACATTCAAAGTCTCGCTTGGGATCATAGATCCTATAAAGCCTTCCAAAATATTTGGTTTTACCAGAGTATTTTGCCTGAGGATGATGTGTGGGCACAAAGCAACTACATCCTACAGCAGTAAATGTTTATACAAGAACTGGAAAGTTATCTATTCTAAAACGTCCCTAATAAAATTGTGTTGTCTAAAGATGGAGGCAAAGCAGTCTCTAGCAAAGAATGCAAGGAAGGAAGAATGGATTACTATTGCTTCAGTCTGTGTTAAGTCTAGCTTTGGAGGGGGAGTGTCAAGTGTGACTAAATGTGACACAAGGAGATGCGCTGGCTGCACTGGGGTCACATCTAGACAGCTGTCTGCTGCACCAGGCTGCAAGGGCTGGTGCAAAGTGGGGTGCAGCACCACCTCAGTGGCCACACATGCAGCTGTGTGGCGGGAATGGTAAGGATTATCTTCAGGAGAAGACTGACTAGCTGATACCAAAGCAGAGAAGAGGTTACTACTGACTGGTGCTGAAGCCCTGGCCCTTTGCCTGCTTGCTGCCAAGCTGCTTGGCAAGCTCTCAGGGAGTCTGGGTTTCTAGGGTCTGCTGGCTCAGCGCCTGCCAGCCATTCGAGCTGCTCCTGGCTCCGGTGTCTGCAGGTTTAGCATAGACGTGTCCCAGCAGCTGCTTGGGTTGAGGGTACCCAGCTCCATGGTTTCCTTGTGGGGAAGCCAGCAGTCTGGCAGCCTGTGCTGCGCCCTCCTGACAGCCTGGGAATGGGCCTGGGGACACCTGGGTCCCTCTCAGGTTACTGGAAAAGAAAGATGAGTGCCTGGCAGCTCGAGGGACCAAGAAATGGGAATCTCAGCTGTTGCCTAATTTGGAAAAACTTAATATTGTTTTGATGTTTTTTTCTTATTTCCTGCCCACAAAGGTGCTGTAATTTCTAATCCTTTCTCCAAAATGGAATGATGATAATTTTATTCCAAACTCCCCATGGGCAGAATTTCAGTCATTCTACCCTCAAGATTAATCAGATTTTCTGTTGCATGTCCTTTCTCCAGACCACAGTCTCTGCTTTTCTGTGTTAGTCCTTTTGTCTTCAGGGTTCGGTTGCCTTGACCATGCATACACTGCAAAGTGGTTGCTTTGTCTGCTCTTCCAGTGTTTGCAGAAACTTCCTTAACACCCTTTCTTCCCAAAGGTCAATTTAGATGCTGTTTTCTCTTTGGCAATTGGTCCTGTTCACTTAATAATCCTGGGACATGGTGGAACCTGTCTGTGCTCATTTCTCAGTCCCTACTTCTGAACTGCACAGTCCTCTTTCTGTCACCTCCCTGTCCTATATAGAGACCCTTGAGGTCTCATTGCCGTCACCAGGGCTGTCCAACTGCTCCCTCCACCCTGGAGCAAACCCAAAATACAGTTGGCCGCTACAGTTAAGAGAAAATTCTGAGTCAGGGAGCAAACTGACACAGAGAACTTAAATGTCTCGGAGCATCAGTTACATTAGCAGTTACTGAAGGAAGAAGGGTCAGTATGGGAGACTGTGGCTTCCCCTCTCATTTTGATGATTTCTGAGCCAAAATCTTAATGATGAGGTCATCCTGTCCCCCAGTGAAAAGGCTGTTATATTCAGCAGGTGAAATACATAAGCAGTTAAGGAAGCTCCTGTGCACCGGTGTTGTGCAGTGTATTGGTTGTTAAGTAATCTTCCACTACGGGAAAGTCAGGAAGGGCTTTTTTGGTTTGTTTTAATGTTGTGGACTGCTGGATACCCGCAGTAGGAAAACATGCTGTATGCTTAGAGCAAATGCACTGATCTTGAGAAGCGCTGGATGTTTGAGCCTGGGAAAATAACTGGAATGGTGGTTTCATTATTTCTGTGCAGACAATAGCCCTGTCCAGAAAGCTTCAGTTGTGCCCTTGCTGGCATGAGGGTCCTGGCTCAGCTCAGCCCTCTCTGTCCCTCCTTGCTCGCAGGGGAAGCAGTAGTGTGCTTAAGAGACTCACCCATGCCCTGGGTGACGTGCCTTGTTATGGGATTGCCAGTCTGGTCTCTACAGTAATTCCGAGCAGTCTTAATCTGTGGGTTTTGGGAGCTGATGAGGTTTGCACCTTAGCCATGCAGCAGCCTGGGTATAAGAGGATGTTTTGGAGAGTCTCAGCTCTATCAAAAAAAGAAAGGATTTGGTCCAAGAAGAATAGTCCTCCTGGTCTGAGAAGAATACTCCTCCACATGTCCTTAGCAAATACTGTTATTAAATGTCCTCCATTTCAGGGGCTCTGTGTTGGAGCATTTGGGAATTTAAATTAGTAGGTCAGATTGGTGTGCCACAAGTGCCCCTTCTCGCACTTCAGTATTATTTTTAATCAAACTGTTAAATAATAATGCTTTTAAAAGAAACAAAAACCACTTCAGGAGAACATTGAGTCCTGAAGTACCCCAAACAATAACGCTGCTCCAAATTCCTGCTCTGTGTGTGGTGAGGAGACCAGGACAAGCATGGGACTTTCTATTATGAGACTTGAGGCACTGCCACTGGTGAGAAATGGACTAAGAAGGGTGGAAGGGAGTCTGTAACAACACAGAGGCAACGCTGCTGTCTACAACTGGCCCTTTATATAATCTGGGATGTCAGCAACGCTTTTACTGGGGTTTATTTTAATGGCGCTTAGTAGTTACGGCTGATTGGCAATGGCGGGGCTCGCACCCTGCCTTGGAGGGCTAGCCCTGAGCGGGCAGTGGCATTGTGAACCTCCACACCCTGCCGCCAGTGCGCCCCAGCCCCGAGGGGACCGTGGCAGTCGTTCACCCATGCCCTTTCGCCCCTTGCTTTCCCTGCTGAGCCTGGCGAAAAGACCTCCAATTACTTCCAATTGCGGTGACGGTTTTGCGCGAGGTTAGACACCTGTCTGCTGCGGCGGGGAATGAGCCGGCCGCCTCATTAGGCCACCAAGCTGCCCGTCAATGGTGGCTGCTCTCTGTCACAGCTAACCTGGCTCACTTCTGCACAGCGATGGCTCTGCATCTCCGCTTTGGCTGCAAGCTGCGCGTGTGCAGAGGCTGTCTTCCCGAGAGAAGGTTGGAGACCTCTGCGAGGCTTTGAAAGGCCCCACTGGCAACCATGTGCACCTCAATCCTCCTCTATATCTTTGCTTTGCAGGGAGCAGTGTTGTATAAAATAGAGCTGTCCAAGGACAGATCCAGTCCTTGGGCAGGTTCAAGCCAGATGAAATTGTAAGCTCTGACATGACTAGAGCATGAAGAAGCAATCCCTTTTTGATTTTATATTGTACCTGCACGAAAGCCTTGTGGACACTGTAGTACAGCTTGTGTTTGTTCAAGTTAGAAGAAATCTGAAGTTTGGTGGATTGGCTGAGGGATGGATGCATGTGCAAGCAAACAAGGGATGTGGAAAGGTGGGATGTGGAAAGGTGGGAAGTTGGAAGGTGAGGAGTAGAACCGTTTTATGTGGAGGAGAGCTGGGCTGATCTCCCATCCCCAGGAGAAAGAACAACGCTCTAGTACCTACCATTACTCTAACCAAAATCATGTCTAAATAGGTCTTGGAGGAGCTGGGAACAGGAGCCACAAAAGTCTAAATTACCACAGCTTCAAAAATCTCCAGTTCTGGACGACTAGCATGTCCTACAGAGAATGGCAGTACATCTCTTTTCCCTTCGTGGAGCGTATCTACACAGCTATGATTTTTGTGCTGTAGGATTATGTGCTACTCACTGAAATTGGAGACATCTAAAAGTCAATAGCATTTATGCATCTGATTTCAGAAAGGACAGGATTTTACCGTCCTTAAGAGCAGACTGTTCATTTCATAAATGGTTACTCAGGGAGAGTATGATTGCACACCCCATACTTGCAGGAGAAGCCTTTACTTGCATGTCTCTGTCGATTAAAAGTTGCAGCTTTCGGGTACCTGGCTATGAACTCTGTGTCTCAACGTGGAGATATTAATCCCATTTCTGATGGCCTCCAAACAACGGTGTGTCTGCTTGCAGCAACTTCCTAAGATGTAGTTACAGAGACATTTCAGAAGGGGTCTTCTAAGGCATTGGATAGCATGAATGCCTCTTACAATGGTCTTGCTCTAAGTAGCCTTGAGATCACTGGTTTGCAATTCATAAAGCAGGCGGTAATAACCGCCCCCCTCCTAGAATGCAGTAGCTTTTTCTCCTCCTCGAATTATTTTACACATTGCATTTAATTAGATTTTCTTTTATTGTAACAACAAAAAAAAGTTCAGCTGATGTGTTCACTTGAGCAAGATGCTGGTGTCTCTTTTTTTCTGTTCTGTTGTGCTTCATCCATCTGTATTCTCCAGGAATCTGCTTCTCAGTGCAGTGATTTGTGTTGTTGGCTGGTTGGTTTTTATGACCTTCCTTCTATTCTAGCAGTTTGGTGCCTGGGGGGCAGCAGAAGGTTTCCTGTGGAGACTGGTCCGTGTGACATTCTATCTGTTCCCTTCTTCCTTCTGTCATTGCCTTCTGCTCCCACTGCTGTTTCTTCTTCCTTTGTAATGGCTGTTCAAGGAGGTTGGGGGAATTGTTGGTTAGGACACACTGGACCCTCAGTCCAGGTTGTTGCAGTTCACTTTCTAGATTTGCTGTGTACTGCTGAAAGAATGTGAGCGGTATTTATGTTACTGTGTATTACAATAGCAGCCGGAGGCCCAAAGCAAGCACAAGGACCTTTGTGCTTGCCATCATGCAGGCAGAAGTCCTACACCATGAAACATCAAAGTGCACGAGACAGGCATTGAGTTAGGGAATGTCCAGCCACTGGCGGTTTACCACTTCTTAGGCAGTTGTATTTTGGGACTGGGTTTCTCCCTGTAGAGCTGGAATTATAATTTCCTCTGTCCATGTTGTGTTTAAATCTTTGTCATACATGAAAAGTTTGACTATTTTGGTGTTGAGCAATGACAAAGAACCTTTCATTTTACTTTTCCCTTTTATATCCCCGTTTTTCTCTGAGGCTGTGCTTTTCGATGCATTCACTTTCATCTCACTTCCCTCTTTTTTGTTTATGCACAGGCTCACAGTAAGTCCATCAATCCCAAACCAGCCATTATACCTTTTTTTTCCTCTTGAGTGATCATTTACGTGTGTAGCAATGTCACCAAGCTCATTAAAGGCTGCTTGTTTAAAATCTGTGTGATTGCTCGCATTTAGATAACCAGATGGAAAACTGGCTGAAACGCCTTTCAAAGCATGGTCAGAAACCTGGGCTTTACCTCCCTATTTTGTTTAGAGGAACCAAACTTAGAGCAGTGCGTCCTCTTCTTTTGGAAAGATTTTTGCCTTTTACGTTGATCTAGGCTGTGGGGCACTTTTCTTGAGCATGGGTTAATGCACTGCAGGGGTCTGGAAAAGCTGACCAAAGAATGGTTTGGACTCATGAATTTTACCTCTAGAAAAAGCTGCTTAATGCTCAGCAGAGACTCAAATAATAAGTATTTTATACTGCAGAACTTTAGTCCACATAAGCAGAGAGTGAAAGATAGTAACTTAAAGATAGGCTTTAGTCTTTGAGAGACTGTCCTCAACAGGCTGAGACAGGAGATCATAGAAATTAAAGGACAGCAGTAACTGGGTGCGAGTCAGCCTCCACTACACACTCTGCATCTTCAGCTGCCAAAAACTCAGGAAGCTGAGCATGTTCCCATCCTGAGGAACCGAGTTGTAATGTAAAAAAACCCACTACCTTTAACACAGAAATTTTACAACTCTGATGTTAATCGTTTTCTGGGTCATAATTTAAGGCCTTCGCATCTCAAAGCTCTGTTGCGGTGACTATAATGGAATAGTAGCAGTGACAGAAAACTTTATTATAGTTCATTTGGTAACTTGGAGATACGCTGTCAGCTTACCAAAAACTGATAAAGCGTAAAAGGTAAAGCATCGTCTTCCGTTCCTGAAGATACCGGTTTTGTGTTTAATCCCAAGACTCACTTTTTTTTTTTTTTAAGTATTTTATCCAAATTTATATCTTGCAATTTATATATTGAATACTAAGCTATAGAAACAAGAGTGAATGGCAGCCTTAACGTTGTCTGATTTTTGCTTACAAGGGCAAGGAAATGGAGCAGAAAGCTTTCTCCCATTTTCGTCGTCACTAGCTGTGAAGCATCAGTAGTGGCGAGAGGTGACCACAGGCACTGCGGCACTTTCAGATATTGGGAGAGGGGTCCTGTGCTGTCCTGTGTGAGAGAGGGACCTTCTTGCCCTGAGAGTTAGGCAAATCCTACAGATAAGGTATATTTGGCCCGTGTCTTTCTGGACATAGTGACGACAAGGAGTAGTCAGTGTTCCTGTTCCAAGCACAGTCTCCTTCAAAACTCCATGGCTGAACACAAGCTATAATTGGTGATTTCACCTGTAAAACAGCTCAGCTGAAGAGCAGATTCTTGGCTTGGTTTTCTCCTAGCCTACGGGGTACAGTTCACTTGAGGTAAAGAACATCAGTCTTTGTTCTCTGCCAGCAGAACGCTGCTCCTGGGAAAACAGGGTACACCTGGTTACCAGAAGAGCTTTGATGGATCTTTTCCATCAGTTAGAGACTACATGAAGAGCTGCATTTTCCAAATCTAGTGCAGAAAAGTATATGGGAAATATTTGAAAAAGGCTACCTAGCAGTTAATGCTGGTAAACTTTATTTTAAAGCCCTTGATAAGGGCTCCAATTTTGCATTAGTTACAGATGTCACGAGGACAAAGCCAAATGTCAATAGGCTCTTAGAATAATGCAGTAAAGCCTTAGGTACGTTCTGTTACAGTAAGATGGATTTTTGTCTTTGCGTCAGTCTTACACAAACTGGGAAGTCAACGTCTGGATATGATGTGATACTCCCATTTAAAAACAAAACAAAAAATACAACCCCGCACAACAACAACAAAAAAAACCCAAACCAAGGAAAAACCAGCATCTACAACAGACCCAACCAAACCAATTAAATTTCAATGTTGCGAGAGACATTTCAATTAAATGTTTATAATTTCAAATGTGACGTGTGTTCCTTTTCCATGCTTGGAGCAATTTTTTGTTACCTCATGAACATCTCACTTTTACTATGAGAACCAGTACTACGCAGACCTCCAACACACAAGGAGTTTTGTTTCAAAAGGTGTCAACTCTTGGAAATAGTTCCTTGCTTTCTGACTGAATCTAGTCACTTGGGTTTTCAGTGGTCAAGTTCAGCCTTTTGTGTGCACACCTCCTCTACTGATGTCAATAACAATTGCACAAGAATATTTAAGAGTACAATTGATCCTGAGAAGTAATTTGCCCTTTATATATAATTACTAATATATGGGGGAAATTAAATATTTTTGTCTTCTCTGCATTATTCTTGCTAAAACTGTGAGGGGAGGTTTTTTGGACAAAAATATAGCAAGAGAATATTTGGCACAAAACTAAGATGTACTCTTGTACCCAAAACACAACATCATGATCTCCAAGAAGTTGTAGATGTACTTGACTGGGAGTAGAATTGCAAGGTAATGCCCCAAGTTAAGCAAGTGACCTATTTTGCACAAAGGCGGGATTTAGAAATTGAACTTCTCAAGGTCTTTCTGAGCTTGTAAATCTCTTTTTGTCTCTGACAGGTATGATGATACAGGATGTGTTTTTGGAGATCTTGCAAGGTGTGACAATGTTTACTTTTTGTTAAGGTTTTGTAGAAAAATATGATATTGGTGCCTGACAATAGGTATGGGAATGCTTACTCCTTATATAGTAACATTTAAAAAAATGACACTTTCAGGAGGTTATGAAAATTACTTCCTACCATGTTGTTCCATGGCTGCTGTTTCATTTCAGAGTGGACATAGGAAGAACACGCACCCATGGTTACCGAACGGTTCCGGAAGGGCACCATCCTCTTTCACCTTTTGCTGCATTGTTAATGGTAAAGTATGAATCACAGCTATCGCTTGGTACATTTTCTTAATGATGTGTATGGTGATTCGGATGTGCGTATCTGTAATTAATAAGAGGGAGTTGCATGGCTAATTCCCTGTGCACCGCTGACATCCTGTCTGCAGCTTTGTCCCTGATCTTTTACTTACGTGTCTCAAACAGCCGGTTATTGCATTACATCCTTGTATTATATAAATAAAGCCTTGACCTTTGTCCTTTGCAGTATTGGTTCAGAGCAGTTTTAATTCAATTTAGAAAAGAAGCCTGAGTTAAAACCCTTTGAATCTCCTTACGCACCTTAAACATTGATGGGACTGTTTCTGCCCAAGAGAAAGCACGAAGGCTAAGAAATTGCCTTCTAGCTTTTTGTCATTGACAAATGAGCGTGTGTTTCTTCAGACTGAAACGGTGCAGGAAGTCCTTTCTGGGCAGGGAGTGTGCGTACTCCTCTGCATTGCAAGGCATCATGGGTCTGCAGAAATTTTTAGGAGTGCAGTATTTTGTTTATTATTTTTCATCAAACACTTCTGAAACAATAACCCTCCTCAGGCAAGTTCCTTCCCCTGCGGTGAAGGGGAAGGAATCTCCAGTAGTCTTTTTATTTTTCCCCATCGCCATGTTTTACAGTTTAATGCTTGTGTCAGTGAATCGTCCATGATAAAGCCAGGCTGGCCCTAGAAACATTGCAGTCCGTTGGGGCAGAGACTGGCTCGTGGGTATATTGGTGTCGGAAGCTCAGGCCCTGTCCAGGAAGAGTCTGAGATCTTTTCTCTGTCACCATCCATGTGGCTGTGTTGTTTTTTTCTCAATGTGTGTGTTAGAAGTGAAGGTAAGCAGGGTGTTTTATGTCTCTGAGCATCTAAACCGTGTTTCTGCTGAGCTTCAGTTCCCCACTGACAGAAAATGGGGATAAAGGCGCTAAATTATCTTCTGTGGATATTGTGGGATAAATTCATTAAAGATTTGGAGTATTAGAGCCACACACAATCTGGCCTTTATTAAAATCGTTGTGATTGTAACGCCGTTAGTACCTCTGTGCAAGTCTTAGCAAAAGTAATTTTTTCATAATGATGGAGATACAGATCCTCTAATTATCCAGGACAATTCAAATTAGCACCACAAATAACTGCTGAAAGTTAGGACTGCATGATGTGAAATGTAATTGATTTTGAATATGTCAGGGCACAACTGCTGTTAAGTGATGTACAGTGTTATTTTCTCCTGTTGGATGTTTAACAACGCTTTGAAGAAGCAGATGTGATTTATACCACTGCTAAAGATTTTTGGGAGCAGAAGCCTCAAAGAAACAAGGAAAGGAAAGCAAACTCACAACTTGCTTGAATTTTTCACCCATTGCCACTTTAACCTACTCTTGTTTAATTAGAAGTGGCTTTATATACATTTCATATTATTTGCAGATTTTGAACTGGGTGCAGTTACAAAATCAGTATTAAGAATTTTTTTGTTGTTGTTCTTCATTTCAGATTTGTCCCATTAGTAGAGAAAAAAGGATTCTTAGCAAAGCCTCCTGTAGGTTTCCTTTTGGAGAAATAAAATAAACCTTGATCACTGATAAGCTGACTTACTCCATCGAGATGCCCTTCCCCCCCACCCCCCGCCATTACTTTTGGTACAATTGTGTGTAAGCGGTGATTGCATGAAGCTGCCTGGATTCCATGTAAATGATACATCTTTGGCATACAGGAGTTTTTGTAAATCATTTAAAGCAAGGCATTCTTCCACGCTTGACAGAAGAAGGATACAGAGAGCTTTTGTACCTCAGTTGCATCAAATGGAATATTTCTTTAATCACCCGGGAGAAGAATGCACTTGATTACATACTGCAAGTTCTGCTGTTATTGTTCTTGGGTAGACCTGGTGGGTAATGGATGAGCTGACTCCATACCACTCCTACCCCAGTCACCCCCTCAAATCCACCAGCTCTTCTCCCTTGGGCAAGTCCTGCTCCATTGGAGTAGTAATTGTGCAATAGTCAAAAAAAAAAAAAAAGAATGTGAGGGAATAGCCGTTAATAACAAAGCTGGCAACCCCCTGCGAGGAGAGCTATTTTCACATTAAAATCTGCTCCAGAGAAGTAATGAAGCCTCACTTCCTTTGATGTTTTATCAGGTAATTGCACAGAAGGTGATTTCCAGGTAAGGATTTTTTTTTTACTGAATCTAGAGTGAATACCCACTGTTTAAAAATGGAGAAACCCCCCTGCGCGCTGCCTGAACTGTGAAAGAATTAGTACCCAGTGCAGAAGTTCCGTGTTGGGGGGGGGGTTCCTAATAAGATGGTACAAAAAAGGCAATAACTCCTATGCGAGAGATTATGAATCCTCCAGAAGAGAAAAGAGAAACCGATGAAAGCTTGGGAATGTTTCTGCATATGGCTGCATGGTGATGTATTTAATTTTGAAGAATATTAAACAAATCTGAAACTTTCCCTTCCATTTTGCATTTACAGAAAATAATAAAAGTAAAGCCGAAACTAAAAAAAGTAGATTGTGCTGTCATCAGTTTAGACATCTTCCTGGGAAATATTTTGAAAAATATTAAGGGGAAAAAAACCCTTTTCTCTATTTTAGTATGCTCAGTTTTCATGCATAAGCTCCAAGTTTAAAGGAGTTGCTTAAATTAATCTAGTCTCAATCCTCAGCCAGAACCAGTGGAAAGGAGTCATATTGTGCTGGTGTCTTCAATTGGCATAGTCAGACTGAGTACCAGAAAGCTAAGAGGAATTGCAATCCTTGGCCTCAGGTTATGAGCTAATTACTCATTTGACAAATGTGATGTTTTCAGTGGAGGACTCATTCTGAAACTGTGTTTTCTGGCAGTGGTAAGAAAGGAGTTAAACTGCTGCTGACGCTTCCCCTGTGAAGAAGGAGTGAAGGTGCGTCTGCGGGGAGCCTTTCCCTGGTGCTTGGGTCCATGGTGCTCAGCAAAGAAGGGATAAGCCACTCCCAGCAGGCAGAGGAGGTAATGCTATTAGGCAGGAGCAAGAAATGCTCATCCCATGTTTGGACCAGCTAGTAGAAAGCAGCGCGTGACACCCTGAACTGACCGGATGAACACATCTCATTCCTACTGAGCTCTACAAGCATGTGGGGGCAGAGTTTTGCCCAGCCCATTTTTCATTGAATCCGTCTGTTAGAGGCTTTATTTTTGACGCGGTCAGCAAGATCCCTGAATGTGTATGTCCGTACGAACAGGTGCAAGCATTTGCTTTATCATCTCCATCTGGATGTGAGGCAGTCCAGGCTGGGAGCGGTGCAGCCGTGTTTTATACACTGAGGCAGCTGAACTCCGGCTCAGTAACGCAAATAAAAGGGGACTTCCCAGCTGCAAGCAGCTCACATCTGGTGGGACCCAAGTGAGCGCATGGCTGCCTGTGCCCATATGTGTAGACGTATCAAATGTAAACATGAATCCAGCTAATTTTCACACGTTTGTTACAGCTTCCCCTGCCTCCGTGGAGGCCTCCCGCAGCTCTCCTCCTTCTTGATCTTGCTGGGAAAGCCTGGATTTATGACAACATAGACTGTTCCTTGGCCTCTGGGGCACTGGGGTGCCAGAAGTGGGGCAGTAGCTTCATCACAGTATCAAGTGGAGAGGCAAGCCAGGCTGGGAGGAGATTCGGTCTCATCAACCTGTGTCATCGTCTTAAATTATCAGCCACTGCCACAGAGAACAGGGAGCAAGACTGATGGAAGGGGAAGGCTCTTTTAAAAAAACACCCAGGAGGTCATAAAATGTCTCTTAAATTGGGAGAAGGGGCTTACTTGCAAATCAGTGCTTTCCTGCTCACTGTGTCCCCTGGCATGGCTTTCTAGATGAGCATATCCCTAAATAGAGTGGCTGGGATGGGAAGTGATTTGCCTCCCCGGTTTGATACTTGCTCTTTTAACCAGAAAGGAGGATTTCTCATACATGTACTAAGTGCATATGTTACGATTATTTATATTTTGTTTCCTGTGAGTATTTGGGGTCCATTTAAAGCAGCAGCATAGTGCTCTGCTAGCATAGCATGCAGGTGGTCGAACCTCAGGAGAGGAAAGCAAGTTGGGGAAATGCTACTTTGCTCTGTACTTGCATCTGTAGTTCCCGTTAAGGTTTCGGGTGCCCGCTCTGTGCCAGGGTGCAGTGGTGTGCCGGGGCGGTGGCCGTCGGGGCGGCTGGGACCGGGCTCTCCTTCCTGTGCGCGGGCGGACTGGGACAATGGCCTCGACCCGGCCGGTGAATCAGTGCTGGGACTCGCCCTGCAATCAGCCGTGCGGCACTGAGGAAACGAGCCACCTGCCCCGTTTCCTCTCATTTAACTGTTTTATTTTTAAGTGGAAAAGGCTATGAGCTTTGTTCCTTTTTCTCATGGACTTCACGTCCTTTAGAGGTCCCTGAAGGCTGCGGTGCGGTATGAGCAGCCCCAGAGACCCTCCTCGGGGGACCATGTCCTGGTATCTTCACTCAGCACCAGGCACTAAAGCCAAGGCTATTCATGAGATACATATGGAGCAAACTACTGGGCAGCATGGCAGAAACTCCTGGTGTTGTCTGAGCCTCCTTCTACCGTGTTCCCAAGGAGAGCACTGGAAATTGTTACGGAACAGAAAAACAGGTCCTGGCCCTGCTGAGCCTGTGTTGTCCACACCTGCATCTAGCGACTGCTACTCGCGCGGTCCCGGTGAGCAGCGAGGCTCTCGGGCTGGGAGGCAGCACAATTCCAGTTAGTTTGATCTGGACTTTTGCTGACATCTACAGTGTTACATACTGTCTCAGTGTAAAGCTGTCTCACTGTCCCTTTGTGACCATGCACTGTGGCATTTCTTTTACTGTATGCTTTGGGTAAGAAAAATGTGAATCTAAGGTCCATCTATGGACCAGCGGCACTTCTCCATGGGTTTACTCCTCTCATGAGTAGGATTTGAGATGCTCCCAGACTGTGAACCAGCACAAAATAGTCCATCCCAGATAGCGTAGGTCTGATTTCCAAGAGCCTTCCTTTGTAAATCAGCTCTGGAAACATCAAGGCAGCCTAATGTAATAGACGTTTCTTTTCTATACTTTTTACAAAGAAATGCATTGTGCTTGTGCTCTTCTGTTCAGCCATTACTATGTCTCCATCCCATACCTTGTTGCTCCGTGTGAAGACAGCTGATCTAAGTCCTAGCTGGGTACGTGCGTCTGGGTCCGGTCCTGTACCCAAGTGAGATGTTCCTATGAGGTGATGCTGTTTCTGGGACCTGAACCAGTTAGTCTCTGTGGCACAGCATCGCACTGTGTAGACATGCTAGTTTCCTCATGTGTCTGGCTTGGGGATCTCCAGCACACCTCTGCATTACATGGCGTAGGCATGCCTGTATTTGCAAAACACCAGCAGTAGTCAATGATTAAGTAGAAAATAAAGGAATGTGTGTAAGATCCTTTTTTAGAGCAATTCAAGGCCTATCCATGCTGACAAACTCCTCCTCTTATTCTGCTCTTCTCTCTATTTATACTAATTCACTTTAGCACCAATTAATCCATATGTTTCAACCTGCTCACTCATCCTCTTTTTTTCAGGTTTGAACAGCTTCTGGGAGGTGGTTCTTTTTCTCTCATGGAACTTTTGCCAAACCAGTGGTTCTCTCAGAGAGGAATGTCGAGTGCTTAAAAATTAGTTTTAGTCAGAATAAATAGCACACCACTGCGTGTATCAGAACAAAACCTGTCTTTGTGGTGCTAGGGTGGATTTTAAAGATAGCTCCAGTTAAAGGATGTGTACATTATACCTCTTTCTGTGGGGAAGGGGAGGGAAAGGGGACCCTCCCAGAGCCATATTTTCCATTGGGTTCTGCTGGAAAAGGTGCACATCGCTTCATTTCACCTCTGCAAAGATGTGCGTGTAGGTAGTTGGAGAGAATGCTCTTACCTGTATGTCTCTCGTTTTTGCATGGTTACCACTGTTTGCAAAGCAAAGCTCCGCAGATGCAGAAGTAAAGGCAGACTGGACTGAATCTAAAATCCCAGGTCTTACCACTTCTGTGATACTTCATCCAGATTTGCACAGCTGCTGTGACTAAAATCTCAGTGGGTTTTTTTGACTTTTAGTTCCTTTCACAAGGTCTGCGTTTTAGCCGATGATCAAGCTAGAGGTCCGTAGACAACCGTCTAAACTCAACAGAGCTTATTCTGTACTTCTGATCTTTCCTCTCTCAACCTCCTCGCCCTATTTTTAAATATCCTCATAAATCCTTACTTCAACTTTTGTTCAGGAAGTAACTAACAATATTAATACAGACATGTAAACAAGGCATCATTACACAAGGCCAGTGTACAACACTTCATTGATATTTCTAGCTATGTTCTCCTTTTTTCATACCTTTTTTTGGACTGTACCTGTTCTTTCCTTTGTAATGTTTGTCTTTCCCTGTTGACAAATGTAGGGTTTTATTCTGTTTCTTACAAAACATGAACAAGCCTGGCTTTTTTCAGTAACTTCCTTATTATCATAAGCACCACCACCTGTAACATTCATCATGTTAGCAGCATGGTGCCAGGAGGTGTGTATATTGGCTAACCCATATTCCATCTTAGACCTAGATGGCAGGATGGAAAAATACCGCAAGTTCATGCTTTCAGGGCAGGGTTGGGTTTTTTTCTCAACTATTTTGCAAGAGTGCAATAAAAAAAAAAACAACACTAAAAAAAAAAATCTCTTAAATGAAACTCTTAGATGACTGAAATGTGGAGAAGACTGAACTCTGGCTCATGTTGCACAGGGAAGCCAAGCAGCTGTGCAGCCATGCAGGACTGGAACCATTTTCTTCTTGTTGGTAAGACTGGCTAGAGTCAAATCGAAAGGAGAGCCTTTTACTCAAAGTCATGCAATTTATTACTCTATTGCAGGTTCTCCAGAATAATACAATACATTGCAGTAACGGTAACTAGAAAAATACCTTGAGGTTTTAAAACAAGATGCGCAGTTTATGCTGGTTACTGAGTGATGAATGTTACAAACTGCACTAAAAAACTATACAAATGCATTATTTCAGATAGGACAGCAAAACAGTTTGGATGTAAATTAAAAATAAGTGCAGTCTTGTGGTCCTTGTCAGTTATTTACAAGCCTCTTGAAATATTTCCTTATCTGCCTTTCTCATAAGAAATTAGGCAATTACAATAAATAAGTCTGAAGCTGGAGAACATCAAATAATGAATCAGTATGGCATCATTACATGGGAAGTAGTAAGGAAGGGAAGGCCAAAAGAAACCGCAAAGGTTTTTCAGCTTCAGGAAATCTATTTTAAATGAAATTGAAATAAAAGCCTTAAATAAGATTAATGTAATTCTGTGCAAAAGGTAGTTGCACAATGAAGAGGTATTTGCAGACTGAAATTCAACTTCACGCTATTCAGGATATTTCTAAACAGGAAAGAAATAATTATCGTGTCATTGAACTAGTCACAAAACTTTGTATAGGGGAATCTTTCCTTAGAGAGAAAGAGAAATGTAATGTGGAAGTCCATGGATTCAGAAGTTTCTGAAAGATGGGGAAAAGAGGAAATGCTTCATTTAGATATTTTTAGTAGCATCAATGTATATGCATTCCTTATTAGTTTCTACTTTAATTGCATAGTACATGTATGCTTTATTTTATTTATGTATCTATAATATACCATGAAAATATATTATTCTAACAACTGCATCACAAGAAAGTATTTTGGGAGCGGCATAGCTGGTGTTTGGGGATGTTTTGTGGGTTGTGGGGGTTTTTTTGTTTTGTTTCTTTTTCCAGTTCCGGTATTGACTTTTTTTTTTCCTTCTGAATCAGCACAAGAGCACATCTCAAGATGCTGAATGTTTGGGGTTTTTTTCAGGGTGAAAATTCAAGCTTTGTTAAAAAAGCATTGCATTACTTGCAAAACCAATCGGACATACAAAATGTGTTCAGCTCCCCTGAGCATCAAAAGGAGTGATCAGCAAGTCTTGGGCTTGGTCCTGATTTGGCAATTTTAAGGTAACATTTTTTTTACATTGCCTATACAAACCTGGTAAGGTCTGCAGAGCATTGCTCCAAAGGGATAGACATCCAGCAGATGCAGATAAAATGAGGCACTGGTCTTCAGGAAAGGAGTTGTTGATGTCCTATTCTGCTTGTGCTCTATAAAAGATGAAATCAGGAAACTGATGCCCACGCTTGCCAAAAATTGCAGTCTGATCACAACAGGCAGAACTGATGGCTTTGATTGCTGAACGCTTCACACAGTCCTCTCCTCTGGCTGCGCTCCTATTAATCAGAGCAATGGGCCATCATACCTGAGAAAGAGTCTGTCGTTTTTAAAAAAAAAAAAAAAATTGTCCAGTCTGCTTTTTAGTTCAAGTATTTCTTCTTTTTAATGAATTGTGTCAAAGTAGGGCAAATTGGGCGGAAAAGACACTATTTGAACTGCCTCAGATTCACTCAAACCTAGTGACTCTTTTAAGGGCACCTCTGTATCATGCGCTTAGTATTGGTAAGTCCTAAGCATGTGATTCTTTTTGCGCACGTATCCGAGTACCAGCCTGAAGAATGAGACATGGGAACCTAATATCTTTTCCAGACCTTAAATGTGCTGTAAGGCAATGAATGACTAAATTTTCATTTTGGGAAGGATGAGAATACTCTAGGGCATTCATCGTAGTTCAAGAGATGTCATTCTTGATTTGGGTAATGACAGGCATGAGAACTCAAAACTTTGGGTAACTGGAGAACCAGGTCACCAGGAATACTGCTGGAAATACAGCTGGAAAATGTATAGGTAATAACAACAGCTGGCAATGGGAGATGGCATGCCACTGTTCACAAAAGGACAAGCTATAGCAAATTGAGTCATAAAAAGGCGAACCTTAGTGTTATTCTGAAAGAAATTATTAAAATCCATTTCAGAATTTTCAGCTTGGGTTCAGAGCAAAACACATCACTTCTAATAAGGATGTGAACATTTTAACATCAGTATTTAAAGTACTCTTTGTATGGACTCACACCACTTAAAAAAATGTAGAGGAACCTCTCACCATCCTATTGTGAGGTGAAGGCAATAGAGATGCTGAGCAAGAGAACCAGTAGTTCATTTTCCAGTTCAGAAATATCAAGCAGCTTCTCAGAGCAGTGGTAGTTATTTCCTTTGCTGCATTGTGCCTAACTTTGAATCCATTTCTCTTGATAGTTGCATTGGCTTCACTGTGTTTGTTGTATGGAAAGGTCTAAGTCATGAATTTGAGTGGACAACACTAACTTGCACATTTCTAAAGGCGCAGGAGAGAATGAGGATCCATTATGCAAGGTGCTGTCTAAACATGTAGCCAGTACTTACAGTCTGAGTAAATAAAACAGGAACAGAAAAGTTCAGTGACACGCAACGACCCCATGAGAAGACACGGCAGCCTGGAGTCAGCCCAGCTGCTCTGACTTCTAGACCATTGCCCTTTCCACTGGATATTGCCATACTGACATCTTGGACAGTGCAAACAGTATTGGATGATATATACCAAATAGGAGGTTTATCACAGTTATCTCTACAAAGTCTGGCACCAGAAGGAATTAAAAAACAGACATCAAATTATAGACGCATAGCTGTATCCTGAAAGTATCTGTTTAACACAGTAATGTATAACTTCTTGATTACTGACAATGAAATCCTCATGCTGCTACTCATCTCCACCTGTCTCAAAATACATTGAGATCAGTCCCTAGATTTATTTCTTGCTCTTGGTCTCAGGTGTAGCAATTAAAGAAATGTTCTGTATTGCTGAGAGCACCAGATGTGTGCAGTGGAGCATCCTATACTGACAAACATTTTGCTTTTAATAGTTCCTTTGGGTACACATTGGCGTCTGGTTTTATTTTTCTGTTTATACTTTATTTTTCTGTTTTATGGAGCTGTTTCCTTGATGGGGTTTTTCAGTTTCTTGCCTCGGAGGATGGTTTGGGGTAGTACGGAATATGGCACAGCAGCATTAAGAGCTGTCTTCTGTTTCTTTTTTTTGGTTTTTAAGGTCGTTCTAAGTTCTTCATTTGAATCCTCCCATATGAAATAAGAGCAACGCAAAATGCTGACTGATTCTGAAACCCGCATTGTGCATCATGCTGAATTCTTCCTGGACCTTCCTGATGTCTTCTTGATGTCTCTCTTGTCCTCCTGGACCTGGAACCAGACTTAACAAATATAAGACAAGGTTCAGAGGAATGTCAAGGAGCAAGGTTTTTCAGTCACAGTAGTGGCAAACCTTCTTTCACCCACACCCCAGAGGTGGTGGGAACCTAGAAGGTAGCAGCTGATTTTCTCTCATGGTCTATATTTGCAGATTTTCTCGTCCAATCTCACTTTCAGCTGGTTCTTCAATGCAAAGTAGAACAAGATGCTGCGTTGTGAATCTCAGTGTGAGTCAAAGGACAAAAGGCTGGAGTGCAGCAGCAGGCATATTCTAATGATTTAGAGAAATCTGATTATTTTTCTGTGGGATATTTTGTACCAAATTGAGAATGCCATAATGGATATGACTAGCTGAGAAGAGAGAAGAGCCACAAACTATGTTTATTCCTGTAAGTAGAGCAGAAAGTCTTTCCTGACCTCTGCAAGTGATTATCTTACTTCCTAAAGGGTGGAATTTGACTACTCTGGCTATAGCATGAGCACTTTCAAATGTTATTCAGTGTGGTGGATGCTATCTCTTCAAAATAATACAGGCAGTAAAAAAACAGATCTCCACACACTTATTATTTATAAGGAGTGTCAGGTGTGTCATGATACCATGACCAATAGAATTCTAATATGGGAACTCCTTATCTTGCAAAAACCTCATTTATTATTTTTTTTCAAACCACGGTCCAGGTAAAACCACAATGAGCAAAAGATTCAAGCTCTGTCAGATAAACAGCAATGCTGTACTATTTCAACTATCCTAGTTCTCAAAAGAGAATGAAATATGCAGTAATTCATGCAGACAACATAAATATTGAATAACTATTGCAATGGATTGTGTTAATAGATATACAAGAAGAATAGAAACACATTTGATTTAGTCCTCTGCTGATGGTGCCAGTGGATTACAAGGACTAACCCGTCTACTGTGACGTTACCCATCAAATAGCTATAATTCAAATCTTTCCTATTTTTTTTTCCCCTCCCAGAAAAACAAAGTAGTCATGATAAATAACTGCCCTTACACTATTTTATTTCTCTGGAGACTGATCCTGACCTTACCCATCTAATTTCATGCACGTGAATATTCCTGTTGAATAAGGTAAGAAAGTTCTTCACATCCATAAATCATTTGGGGATCTGGAGCCACGATGTGTCAAATTAATCCCTGACCTCACTCAACTACCAGTGCATCTACTTGGCCTGATACCACATGATACAACTTGGGCATAAATTTGGTGAGAGAACTCTTGAAGCACAAATAGGAGCCAGGCTCCTGCTGACCGTCAGTTGAGATCAGGTCCCATGCTGCCCTCTCTCCTCCTGTCTTGTAGGGATGAGCATTTTGAGGGTGGAGGTTAACAAGCATTCCTATCTATGCCTGGCATCCTACTCCTTTATGCTGACCTGAATGGACTGTTTCCTAAGAGACAGCTCAAAATAAAATAAATTATTTGAGAGATATTCATGTTAAAAAATTCCACAGAGAACATCTTTACAGAAGACTCCTATTACCAGTTAGCTGCCTATGGATCAGGGCTCCCAGGTGTTGCAGATATGATCCACTT
The DNA here is from genome assembly GCA_034782735.1 of Sagittarius serpentarius. Classification (NCBI taxonomy): domain Eukaryota; kingdom Metazoa; phylum Chordata; class Aves; order Accipitriformes; family Sagittariidae; genus Sagittarius; species Sagittarius serpentarius. Next base: position 16,766,493 of record JAVKLA010000036.1, on the reverse strand, counting down.
CCCTCTTCACTGTGTGGCAAAAGCTGTCTGTGGTCCGACCACCAAAACCTGTTTCCCTGTATTATGCTGCCAGTTAGCTGAGGAGTGCTGCAAAAAGCCCCTGCATCCCTGGCCCCGACTCTTGCTGGCCCGTGGTTCCTCCTTGGTGCCGACCCTTGAGAGTAACATCCTCAACAGGTTGAGGACAAGTGGGAGTGATGTTAGTAGGAGATTTTCTCCTTCTGTCACCATGGATCCAGGGTGGTGCAGGGCCCAAAAGCTTGAGGCTACAGTTTGATATTCCCCTGTGCGTTTGAGAAGTGATAAATCATACCTTCTGTTTTGATTAGCTTTCCTCCATCTCCAGTGGCTTTCCAGATCACATCTAGTGAAAGAATTGCCCATGAGTTGGCATTAGAGGTGTGCCTCTAGGAAACATATTATCTGAATTAAAATGTGCTAATTCAGAAATACCTTTCCCACCTTTTTGTTGCCCTTGTTAGGGAAAAATGCTCCACTTCAAACTCCAGCTAACTGATTACCTGTCAGTTCTGAAGCTGTGCTGTGAATTAATCTGCTCCAAAAGCCAACAGAGATGACTTATGTTTGGGCACCTCACAGGAAAGCAGGGAGATGAAAAGCCCTAGGAAAACTTTGACAAACAACTTGGAGTGTTCGACCAACTATGCACAGCTGCTGCTGAATGAAAAATGCAAGTAACGTGCCAAGCAGAGACAAGAAGTGATCAACAGGGAAGGCAGCTTTTGTATCTGCACTGAGCATTTTATTTTCAGGAAAGGAGAGGAAATACGGTGAATTACCTGTAGGAGGTGTGCCTGCTTTTTCTAATAGTTGTACCCAGTTTATGCATTAATTCCTAACTGGTCAGATCCTGTGCTGATGTACGCTGGAGTCCCTCTGAGGTAGTGGAGATACACCCATGCACAGCACCTTAATTTGATTGTTTTCATCCCACCCTTTTAAACATGCCTTACAGACTTTTTGCAGAGCCAAACTAAAATATCTCTGCCCCCTCCAGTTCCTGATTTCAGGCGATGATGTCTCCTCATAAATCCTGGATACGATAGCACCAGCATGACCCATCGCTTCATTACATCAATGTGCAGAGCTGTGTATTGCACTGAGGAGGAGTTTATCTGGTCAGAATGGATCTGGTCCAGGAACAAATAAAAAGTTAGGAATCTGATTATTTCTGGGCCAATTCAGTATGAATTACAGCTTCTCAATTTTCCTGATGTCAGCTAGTTTTGCTTTGCGTTGTTTTCCCTCCCCACACAGGAGGTGAAGTATCTAGCTAGCACAGGCATCTTGATTATCTCCACCTTCTAGCTGATTTCTTAACGACGCAGTTGTCAGGAGAGCAGACCTGAATTTCGGATCAGGTTGGGATGAAACATACCATATTCGGTTTCATCTGAGCATTGGCTGTTTTGGTGCATGCCAAGCTTGTTCCAAAATCAGGGATCTGCCCCAGCCGAAACCAGGACAACCTCACTGCCAGGATGAGGGGAGTGCGGTGGTTCCTCAGGCACCCCCGTCGGGCTCATCAGGCGCTGCCTGGGAGAGGCAGCCTGGTTTCCTTAGCTTTGTGCGACTCAGGAATCCTCGTACAGAGAGGCAATTTCCTGATGACCAGATGTAGTGGGCTTTTGTATAGCATTTTTCACTGTCAGCACAAAGGAATTAAAGGAAGATGATATGTTAGGCTCTAGGCTGCTCTGCACTGGTTCAGACATGAGTGGCAGGGAGAAAGAACCATTTCTTCCATACTATTTAATTTTCCAAACTTTTCTTTATGATTGCTTTCCAATGATTTCAAAGATAGTGCAAGGCCAAGAAAGAACAGCTAGTTTGTTTAGTCTGATGTGGTATGTATCGCTTGTTTGTTTCTTCCAGGGCATTACATTTTCTGTGTATTTACTTAATGGTTTATATTTGACTAATGCACATCTTTCAGAAAGACATTCAAACTTGATTCAATGATTGCTGGAATTTCCTGTGTTTTCCAAAATATTAAAAATTACATCAACATGTCAAGAACCTCCCCTTGCAAAATTCTGCTGTGACTCTCCTATGCCAGTTTTGCAGGGTTGATGGCTTTAGCAGGCATAACTCTTGTAGGTACTCGCTAAGGTTTTAAAGTATTTAATTGGTCTTGAACGTATAGTGCAGCTCTCAAGTACAGGACTGAGATATTTACTGATCCCTTTTGTCTGTTCTGCACATTTAAGTAGTCATTTCCAGGTAGGCTGGCACTTGTATAGAGGAATTGTAAACTATAGTGGTTTTCAGCAGAAAAGGAGATGTTGCTAAGGGAAACTCGTGGATGTACGTCCTTAGCTGCAGCGTGGTGACAGCTTTTCAGTTACTGCTTCTGGCATCTCTCTTTAGTCTGTGCCTGTTCTGAAGGTTAGAATAAGCAAAAGTTTTATTCCACAGAAACATTTTTACCCTTTTGTAAAATTTTGGTTTACTTATCAAGTTTCCATTTGGGGTTTTGTTTTTTTTTTCCATTCAACTTTTCATTTGATTAGGAAGTACTTCAGCAGGGCCTTACAGAAAAGTTTTGTCCTGCTCCCTCCCAGGTGTGTGCCTGCCTGGTCCCTGTGCTCCTGGACCCTTCTGAGGTGCATATTCCTGTGCTGCAAACTCAGAACTGTGGAAAGCTAACTTGCTTGCTGCTTACTTAATTTAGTTTCAAATTCTTACCCTACTGGGGAATTAATCCTTTTCCAGGAGCTAAGGACCAACATACAATTTTTACTGGTATCAGTTAGTACTTGTAACTAAGTACCAGGTGGCATCTTCAACATCATCTTCAGCACTTCAATGCAGAAATTAAAACAAACGTCTCTTATTACAGAAAGCTGTTTGAGTGTAATGCTGCAAGTTCTGGGGGCTGACTAAAACAGGAAGGACATCTAGTGTGAATCCTCAGTGAAGACCGGAGTCTGGAGCTCCCTTGCCTGACTTCTCTTACAGCCCAGATTTTTGGCCCACGACAAAGGATTTCCTAGTGCCAAACGTTGAGAATAGCTTGGGGAAAAATTAGTACCCAGCTCCCAAGCCCATTTTGAGCTGTTATGGTGCCATTGCCCAGAGGTGGAGGTGTGCACATCCCAGTCCTGCCCTCCTGCCAGCCTCCCTGAGCACGGTGCCCTGCTCCTGGTGCCGCCGACGGGGATGGCAACAACCAAAACGAGTCATTGTGGTAAGAAACTATGCTCTAGGCTTGTGCCAAACAATTGAGTGGGAAAGCTCTCTTACCCAGCAGTCATATTAGCTAACTAATTTCTGATCAGGTAGAAGTTTAGATAGAATTTAGAATAAGTATTTGGATCAATAAAGAGCACTGATTTTAGAGCTGTGCCTAAAATGTGTCATGTTGTCTGAGAATGACAGTACATGGAGAAGAGAGTTCGTTGCCAGGCTGGTATAAATAACCATGGGGGAAAGATCTCTGTCAGGTGCAAATGGTATAAATCGTACTTTGTCATGCAACAAACACATGAGCTTCTCCAATTCTCCTTTCTATTGGCAAGACAGTGGTGTCCTGTGCATAGCCTCTCTTGCAAAATTCCAGTTGTGGTAGAAGGTATCACATACACCAGCAAAGCATTTCTGTGATGAAGATGATGTCTCAGACTGGGACAGGCTCAGTTCTCAGCTGAGGGTGGCAGGAAAATCCTCTGGACAAAAAAATCTAGACTGTTTTTGTTGTGTTTCCTTCTAAAATAGATGTGAATTCATCCATTCGGGTTCTTGTCCTTTTGTCAGTTGTTCCTTAGTGATGGGAACCCTGCGTGTATTTTTACAACACAAATCCAAGCATCTTTTTTAATTAATATTTTTCTCTTTTTAAAATTAAACTTGAAGACATGTATTCTGGAATGATGACAGTCTGAATTTGTTATGAGTGCCTGAAATAAAATTATATTTTCTTATTAATAAACCCATACATAAAAATAACAGTTAAGTATATATTCACTGCTAAAGTTTAGAAGAATGTCAAATCACTAAATGGGCAAAATTACTAGCTAGACACCTAGAACTGGAGCTTCTTGAGTAATACACTAGCTTTTGACAGCTGCAGCCTTTTTTGCAGGTGAAAAAAGAACATTTTCTTCTTTTTATCTGCTTTACATTAATTAATTACTAGAATATTCCAAGTTGGGAAAACAACCAGGAGTTGAAATAACAGGAAAATTTGTTTGTCCTCTCCCATCTTACAAGTAAAAGGTGTGGGGGGGAGTCTGAGATGGACTTATTCTGATCTTGGAGAACATGGAAGCAAGGAAGAAATAGCTCAGCTGGTTAATTGCTGATAATATTTGCATAGTTTGGTACACCAACTACCTTGAAATGCAATGAATATTTTGATAATATTTCCTAAAATATGCAGGACACAATGCAGTTCTATTCAAACAATTATGTTCTTCTGGATATTTTTGTTCAGAAGCAGCATGACACAAAGCACACATTAAGAAGTTAATCAGGTGACTAAAAATGCCGTGTCCTCTTTTCTCACAAATCAAATGTAAAAATCAAAAAACAAAATAAGTGCTGAGGTATATACTGACGTAAGTATGTTTTTAGTTTATTCTCTTAGTTAACAAAAACAAATAGTAAATACAACCTCAAAGCTACCTTTCTTTGCAATTAAACATTTCTATTAGTTGTCAGTCTCGGAGAATAACCCTTTCTTATGAATACCTGTTAGAAGGCACAACTTGCAATGGAAATAGAGTTACTTAATTTGTGATTTCCTGGTTCTGATTTAAACCACCACTAACAAAACCAATTTAAATCAAAGCAATATAAATTGGTCCGTCCTTCTTTAAAACTAATTAAGGATGTGCCTTGAAAACATGCTTATATCAGTGCTCTGAGTCAGTGGGTTCTCTGTATCGCTCAAGTCTTAAATCACAGCAAGGGATGGAGTTTTCATTTAGTTCAACAGTCTCGATTTCTGAATTTAAGGCCACTGAAGAATAGATTAACATTTATAATTGCTGGGTTGATCAGTAACGCAAATTAAAAATGGGGATTTCGAAACAGATTAACCTTTGCAGTACGTCATGCAGAGACGGACAGACAGTGTCTCTGACACTGAAAATGTTCCCCTCCTCCTTGAAGTGATTTGTCACAAATCACCGTATCTTCCGTGGTGCTTTACTGCTCTGCAGTAAGTAGCCTCTGGAGTCTCAACATCCAAAAAATAAACTGTGATAACTGAAAGAACAACATAGACAGTCTGAGGCTGGCAAGTTGCTGCATGGGCTATCGTTGCTTTGCGTCGCTCCAAGCAGACTTGTCTATTTGGGGACTAAGATTAGGATGTTTAGGCTAGGGCCGAATGGGTTTATAATTAGATATGTGCAGGCTCTGACCTATTAATTGAGGCTCATGCTTCCCTACATCCACCCTCCACATTTAACGAGACTGTGCTTTAAAGCAGTCAATGAAAAAAGGATTTTCTGTACCCACACGCTTTTCTGCTTCAAATCTGCCCGTCCCACATGCTGAGAACCTTTCACTGCTCAGTCGAGAGGCAGCTCAGGCTTTTCCGAAGAGCTGTCTCTCTTTGGGATACCACATGCATAGAACAGAGCAGTGTGTCAATATGCTCTGTGTTGTATTTATTTATAAAATTAAGAGCTAGGTCCCACCTGGAGAAAACAGCCGTATGTGGTCAGCACATGCTGCTTCTTGGGCAGAAAAGCGATCCTAACTGGAGAAGATGGAGTGGATTTTGATGGCACCATATAAAATCTGCGGACGTCCAAGACTGTTCCTTCCATGCTCAGGCATCTACAGAGACGGGAGACGCTGTCAAATGCAAGAAAATGTTGCAGACCCCTGTGGAGGGGTGTATGGGGAAAGAGTGGGGCCGTCTAAGGCTGGACAACCGTGGAGGGAATGCAAAGAGCAACGGTATCGCCTATTAGAGCAAACAGCTTTGGTCTCTTCTCTTGCAGGTACGTCAGCTCCTGGAAAGTTGTTGTCAATTGACGTAGCTGGGGAGGACTCCAAGCTCACTGTGTGGTGGTGTCCCAAGGAGGAGGAGACAAGGTAACTGCACTTTCAGTGTAAGCACATACGTGTTTCTGCCACGGTCCATAGGCTCCCAGAGAACTGCTGTTTCCACATCTACAGTGCTTTGCCCAAAATTTTGGTTCCTATGGGCAACCTTTAGTACTTTCAATGTGCATTGCTGATGACTGAAGTTGAATGCATTTTTTCTCATAATTTAACTCTGTGCCTCCACAGTCCTTACCAGAACTGAGTAGTTAGAAACCAATGTGGAGTACATGACCCATTAGTCTGACCCTGTGGAAAACGGCAGATTATGCAGATGTTTATGCACACCCTTTGTGTAACAGTAGAGTAATTGTATAACTTGTCTTTTTGTCTACGAGTGGACTGACACAGAAGGAAAACTGGTAGTATAATCTCCTGATCCCAGGGCTCCAGGAGGATATAAATAGGGAACGAACAGTGGTATTAAAAACTTCCTCTGAAGAGAATACTTTTTTTTTTTCTTAAGTTTATAAACAGAAATAAAACTAAACCAGCGAGTGAATGGTATTTTGGATAATGGGAAAGCAAAGCCAGGGAGGATCCTTAAAGGTGTTCAAACTTGAGCAATGGAAATGCAGAATATTTTTCTACGTGGTAGAGCACAGGTGAACAACCTAGCTCCTGACACTGTGGCACGGGGTGCTGATGGCACTGGTTGAGGCTTGGCGGTCGGCCGTGTGGTGCACGCACGGGCACGGCATCGGGCGTGGGAGGTGGGGACAGACCCCTCCTTCCTGCCGGCACCAGCCGCTTCCAGCTGAGATGCTCTTGGCTTCTGTCATCCAAAGGATGGCAAAAAGTGGGTGGCAGGTGAAGAAAAGCTGATGCGGTGGGTATTGATAAGGCTGCTGAATAGTCAGCCAAATATTTGGAATATTTTTCAGAAGATTTGGCGGACAATATGGGATTGCAGCCTGGAAGAAAAAGGTACCTATCTGGCTGTCTTGCTTAGTATAAGTTTCCAGCTGCAGGTAATGGTATTGGCAATAGGAGTTAATTAATAGGTGGAAAGTTATTGCTTTTTAGTGCATGCAAAGATTGCGTAACTTCCATAGACATTCAGTTAAACATGCCCTGCTTTGCATGCCTCATTTTTTCTTGTCTAAATAAACTGTGGTTTGTTCAAGAATCTCTCCCTTTCCCCATGTTATATATTCGCTGAATAATTTTTTCTTCTTCTCCCCCCCACCCCCCCAAGGGGAAAGGATGTATTGCACGTAGACTTTTTCCGAAATCAAAGCTCTTTAATACAGTTAGTCTTTCTGGTCGGTCTTATTATTGATATTTATACATATGTACTAGCAAAAACAAATTTATTGCAATATTTATTGGACTGAATTTGAGGTTATTTATAATGTGGTTAGATGGCTATTTATTAGACGTGTCACAGTAGCTATTTAACACTTGAGTAGCTGTCTAGCTGGGATTATGACATAAACCAGTATTTATTGTATATAATCCAGAAAATGTTACAGGAGGAGCACATTCTAAGAGAGAAAGACAGAACCATCAGAGTAATGGAGGGACAAAGAACAAAAATGTAGTTTTAAACAGCAGTGCTCAGCTGGGCTGAGGGAGGGGAATATTTAGGACGTGAGGAAGTCCAGGTGCAGACTTTAAGTTCTCTAAAGTGCACCAGCACTCTGCCCAACGGCTGACCTTTCTCTCATGAAATGGACATTTTTCATTTAGCAAAGGAAATGAGAATCATCATCTTTGATTTTTTGCGCTGATTAAGTGGAGTTACAAAGTTCTATGGGACTATTTTCTGTAAGGAACAATTTCATAAAAATCAAGCATTTCACAGGCAGGTGTTGCTTTGATATTTTTAATGTTTTGCATTAAAGTGGTATTGACTATTTTATTTCACTGTGATGGATTCGAATGATGATGTTTTTCCCATATTGGTGTTTTTTTAGCTCTGTGTTTCACTGTTCTGTCACCATGACAGTTTTTTTGCACCGTCAGGATAAAAAGCTTTAGTTTCTATTAACATCTATGGGGTTTGGTTCTTTTTCTTATTTAAATCAGAAGATGAATGCGCATGTTCAATGTCCCATGAAGAAACCTGGACGCGGCTTACCTGCAAGGAAGAATATGCTTTAAGGGCAAAAATTTCCCCAAAGAACTACGAATTTCCTTTAAAAAATAGTTTCCTGTAATCTTCAGAAAATGCAGATTCTTTAGGAAAACCAATCCCCTGTTTTCATATACAGACACAGGCCATCTTAAAATATTTCTCAAAAAAAGTCAGCCTCGTTACTTCTGTTTAACAGATAGACCCATTTCTGTGGGAGGATGCGGAGGAGAGAGGAAATGAGGCCACTGGAAGGTTTTGCAGGTGTGAGGGTGAAGCTGGGCAGCCGTCGGTTTCCATTTCTCATGAAGGTGCAGCGGGGGAAGGACGGAGTGTGGGGTGAAGGGAGTCGTCCTCCTTTTTCTCATGCCTCCTTTTTGCACTTTCTCGTGGCAAAAGAACACGTTTGCAGGCAGTGTTACTGCTGTGCAGAAGCGGCAGACCCCATCCCAGCTTTTGCCTTTCCAGCCTAATTCAAGTTGTCCACCCCAAGTCCCGTGGGACTACCTGCCCTGCATATGCGTAGTTAGCTCACCACAGGACGGCAGCTGTTGTGGACCAATAAATACGTATTTATCCTTTGCTTCTTGCATATGGAAGAGCTGAAATACTCGAGTCTTTAGATACTGGAGACGTGAACGGCGTAGGATGAGATGTTGAGTACCACAGAGGCAGGAGCATATGGGGGGGAAAGTCTTTGTCCAGGCCACACATGGACTGGGAAGAGTTTTAACGATGATTTTTGAAAGGGTGTAGCTGCCAACTAAATTCAAGCTAATGGCCGTGAGAAATTACACTAGATAATTCAAGGGGACTATACATTTTCTTAAATTCATTAGCTGCTCATAGAGGGTTAAAGAGAACATAACTAAAAATAATTACATAGGAACTATGGAGTTCAAATAGAATGTGTTGCTCTGCTTGCACAAAACTTCAAGGGGGACAAATTAGAGAGGATTATTAGCATATTCCACTTTTTCAACAAATCTTGCCAGGAAGGAAAAACGTAATAATGTAAAGGAGCTGAAGATTCATGTTTCCGTAATAGATGCATTTGCACTATCTTACCTGCAAAATTTATTCTCCGTGGTCAGTGATGTTGTTGAATATTTTTCATTTCTTAGCCATCCTATTTTTCCCCTGTAAGCAGCTCATTTGAGTATGGATATTAACCTGCTGTCTTCTCTTAGCTAAAACTTTCTTTGGCTGCATTACACCTGGGCAAGGGCTCTTACAGGGAGCAAAAAGCAGCATGCAAAAGCGATCAGAAATACTCTCACAAAAATTCGTTTTTATTTGAGCTTGTTCATTCTAATTGTCCTCTTGAGGCTTGAGCCAGAGCACGCAGAAATACAAAGGGGGCTCACTTGGCTGTGGGTCAGGTTTTCAGGTCACCTGTACATGGCAAGTGGTGAATAATGAGCATCGCGCTGCATGGTGCCAGCTCCTCGGGCCTTACCTTCATGATGGAGGTAAGAATTTGGCCACTGATTTCACTAAGTGCAGCCTCAGGGCTGGAGGAGAGCATTGCCACTCGCTCCTCCTGCAGCAAAAGGCAATCACAGTCCTTAATGATTAGCAGGCTGGTTTGTCCCAGTAATGCAGTTGACCATGCTCTGATTAACTGGTGCATACTGTGCCCCAGAACGTTTTCTCTCTAGAGTTAGCTGTTTTATGGGTGGTAGTGGTCCAAGAAGTTGTTAGAGTCACTGCTGGGACTTGATATGATTACAAATATATTTCCATGTGTAATTATGAGTACTGTAATGGCTGACTTGTCCCTCCCACTGATATAAACAGGCTGGGACTAATGTAAGTATTTTGCAAACAGAACTACATATATTGCAAACTGTTTAGGGTGGACATTATTTCTTCTTTTTTTTTTTTTTCCTTTTTCTTTAACAAAATCCTTTAAGCCAGTTCAAAAAGTTTGCTTTTGCAGAGAGAAATGTCCTTCCCTTTAGTCTAGATTAGCCATTCGGGTGGGAAATGGGGTTTGGAAGTCCTGGCCCACCTTTTTGTGCAACCATGTGTAAACCGCTTCATGCTGTGGCCCTTTGTTGTCCTACCAAGCTTTGCCCTGCTTTGCTAGATTTAAAACTAGTGGGAGGTGCTTGTTGTCTTTTGGGTTTTTTACAGACGCCGGCATGGTATGATCCAAGACCAGGGAGTCTGGACATCACCACAGTAATCATGATAAGGGTTTGGGAGCCTTGTGCTCAATCCCAAAACACAGTGGCAGAAACAGTTCTTTGGTGAACTGCCAGCTTTTAGCACTTAGCATCTCCGTCTCCATGGGTAGCCCTTCCTGGTGTCCCATTGCTTTCTATACATCGAGTTCTACTGGTGTCACATGGATCTGGAAACAGATGTGTAATTACTAAGCATAAGTCTGATTCCTCCATGGCAGAAAAAGAAAAGTTCAAGCCTGGAAACAAGAGAGTTAATATAAAACTGGTTTCTCTTACCTACTCTCCAAAGGCTCCAGCCTTCCTATATAAATTCCCCTGTCATTAATCTAATAAAGCTCTACTTTGTTCATAATTTACTACACCCTTCAATAAGCATTGTAATATTTGTGCAGGGCAAGTATATAAATCATTGTTGCCCTTCTCTACTTTGTTACTTATCTGGTTCTTTCAAGGTCACTAACCTACCTTATAGCTTTCATCTGGTTTAGATATTCTGCTATTACATTTTACACCTCACTTCCTAGTTCATGCCTATTTAGATACCTGGAGCTGCATCTTCTCAAGTAGCTATTGATCCATATCTCCTTGCTAAAGGTTACTAACTTTTCATCAGCAGTAATGATACAAATCATATCTGTTAGGGTTCACTTGCACCTTTTTGCTGGTTAGAAAGGGGGACTGTTTTCTGTTTTTGTTGTTATTGACTATCTTTTCTGCCTAGGATACCTAAAACACAGAGAGAAATAAAATTCAGTAAAATATCCTCATTTTAAGACATGTAGGCTTTCAGCAGCCAGGTCATGCAGAGAGGCTGATCAATCCCTACTGGCCTCCAAGAGCCTGAAAAGTAGCTGGGTAAGGCCCCAATCCATCAAAGCACTTAAGGAAATCCTTATGTAAACATATGATCAGTCCCATTTTCAGCGCAATTTGGCGAGAAGTGCATTTCAGAGCAGAGCATCTCAAGGCATGCTGCTTCTTGCAAGGGCTGTGCGAGACCAGGCTGTACCAATTGCAAATGCAAGCTCAGGCCAAGATGTCTGGTATTCTTGCACTGGGCAAAGTAACTCTCTTCAAGTGTATTGCTTGTGGGGACATCCCCAGGCTTTGGGGGAGGCTGCTGAAGTGCCCCTGCTTTAGAATCATAGTGTGCATTTGTGAGTGTGAGCTCTTGTCCTCTGCAGCGGCGGTGAGCTCTTAGGATGCTTGAGTTTCTTTTGCTGACTGTTTAAGAGACAATGAAATTATTTAGGAGTGGGCAGCGTTGTCTGGGTCCTGCAGAACCTGACAGCTGTGCTCGCTGCGTGGTGACTGGAGAAATCATCCTATCTTCTGGCTTCATTGGTTCCTTGAGCCAAGCGTGTTGCTGCCACGGGATTGCTATCCTATACTGAAAAACACAGGTTCTGCCATGGCTGTCTGCCAAGGAGCGAGGCTGGGACGGTTATCACCAGTATAGAAGAAAATAGGGCTAGAAGGGACCTGAGGAGGTCTTCTCCTCCACTCCCCACGCAAACCACCCCTGACATGTTTGTTTAATGTGTTTCTTTAATGCCACCAGCAGCAGAGATCCCCCAGGCTCCCCAGGCGATCTCCGCCAGTACCTAAAGATCCTTGCAGCGGGGAAGTTATTCTAGTGCCGAACTTAGCTCTCCCTTGCCGCATTTAAACCCATTATTTTTTGTGCTCTCCCCGTGGATGTGGATAACAATTTATTGCCTTCATCTTTGCATAAGTCTTTTACATAATTGAAGACTTTTATCATGTCTCCTCTCCGTCTTCCCTGCTCTAGACTAAATAGCCCAGATAGGAGGATGAAAGCTGGAATGGAGGGTCAGGGAGAAGGAGTTAGAGGAGGAAATCAGAGAGGGATTAATCCTGCTTTCTCTCCCTACAGAAATGGACTTTTTCTTCTGTAGAATGAGGGCTGTGGGAGGGGGAGACATGCTTCTCGGTGCTGGTGATTCACTAATGCAGCTCCGTGGACTGTGTATCTGATTGATGGGTTGCTGCCTCGTAGCCTAAGGAAAAGGGGCTTGGGCTGACCCTCTGCTAAGCTGCGACACTCCTATCCAGCCTGTGTGCTTGGGAAATAAGGCTTTAATGTCTTATATTGGTGAGGATCGTATCCAACTCACATGTCAGCTCCTGCGAGATGTATCTGGTTGAGCTTCTGTGTATCATGAAAGCTGGTTCTAGGTGCTGTGTGTGTTACACAGTCAGATAAAATGACAGCATAACACCATCACCCTGCAGCAGCATCCAGGCAGCCCCCCACGAGCCCTGGCAGGGAGCAGGAGCCCTCTCCTCTGATGGCAAAACGGGGTTTCTGTTGGGAGTGTTGCCTTCAGCACGGCTGTGTGCTTCCCGCCCATGCACAAGACAGAAAGCCACCCGCCACACACGCTGCCTACATGTGTTTCACAACTTGTTTGCTGTTCATAAAACCAACACGTGGAACAGGCAAATGGCATCTGATCCAAAATGCCCCGGGGCGTATTATGTCAACGTCACATACATTAAGAAAGTACAGCGAGCGCTCGAAGTGACTTCTAGTGTTCGTAGCCCTTTTCCATTATTCACATCTGCTGTCAGGGCTGCAGCACGTACACAGCCGTTGCATTGTGGCTTTTGCAACCTGGAGGAAACAAGAATAGCTCCCATCCTGGAGACTTCCAAAAGAACAAGGTGGGGGCTAACATAGGGAAAAAATGGTTCTCTACCACTTAACTGTCCCAAACAGCTTTCAGTGACACCTTTTTACCTTGCTCTAAGCACTCCAAGAACAGCACATAAGGTAGAGCTCTTTTCCCTAGACTCCTGGTGACATGGGATCACAGGTTTATTTACATCAGAAAAGGGCTGGCCCTGAAGAAAACAAAATATTAGAGGCTGTTTGGGACAGCAGGGAAGTCCTTTGCATTGCAAGCGCATTGCAGACCAGCTCCAGCACCCCCAGCCCTTTTCCACCTCCCCCACTTGCTCATCATTCAGATGTCAAGACTTTCTAGTTCAATTTCACAGTAAAAAAATCTTGATAAATTGCAGCGCAGTTTATTATATTTTTAACTCTCCTTTCCCCCCCTGCCTTCCTCCCCAGAGTGACTTTGAAGATGACATTTGTATTTCTGAATTAAAACCACATTTGCCCAATGCTGCAAAGGGAGGAAGCAGGGGCAGGAGAGAAACCCTTTTGTTCTCCTCCTCGTGGTTCCCCCTCACCTGCTAAGCTCCAAAATAATTCCTAACAGCTGAGGTTAGCCAGGGACATCTAATCCCGGAAAGCTGGCTCTGAATTCTGACACCAGCACACGGCGTTTGAGTTTCATTAACAGCCATTTACATCTAACTACTCTGAAGAAGTGTGAGTATATGTACAGTTATGTGCTTATTTAATTGAAAAGGAAAAAAAAATATTTATTTTTTTCATAAATCTGAGCCCAAATGGCATTGACAGCAGTGGCAACATCCATGCTTTTTAAAGCTAAGCAAGTTCAGGAACTGTTTTGAGGATGTGCTGGGGTCTTTCGAGTGTACCTTAAACAGCCATGTCTATAGGATGCCCAAGCATTGCGATTTTCAACCAAAGGGAGGGCTGAATCCTCCTTCCCTGATTTCCTGTAATGGAAGAAGATTGCTCTGTGCCAACGGAGCTTAAAGTATCTTGCAGAGTTTGCCGAGACCTGTCCTGTTTGTTTACAGAAGGGGCGTAAGGAGCATCCTGGCAACACAGCAGAGAGAAACCTCTTGGGGTTCAGCTAGATTGAGATGGAAGGATGTGGCAGCAACGGGCTCATGCTGAGGGAAATGCACATTGCTGGGCATGAATGGGGACCAAACGGGACATGTTGGATAAAATTGCAGGGTTTTTTCTTCTTTGGAGTCAGTCAGCAGGGATAACATGCTATTTTTCTCAGGGGAGTTTTAATGTTTTCAGAGAGAGTTCCCCAGCTGGCCCTAGGTATCTGTGACCCATCAGTTCTGTGGCACTCTTTCCCAGACAGAAAATTTCCAGCATCTTTATTTTTGGGGGTGTTTGCTCTAAGACTATACACTTTTTATTAAGAAAAAGCCTTGGTTTTGCTATTCAGCCAATTGAAAGGAGTAATGAAAATGTTATTTGTATGGGGAAAAGGAAATATTTTCCTTTAAATTATCTCATCTTACTAACTGATTACAATGGGACTGCTTGGATGTGTGCAGTGTACAGCATCCGGTTCCTCTGCTCAGAGCAGGGCTTCAGCCAAGCTGGTATAAACCATCCCAAGAGTAAAAGCTGTCAGGTATTGAGGGCTTCCTGTCCCATGGAGCCAACTTAGCTTCCACAAGGAAATAATTTGGGTGTCTGGAAAGAACCTGTCCTAAAAATATTTGAAGTTTCTGTTGAAGATGAAACGCTAGAGAATATTGATAATTAAAAACATAGTCTGGAAATAAAAAATTTAAAAAATATCTAAAGAAAACTCCTTCAAGGAATAGGTGCAGACGTCACTGATAGCCTGCTAGCATAGAAAGTACTTGCTAGTGATGAAAAACAATAATATAAATCCACAGTATGTCTGAATTCAAATCAGAAAGGGAAACATTTACTATAAAGGATTAGAGCATTACAGAACAACTCCTTTGAGATACAAAAAATCTCCTATTTGAAAGTGACTTGAATACAATAATCTTCAAGTATTCATGGCTGAAAATGTTTCCTAAATGCTGTTTCCAAAATGTCGCAAGACAGCCGCTATGTCCTGAGCTGATTTCAAAACCATGGCAAATAATGTTGTTTCACATAAACACAGAAGAAAATGTGACATCAACAGAAATGAAAGGGCGGAAAAATCACCCAGGTCTGTGTGTCAAGGATGGAGAAAAAGAGAGAGAAAAGGCTTAAACAGGAAAGCTGGAAAAGCCAGCTTGGAGAAGCAATGTCGTTCCCAGCTCACGAACCCATCCGTGCGGTTCGCGTGGTTATGATCTGTTCCCCCTAGGCTCCGGCAGCCGCTCTCACGGCTGCCTACTGCCAAGAAGTAGGTCAGAAACCTATTTTTGTCTCTGTTCTTCTGTGGCCACATCGCGGTCCCTACCCCCGTGCAGAGACGGGAAAGCCTCTGAACGGAGCGTGTGAGACCAGACCCATCCTGCACAGCGCTGGGCTGGGCAGGGTGAGATCCCTCTACAGTCAGTGGCAAGAGAGAAAAATTATGTCTTCGGATTGCCCCTGGGAATGTCCATCTCCCTCTGCTTGCTGGAGAGGGATTTTAAGGGAATTAGGGACTTAATCTGTGGTTAAGTGCCCAAACTTAACAGCATGAATCTGAGCCAAAGCATGTGTGATGTGCCATCTAGGAAGCCTGCATCCAAGCAGTGCAGAAGGTTTTGGTGTTCACCCAGCTCTCGGTGGTCTGGGATAGAGAGTAGCCTTGCAAATGCTCATGCTGGTGTGGCTGAAGTGGGGATGAATGGGGACATAAGGCAGAAGCAGGGAGCTGGGAATGAAACACAAGGAATTGCGTTGGGAGAGCATGTTTAGTGCCCCGGGGCTGCGAGCTGCCTGTTTCTGCCGCTGTCCCCCAGGGCTAGCGATTTTATCACCTCTGCTTGCTAACATCCTTCTTTCCTCTCCAGGTACCAGCTACCCTTTTTTTTTTACCCCCTCTCAAATTGTCCAATTGATTAACATAATTCAGTTAAATTCAGTAATTGTCTTCAACTTGTACTTACCTTTGAAGTTAGCTAGAAGACATTCCAAGAATCTGCTCTGATTTTCCTGCTATATCATCTAGAAATTAAAAAAAAAAACCAATAATAAACTAACCTGAAGGTACTATCTCTCCTTATGGAGTTGTCTTATTTGTAGCTCTGTGTCATGAGTGCCAAAACCCTCTTCTAGCTGCCTCACCCCTCTCCCGTCAAAGCGAAGCAAAGGCTGGCGGGGACAGCGGTTTTGCCATCCCGGAGCCCTGTGACCTTTGAAGGACAAGCGATCCATCTCCCTGTGGGAGACTTTGCGTTTTGCCGCTGATCAACAAAATACTGTCCCCAAGAGAGTAGTTTTACAAGTGGCAAACCTAGCCAATGCTTCTGCCTCGAGGCATGGCACTGTCCTAAAACTCATCTCTGCCGTCTGTCACCATTGAGGTGAGTTGCAGGAGATGCCAAGCAAGAACATTAATTGTTAACGTAGACCTCTAATTATGTTTCCCTAAAATATCTGCAGGGTTCACTCAAACCCAGCGTTACTTTATCCGAGGGAACTGCAGTCTCTGTGACATGAAAACAAACTGCAAAGCCGTTGCCTCATCATTCTGCTTCTAGCAGGTCTTGAGTCCAGCTTTTCAGACCAATTTTTCCTTTTCACAGTGCATCTGTCAAGATTCCCGCTCTGGAAAAGAAGATCAGAGCAAAAGGGGGCTGAGGAGAACAAAAGCTGACCCAGACCTTTGACCTAAACTTAACATAAAACCAAATGAAACCTTAGAGGTTTGTGAATGTTCATGAAACATTTCCACCTCCTGCTCCCCTCTCCTTTATCTTTAGTTTCTTTATACTTCTACACTTACTGTTTCTAATTGAAAGTCTAATGTAAAGCCCCCCTAAATTAATGGAAAGACTCTCACTGATTTTAGTGGCTTTTGATTCAGCCTCCCAAAGAAAGGAAATAATTTCTTTAATGAAAGTGTCTTTAAACTTAAGAGAAAATGAAACCTGAAAAGAGATAGGGAAAATCAGAGGTCAACTGCAATTTTCCAGCTAGCAGCACATGTTCTTGACCTGAACCACGCCCATGAGTTTGGTATGGATATTGTTAGCCCAGGAAAATAAAAATCACTGTACAGAAACAGAGAATTGCTGAGCTAACAGTGAACCCGTTTAGTAAGTTATAATGTCTGTTTGCAACAACTATAAATTTTGCCATTCTTTACCATCAGCTTGTGCTGTTGAAGAATACCGCTGGCATTTAGGACCTGAAGTTTCCATTTGTATGTGTGAGCTTGAGTTTTTCCCTTTGTACCAAAATTGCAACAAAAACATCAATCACATGAAAACTTTGTTTGGGAAATAACTCTCTGCTACTGATAGAGTTTTTAACTTTCTAGGTGACTTTTGTCAGAAAGGAGTCAGGCTTAATAACACCTGAGCTTCCCTGAACAATGCATTAGATGGTCAGAATGAGAGCGTTCCTGTCCGAGTTGTATTCTGGATTCATGGATGAGGGACTTGAGGAAGGTCGGTGAAACCAGTTCAAGCAGAAATTAAGACGTGGCTTTTCTTGGATGGCTGTTGTTATGCTGTTGTTTGGCAGTGACAGTTCCGATGGATTAGTGTTGCCATTTCAGAGCTTGGTCTCCTCTAAAGTACTGACCTGCCTCAAGCTCCTGTTTTGCACAAACTGGGTGTTTTGTGTGCACGGACTGGTATGCCTGCATATTTTACTTGTGAATACATGCGCAGCTTATCTAGAGAATTATTTCCCAATATTTATGTAACAGACAGTTTTGATTTTCACAGTCACTGGGTAGATGCACACAGAACAGTGTGTGCTCCAGAAGCTATTACTCGGTCTTAATGGAAAACACAGATGTGGGAAATGGTCCTAGGAAGAAGCTGCTAATAAGCAGTTATGGCTCGTTTATAACGTTTCTGTAACTGAGCATTATTTTATTATTATTTATATGCAAATTTTACACAGCATAGTTTTTTTGTCATTCTCTCTTTTTCATAGTTTTCTTTTTGTCCTCTCTTTGTCTTCCCCCCCCCCTCTCTCCTACTAGATTTTGGACTCCTCCAAAGTCCTCTCCAGTGTCAAGTCTGGAATGTCTGGTCTCTGCCAGCAATGCGCTCACTGTCTCTCTCTGAGCGCCTGACAGCAACGATGGCACCGTCTTGCTGCGAGACCTTGCGATGGGCACGCTGAAAGGCTTGCTGCCTTCAGAGCATCTGCTGGGAGACAATTTGTCTTTGGAGGTTTGGCTAGTTCCATCCATCCACTAAACATTGTTCATGTCCTAAAGGAAATATGGACTTTGACCCAAAGGTGCTGGCTGAGGTCTGTGGACCATCCAGCGCAGGGTAGCAGTGGTGGAGGGAATCCTCTGGGCAGAGAGACCAGAGACAGAAGAAATGGGCCGATTTGCTTTTTTCAGCTCAAGTTAGAAAGGGAAAATTCTGTCTGTTGGCCCAGTGACAATCTCTTTTGACTGTCAAAACTTAGAATTCTTGTCTTTTTCTCCCCACTCATTTGGATCTGCTTTTTCATTGGCTGCAATGGCTCCGCCGGTGTGTTTTTTATAAATGTTTGATCTATCTGTTTCTAGAAATCATACAGGGCATGACTTACTGGAAATGAAGCAAACTGTACCAGACACAGACTCAGCGCATTCTCTGTAGCTCATATTCTCTGAAGACTCATTTGTCCCTTTCCTCCTTTTAAACGTTTCCTCTCTTCTTTGTGGCCTGATCTTGTTATTTGTTTTATCAGCCATTTGTTATCCAACTCTTGGCAAAATATCAGGGAAATCTTCCTGACAGTGAACTGGGAAGAGCTTTCTTAAGGGAACAACAACAGCTTCTTTACTTGGGAGAGCTGAAAATGAGACAAGCTCAAGTATTATCTTTGCTGAGACAAAGTTTGTGAGGACTGCTATGTGCTGTGTTGGACTCAGTTGTGTAACTGATGAAGTTGTCCAGTTGGGCTTTTATTTGGTCTTTAAAGGGTCTGAGGTGCCGTTTCTCCCTGTAAAACTTGCCTCACTGCTGTGACAGCCGCCAAATAGGCAGTGAAGGAGGGACGGACTGAGCTGCTGAAAAATGGGGGCTGAGCTCTATATATGTGGCTCCATGGAGGTGGTGGGCCTTCTCATCCAGGGGTGGAGATGCCTTTCTGGATATGGGCGGCCCAGATGGTCATTAAAATGAGCAAACTGCATGCTTTCATCTCTCCTGAGTCCACAGCTTCCTCAGCTCAGATGAGATGGGCTTACACCCAGTCTGAGCCTCAAGAAACTTTTCCCTTTTGCAGTTTCACTGAAGGTTTGACTTTGCTCTGGGATTATCCTGACATTCAGCTGCTTCAGGGCTGTTGGGTTCCTCTCTCTCTCCTCTCCAGCTGAAAGTTTATAGCTGAGCTGCACAAGCATGTCCTGACTTCAGAGCAAACTCAAGAAAAGGCAGCTCCAGCTGCAGCTCGCAGCCTGCCAGAGAGACTCCCCTGGCAGATTTCCGACAAGCCTGTTACTACAAGTTCACCCCAACCAGCAATTCTGGCAAATACAAAAATTTGCATGAAGTTCATACTAGTTCAACATTAGCTCACGTTGCTGGCGATTCAGTAGTTCCTTCCAACTGCCTGAACCTCAACTGAAAGATTTAAGCACACTTGCCATGCAGCCTCTCTGAGAAAGTTGTGAAGGTGGGCAAGCGTTTAGTTTTCACAAATATGATGGTGCAAGTGAGTTTTCTAATGTCATCTGAAAGTATGGAAGATTTTAAGTCCTAATACATAGTTGTTATCTCTGCAAGATGTAACAGCACCTAGATTAACTTCCAAAACAGCACAGGACACAGAACAAGTAGGTTTATATAATAATTTTCATTTCCACTCACTGATTCAGTGAGGTCTTAACACCAAATGCATAAACCCAAATATTTATAAACCTTTTCTTTTAACATAGTTTCTACTGCTTTAACTGTATGTATTAAAATACAGCCTTTCTCCCCCTTAAAGCACTCTGTGCATTACAATGTCTAATAATTAATTATAATAATTACATTAATACACTCCGTACATTAACACCTTCTGCTGCTACAGAGACCTTGCAGAGCCGAGGATGTTCATGCTAAATAAATTTTGTATTTTGTTCCTTAAGTTTATCAGAAGAGTCTTTTTGCTCAGAAAAAAAAATCAGTGTTGGTCAAATTTTGGAGAAGGGTTTGCTGAAAAATCTCCAATTTTATTTCTTTTTTAATCTGGAAATTAAGTCAAATTTCAGTGGGTATTTAATGAATGGTATTATGCAAATATTAGCAACATAGCTGACATTTTCCCTCCTCTTCTGACTTATGGGAAACAAGGATTGATTAGTTGTTTTCTCACCCCTTGTGTTCGGCAAATCCTGTGTACTAGGGGTGTAGGCTAATGAGCCAACCTCAATTCAGTCCTCAGCTAGAACTTGACCAAGGCAGTGGCTTCCACAGCTCCCTACAAATTTCTGCAGTGCAAAAGGTAGCACCTTATCCAATGACCTGGTCTGGTACTTGTTCACACATTGCCTAGAGATGTACGCCAAGCTATTGAATCCAGGACCGCTTCCATCCTGCTGGAAAGGGCTTTCCAAAGAGGAAGAAAAACTCCTCTCGGTGCTGCACAGAACAGACAGTGGCTTTGCGGGGATGTCCGTGGGAAGGGACATCCATGGGAAGGGGTGGCTCCTGCCCGGTCCCAGGAATGGGAGGCATGTCCGCAGTGGGAGGCAGCACTCACAGGGTTGCTGGCTCTCACCATTGAGCATTGTTCAGAACAAACGTAGATGCTGTATATGAATGTAAAGCTTAATTTGTGGTTTTTACACCCACCGCATTTCTTGGAGTTGACATTTTCCGGAACTGTAGGGCTTTTTATCTCCAGGCTGTTGTTTTGTTGTTTGGTTTTTTTTTTTCCTTGTTCATTTTCTAGAAAGCTAACAGCCCATGTTTTTTCATCTACATAGTAAAATAACATGCAATCAAATTGACCCACGCTTTAGTCAAAGCAGCTGCATGATGCTGTGCTGTACTCAAAGGTGTACAAACCTGGAGGGCAGTGAGGACACACATGTGGTTGGTATAGCACAGTACAGCTGCACCATGACATTGCTTGGGTGGATGCTGAGAGATCTGGAGGAATTCCCTGGGGAAATGTGGAGTTCGGGAAAAAAATATAATATGCCTGCTTCACCCACTGTTCCGTATTGTCCCCAACAGTGAGAACAAAATGACTTTTTTTCAGAAATGCCTTGGGCCAACTGTGACTGAACGGCACACGGGCTGTTTCGTGTTCCTGATAGTGCCCAAAATGTTCAGGGCATTTTCCAGGTGGAAGGAAGTTAGAGCTAAAGAGACACAGAAGAGAGAGGGAGGATATTCAAAGCAGCAGGTATTTAGTGTAAGTGCAGTCTCGTTCATTCTAAAATTTCAGCCCTTTGTGATGACTTCATTGTTTAAAAGAAAAAATATTTTTCGGCTCTCTTAGGGGTATTGAAAAGCTCCTTGTTCCTCCCGCTCTGTGGCAGAAGATACTGCATTAAGAGTTGTACAAGGCTTTGACATGAGGTATGTAGTGCTCACCTCTGAAAATCAGATTAATATTTTCTCTGAGGATGGAAAAAAGATGAGACAGTCACCCTTTTTCTGGGAATTTCCAGCCAAACAGAGTAGCTATGTATTTTAATTCACTGGAAAGTGGGCTGCAGTGCGAATCATTGCGTCCCCTTGTTGGGCACAGGATGGCGGGTGTGCGGAGGTGGCGGGATTGTTGTCACCTCTTGCTCTGCTGTCATCGGGTGTGTGGCTTTGGCAGACATCGTGAGTCAAAACCCTGAAGGGTGTCTTCACACCCTACTGTACCCTGACCTACCACAATCCTTTTTTCAAAGCTGTTTCTTCATCCTTTACCAGCCAGAATGGTGGATTTTGGCACATGAAGCAACAAAATCAGACAGAGCCAGCTGGAAGAAACTGGTAGTAGCCCCAGACAGGTGTTGATGGACATTCCCCATTGCTTGAAAGTTTCTAGTCTAGTTTCAAGGACAATTTAATTTTCAAATCCATTTTCTATTGGACATGTACGTGTGAAGTCAGGTAGCAGAGATAAAGGCTGGCACAAGAATGTATGCCTAGCTGCCTGATTTCTATTGTACACCATCATTATAGTAGCATACACTTTGGACTGACAGCATTTTTCAGCAACAGAGTACTTTAGAAATATTAATCTCACATCAGCTATTTGTGTTGAATATTGCCTTATTCAGCAGGTGATGTGAGCCAATATTATCCTACTTTTATAGATAGCAAAACAGAGGAGAAAGAAAGATTAAGTCACTCACCTAAGGTCAAGCAATATGTCCAAGAGAAAACCTAGTTAAGCTTGGGGATTACTGCCTCCCAGTGATCAAGAAATGTGTGCAATATTTCTGAGAAACTAATGTATGTGCACCTACAATAAATTAGAAATGATACTAGCTTAGGAGGTTACTAATTCACCAGTGCGAGGGATAGTTTCATTACGTGGTATTGCAAAAGCCGGAAGGACGTGGTGCTTACAGACAGAAACGGCCAGATCCCAGAAAATGTCGCCATGTTCCTACTTGTGCAAGTCCCACAGACTTCAGTTTCTTAAAGGAGAGCTGGATCTTCAGCAGGTGATTAATAGAAGTCTAGGGTCGTGACAAGCTTGTGATTTGGCAAAAATGGCCAAAGTTTTAACTCTTTTAACCTCCTCACTGTTGGCCATTTGCCATTCCATTAGCTGAAAGGTATTAATACTGATGAGACTACTTCCTAAATATAAGGACAGGCTACATGATGAGGAACAGGAGAAATGGTATGTCCATATGACTTGTGCAACAATAACTCTTGAGGTAACAGCATCTCTGAAGTTGAACACTGACAATATAGTAATTTTAGGAAACTAATTATCCCTTAGACAGTTGAATAAATTTCAGGGAAAAAAATATTTACATCGAAAAATTGGCTAATAATAGGGCTAATGTATTTGTACATGCGGGAAAGCAGAAGCCAGGCCTTTTATTCCTTGACTTTCTTCTCTTACATTGCATTATGAACGCCATTCAAGGAAGCAACCTCTGCAGAACAGGTCTAATTGCTAACTAATTATGTTTCAACAAAAATGAGCAGGGTCCCAGATTTTACTTGGCTTGGATGTTTAAAGGCAAATTATAAGTTATGTAATAAAACAACAGAATCATTAAACATTGATTTACATGTTTATTTTGCTATAAGAAATGAAATTTTTATTGGAACAGAATTAAACAGGGGTTTATGTGCTTGTATTCCCCATAGCCTTTTATACTCCAGTAATATAGCAATATTGATAAATCATACCAGAGTTTTCAAATTTCCTCAGGAGTGACCTAGGCAAGAAACCCTTAACAACTTGCTGAGAGACTTTGAAATTAAATTCAGCTGTAATATCATCATGACCAATTTATGGCTAGTTTGGTTGCTACAAAGATACATTTAAAGAAAGTGAAATACATGGTGAGGATAAGATAAAACATGGATTTAGTATCATGTAGTTATTCCACTAAAAAGATTTATTCTATGTTCCATTACTTTATTAAATCTGGCAAACCCGCCTGTTTCTTGAGAGAGAGGAAACCTTATATAATGAAACATGTAAATACTAGGCCTTCAACCAAGCAAAACAGGGAAAACACTAGATATGAGATCAAACCTTTACATAGCTATTGAAGGACCCTGTTCCCTTTGACATCAGATACATTCGTGCATGTATATGAACATGCATGCACCAGCATGCACGCACTTATACTCTCATATATATATGTGTGTGTATAAATACATATGTGCTCATGCACGCATATGTTCTCCCCTTTAGAAGGGGCTTAATAGTAAAGTATCATTAAGGCCGAGACAGACATTATCTGGCACAATTTGAACCACGTTTCTGAAACACCCAACACCCCTGAAGCCCATTTTCGTCCCACTGCAGCTTTTGAACTTTCCGCAATGCTCATTATGGCAAATTGAGATTGATGACAAAGCGCAACATTTTGAAATTATTAAAGGTATTTGTTTTTCCTTTAATTTCTTTTGCCACAGAATGAAAAAGATGAAAAATGATTCTTTTTTTCCCAGTAATTATATGTCTGACTTCTCAAATTTTATGCGAGCAAAAAACACCCCCTGAACTCATGTCTTGGGACCCAGCTCATAAGCGTCTTGCTTTATCCCACTCCAGCATCATCATCACCTCTTGTCTGAGATGTGGATTTTCATCCTGTCCTTGCTGATTAAGACCAGTGAATCATTTCAGGCAGAAGTTAAGCTAAAATATTTCTTGGTGTATGTCTTTTTGTGCCACCTGTCTTCAGGTAAGTGGCTTCCTATTGCTGTTGGACTTTTTAGGATATCAAGTTTCTGTAGGTGACCTTCTCCAGGACTTCTCGCCCTTACCAGCCTATTTTCCATCTACACCCAAGGGGCCGACCCACGACCAAAGCACCGAGGGGCCAAGCCTCCCAAGATCATCATCTTCCCAGCCACTCTGTGTGGTGACCTCTTGGTGTCATGCACGGAGAAGCAGTTTACGAGAGCCCCAATGACTGACCAGAGATCTCCGCCATCCCGCTGTCCCATCGCTGCCTACGGCCCAGCCAACTGATGGCTGGCTCAGCGCCACGCTGCTGGTTCAGCTGGTGCCCTCCCAATACTGCCTGTACAGCGACCACGGTGAACGCGTAATGCCCACGGCAAGTGTTCAGCCAGAGGCAGCGTGAACCGATGCGCTCGCGATTTAATATGCAAGGAAAATGAGTCGCAGCTAAACGCATTGCACACACTCATTACGTGAGAGAAGCATCAATATTTCTGTAAATCCACCCAGGAATTTATTCATCTCAGCCTCCAGCAACGGTGAATTACCCTAGTGACTGGTGCAATTTGGAAGCATATACAACCATAATGAGAAAGTACCGTGGTTTCCTTAAAAGTAATATAGTGGTTATTGCTGATAGTTACTGCCTTTGTGAAGTATTAACGTGTGGTTGTAGTGCAGTCATGCAGCAAAATTGTAGGGGCTTGTAGAATGTTACTTAGCAACACTTGCTAATGTTGAGGTGGTAATGAAGAAATGAAGTAAAAGAAACACAGTTTATTGGAGTCATGAAATAAACTGCGGTGTGACTTGAGAAAGTTGTTCTGAAGGTAAAGATGTCTATTTCTCTTTTTGCCATGTGAATTTGGTAGAAGAACTTAAGAGCTGATTTGAAGCAACACGTTTGAAATATCTAAATAACAGAAACAAGCATTATGTTTGGGGGTTTTTATTGTTGCTGCTGCCTGGGAAAAGCATCAGAATTGCTGGGCTTTTGAGGATCCTCTCCTTGTCATTTCAAACCTATCCTGAGACACTAGCTGGCCAATTAAAATAATCTTTCCTTTGGAAAGCTAGCATTTGTCAGAGTTAAGAATGAAGGCTTCTTTCTACTATATCTATTTTCCCCATTCATTCATTTACATAACTCCCTCCACTGTTAATCAAATGCATGTAGGCATAGCTCAAGAAAAGCGTAAGGCCATAAAAATAGAGGCAGACGTTTTTAGTAATAGATGAACCTTCCACATGTTGCAGATTTGTCTCAGACACTTATCTTGGTTTATCTCCACCTGTTTAAATTGGAAAACTCACAAAAATCCATCTCCCATGAGATTTCCAAGGCTTCTTGATTTCGTTTGGATCAGAACTGCCACAAGAGATGCATTTCTCAGAGCACGTCTGAGCTGCTGCCAGGAACAGGGCGTGCTGGACTGTGCCACTTGAAGAAGAAAAAAAGTTTTCTTTGAAAAGTGACCAAATTTTATAAGCTTTAAAAAAAAATTAGCCTGGTTCAGTCTCGGGTATGATTAAACGAGCTAGCCTGATTTATTGGTGTCAAACAAAGAATGTTTGGGCAGAACATTATTTTGTAATGGAAAAAGTGTCAGTGCCTATCAGCACTGCTTGGACTGGATGAGGACTGAGCCTTAAATTATAAGAGTCTTTAATACTGGAGAAAAGGAAGACTGCTAAAAATGTTGTAACTAGAAGGCCATCTCTTAGTCTCCCCGATAAAGGCAGCTGTGAAGACAACCTCAACCACATCTGGAGTTCTGCTGATTAAATAATAGATCTTTGCCTGCTTTGTGCCCCGCCCTGGCCCCGCAAAGCGAACGGGAAGAAGTTTCTCATTCCTATCCCACCGGGAGTGCTGAGCCATGAATATGGAGTGATGGTTTGGGGAATGTTTCACTGGAGAAACTTTCTGTATACATGAATTTAATAAAAAAATAATATTCTCCAGTTGGTAACACAGTTGCTTCCCGCTGTCCTTTAATTTTGCACTTTTTCTTTTTTCCTTGTAAATGACAAAGTAACTTTATTTTGATTAAGTTCTTGTACTTGCACGTTGCCTTACCCAAAGCAGTGCTCTACCAGAGCATTGCCACCAGGACATGTCTACCGGGGACTACCCAGAGACGAATGGAAAATCAAATGTAAGTGCCCAGTGATGCAGGGGAGCTAAGCCTGCTGTTAATAAACCAGTCTGTTTCAGCACGTCCTTGTCCCACCAAAACAAAAAAAACAACACCCTTCTGAAGCATTTTTCATAGGAGAGCCCCTGTGCAAAGACAGCTATTCATGCCCTTCCTGAAACCACTGTGTTCATTTTTCCCCAAAACATGCAACTGAGGCGACTTCTGGCTTTAAATCGGCTTTATGACCCTTCGAGATGCCATTGAGACTACAGCTGAAGCCCTTAACAAGACAAAATTAATAGCAAATAGAAATTTAATTCAGTGAACAGGATAAAAATGCTATGGAAAAATCAACACTGACAGGAAAACTCTTAACATAAAAATTTATACTGGAATTAGGAGGGTTCTCTGCACCTATACACCATTCTCCTAGCAGATGTTCTGCCTGTCCCAATTTTGGGCAACTACTCTTGGTCAAAATGCTCCAGACGCTAAAAAAAGATGGCCCTCATTGTGTAACTTTTAGCAGTGTTTATTTAGGTGAACAAAATCGCCTTTTGTCTTAAGATGTTTAATGATTATTTGAAAGCAACTTGATGAATAAAAGAGCGTGGACTCCCACTTGGGGCAAATGTATTTTTGGAGTGATTCATAATAATTAATCTTTGTCTAAGTGGAATGCATTAATTTCTCCTATTGGTGATGACTGTACTGTTCCTTTTTCTAAGTTAGATGGTTCTGCTCCAGGGCCGTACTCGCTGATTAAATTGGATCATGACCGGGTACTCAGGTTATGTCGCTATTATCCAAACGATCTTTTAAAAGAACACAGAGTACTTGTTTTTGCAGATATCGTGCGCTCCGCATTTAATCATGGACCTTTGTAGCTTGTTTTTTTCTAGAATTCAGATTACTGCAATTTAAAAGCCTCTCTGTCCTTGCCAGTGCTCAGTGATATAAAATAAACCCGCACATTAAGAAAAAAAAACACAGAACTTGTCAAGTTGCACTGAGGGACAGAAAGAAAAAGAAAGCATGCTTTATGGTGATCTGGAAACGCCGACTGCAGCACGGCTATAAAGGGAAATGTTACAATTTGCTAATATTTTCCATGCAGCCGGAACTTTACTTTTGAGCGTGCTGTTACCCACGGCCGTACCCACACGGCGGGGGGTCCCCGGCGAGCGCCCGTTCCCGCGGCACGAGTGGGTTGCAGGCGCGCAGCAAGAGATGGTTCATACCCCGAAGAACGCAGAGTGTCGACAGGCAGCGAGAGGGGGAAGGGGAACGAAGCAGAGGAATCGGTTTCCCGCAGTCGCCTGCTGCTCCTCGGTGGGACCAGCCACCAGACCCTGGGTTTAGCCTCCTGTTTGCTTCTCCCAACCCTGCCGTGGGCTGCCCAACATCCCCGGGGTCGCTCGCGGCTGGCCCCGAGCCCGTCGGCGGCTGCTGAGCCGCTATTGCGGAGCCGGGCGCCTGGTGCTATTTTCCTCCCACTGCCTCCTCCTCCTCCTCCTCCTCCCGGGCGCCGGGAATACAGACAGAGCCGGCACAGCCTCTGGAGCCCTCGACGGACTGACGTGCTCCAAGTTCCTTTTTTAGTAAAATCGCTTTGTCTCGAAAGTGCTGCAGAGCAAAGCCTGCTCGCCCCCGCTGCCCCCCTCCCTGCGCTTGGTGTGGTGGAGGTGCCAGGCCAAGACGCCAGAAATACTCCTTATCCCCAGAGATGGAGCGTCCCAGGGCCCCGCAGCCCACGCCCAAGCCCTAGCCCAGCATCGGGTTTACCCGGAAAGAGCAGCCCGTCCTCCCTGCCCCATCAGGTCCCTCTCTGGTGAGGGCTGGTGGCAGCATTGCTCTTTGTTCTTTTTAAATGGGACATCTAAGGAATGGACAGAAACCATCAACTCTTTTTTTTTTTTTTTTTTTTGGCCTGGGTTAACAAATAACTTGCATGCAGCTGTAAAACACCATGCTCAGAGCAGGATTTCACTGGCTGCAGGCGGAAGAAATCTGCACAGTGTCATTAGGTTCTTCCATACCCAGTTTTGCCTTTTCTGTACTGGCCCTGAGCAGCCCGTGCTGCTGCTGCTGGGGCATGGCCAGGGTGCTGGGGGCAAGTACCATAATCTGTTGCTGAGTTTGGTTGTGCTCCATTCCCAGTTCTGATGTCTTCTGATTTCAGAACGGGCTTTGGCCCTAAGTCTTTGCCAGCATTCCACCACATAAACAATCTACTTGTCCAGATACTTCCTCCAGGCCAGATGATAGCTTGAGGTGGGGATGACTGGCATCAAGTTTCCCTCAGTGGAGGTGCACAAGGAAGGCAGTGCATAGAAGGAGAATGAGGAGTAGGTGGGCAGGAAGCAGAGCAAAGGTAAAAGGGGCTTAGGTTGCGGTAGGGGAGTCAGGGAGATGCTGGGAGCTAATGAGCTGCTAACAAGGCTGATAAGGAACATGTGGAGATAAATAAAGTGAGCAGTAAGCAGGAGAGGCGGTTAGACACAGGGTATGGCAGTGCACAAGGACATGAACAGTGACTATGAGGCAGGGGTGGATTTAGGGTGAAGAAGACAATGCTGGATAAGGGGTGAGGTTGGGGTGAGGGCAGGACATTTGGTGTTGCAGGTGAGAAGGGGCAGACTTGCATTCACAAGTTTAATGAACTGACTTGTTGCGTATCAGGATGTTGTTTTCCCCAGTGCCTGGTTGGAGCTCCGAGCTCCTGGTTCAGCTCTGAGCTCTGGCAAAGGGCCCCTGTCTCTCCCTAACCCTTCCAGAGACCATCTGCGTCTTGCCAGTGTATGGGGCAGATGCTTGCACGCACAATGCCAAGTGTGACAGAGTGCCTCTGGCTTAGGGAAATTATGTGCTGCACAATGATACAATCCTTGGTGATGTGAAAGGGTACTGCTGGGTATTGAAGCAGGCTTTGTCTTTTTATTTATTTTTTTGTTTATTTATTTCTACAGGTCTCTTGCTGCCCTGGGTGGCTCTGCTCTAGTGCCAGATCCTGGAAGAAGGATGTTATCTGTCAGACTCCTTCCTACATGATGGGAGGTAAGTCTGAGACTTCAGGGCAAGGCAGGATGGTCCTGTGATTAAGGTCTCATGCATTTGAATGCTGTCCTGATGAACTGGATTCAGCTTCCTCAGTTACCCAAACTAAACTCTTTCAAGATGACTGCTTCTGTGGGTTTGGCCAAGGATTGCTTTTTGCAGACATTGCATGATCCCAGCTGCAATAGACATTTAGGAATTGAGTTTTGCATGCACAGTATAAAGGGCTCTGAGAAACAAGTTTTCTGGACAGTTTGGACATCCCAAAATTGGTGAAACCCTTTTACTTTTATTCCCATTATTTCTTACCCCTCCCTATTCTTACAGCATGTGATTTAGCTGCAGGAATACTTATGTTGCTTTTGGATGACCCAATAATGAGAAGTGCAGAAAACCCATGAGGCTATGGACAATTTTGTCTTATGTGCTCAAGTAACAGGCAGCGAGTAAGGCATGGTGCAATGCAGTAAACAGCAAGCAGAAAACCAAACATAAAAATTATTAAAATGTACCCTACACTCTGTGCAAATGAGGGGTAGAAAATTCTTGGGAAAATCTTTGGGAATTTAGCTGCTGCTGCTGCTGCTGAACTCCAGTTAGTGTAAACATGGCGTTCGTGTAAGTCCTTGTACTTTTGGGGTAGATACGGTCCCATTTCAGCCACTCATCTGACACTGGATCATATTTATTCTGACACTAGGTGTTATGTTACACTGTGAATAAAACAGTCACTTACTGGCAGAGTAACTTCAACTTGCCTTGAGGGATGGTGATGTTACTGGGCCCTGTATTAGAAGCTGAAGATGGCTGATCAGTTTCTGCATCTCCAGACCCTGCTGGGAGCCTGAACTGTTAACCTGAATGCTCTTTTTTTTTTTATGTGTTTTCCACTGAAACAGTTTAAAAGCATCTCTGTTACTGTGAATTCTTGCTTATTCGTCATAAAGGGGGAAAAACACCAAACAGGAATTAACAAGAGGATTTTCTTTGTGACTTCAGTCCCTCATTAGGAGGTTTATGATCAGGCTTTGGGAAAGATTTCCTTGAATTATTTTAAGGTTCTAATGATAAAAACCTCGGGGAGGTCATGCACATGGTGGATTTAATACCCATTCAGAACCATCTGGCATTAGATTACATGCAGGGAAAGAACAAAATCTGGCAGTAATATTCATCTCCATTAACCCAGAATGCAGGCTGATATGATTATAGCAGAGAAAATACTCTCACTCTTTCACCAGGAAAAGCTCTTAATAGACCTGCGCTAAATTGGTTTATAAAACCAAAGACTTCTTGAAGCGTGGATCTGCCCTTTCATTGAGTGCATTTGCTTTGGCTTTTAATATGTATTTCGTATCTCTTTAACCTTGACAATTAATATGTTAAGGTATAAAATATCGCTAGGGTGGAAGATGACATTTGCAGCTCCTAACTTACTCTGTAAGTACAGTCTTAGTAGGGTAAGTATAATGCTGGAGTAGAGCCCATTCATGCTTTGTTTCTACCTCTTCTCAAGAGCATCACTGAGATTACGGTCCCAGTGACATCCTCAGCAAAACTCCCACTGATTTCAGTAGTGACTAGATAACCTCCCCTTAAACAGTTCCTCCGAGACCCCAAACCAGCTATGCGCTTAAGCATGTGCTTGGCCTGAAGCACACTGACTAGTGAGGGTGTTTGGTGCAAACCCAGTTAAGAGAGTGATGAATGCTGGGGAGATGGTCACTTCTCATCCAGATTAACTGTCTTTCACCCTAACTGCTGGGCAGGCTCTCTTCAGCCTCCTGTGCCGCTCATTACTCCTTGAATCATTTTCATCTTGTCATTCCCCATCAGCGCAATGGCTTCTCCAGAGATGGTCTCTCTCTGCCCTCCAAGTTTTCCTCTCTTCTTTCCTCCTCTCCCAGCTTGGTGCTGTGAGCGCAGTCAGATAGCTTCTCTCCTTCAGCCAATGTTACGATTCACTTGCTATATGGAAAGCAAAACCATATGGAAGACAAGAAAAGGCCATTTATCTCAAAGTCTATTGAGATGTGAACATCTCGTATTAAGGCTCCAGTTCAGCCAGGCTTCCTTGCACATGTTACTCTAATCTCTTTCCACCAGAACAGAGACAAACTCCTGTGTCAGCCAAAACGATCCTGTTAGCTTGTCATCTGCTTTGTACTCAGCATGGCCCTGTGTACAAAACATCCAAAGGAAAAAAAAAAAAAAAAATCTTATTATGTCTTCTCCTTTGTTCTGAGGAGTCACCTGTGCCAGCTTTCCCTTTGGAGACTGCTATTGGGCAAAGAAAATTGTTATCAGCCCGCAATAGGGCTGTAGTCCAGTAAATGTAATGTGCATCAAGCTTGGCAAAGGAAAGCTTGCTGTATGTTCACCTCTTCTCCCTGAGTGGCTGGGAGAGGATGATACTGTTCAACTGACAGCTGTTTTAAGGAAGGGAGACCAGAGGATGGAGTCCCAGTAATGCCAGCTGTGCAGCGAGCGCAGCACAAGGCCCAGGACACAGCTCCAAAGTGCCCCGGTGCTTCCTCAGCTGAGGAAGACCTCAAGCATGTAACCAGGTATTTAATGCTCCTTATCTGATATTGCCTCCCTGCTTCCTTTCTGCAGTCCCCACCAACAAAATGACAGCTCGTTTAATTCAGGGTGAAAGCCTCCACCTTTCACACTTCTGGAGATTTAAGAGATAAGGAGCCCTCTGAGATGCGACTCTGGTGCATGTCCTGCAGCGTCTGCTGGTACGCTTCTGCTTTCTTCTCTGGGGTTGTAACACATTCACTGATGGATTTATGCTGCAGTTGGAAACCAGAACCCAGGACAGCCTGTTCTCTAGCTTCATGCTCTAAACATAAATACACTCACATAGCCGTTTGTATCTGGTTCTTTCTATCCGCACGAGGATTTTATTATCTCTCTAAAATGGTCGTGAAGGGGAGCAAGAAACTGGCAACAAAAGTGCGTGCTCAAACAGGCACAAGAACAAAAAGGAGCAAAGGGCAGGAGGCTGCTATGAGACCACGGAAGTGAGAGCAGGCAATTAATGGCAGGTATCAAAGTGGCTGTTGGAAACTGCATCTTTTCCTACTAGGGCTCATCTTTTGAGTAGGAGCTGCTATCAGATCGCATCAGAGTCGCTCTGGTCTGAAGTGCATTTTTAACATGGAGAAAACTTTTTCCCGTCTCCACTTTGAACTTCTCGGAATGAGTTGCTATGTTAATGACAGGTCTTTAAATCGACTCCTTCTTGTGGAGCAGTGAAGTGACTAACATGGAAAAAATTGCAAACAATTATGGTTTAAATAAACCTCACCCATTGTGTTATTAGAAACTACCCAAGAGGAGATTTCAGCCGTGTTAAATTCATCTTCCAAACAAGTTATCCCAACTCTCCTGTGTGAGAAACCAGGAACCAGAGAGTTTGCAAAGTGTGGGAAACGCTGAGTAGTTCCAGGCAGGCAGCACTGAGCTCTCAGCTGCTTTCTCCGAGTCCTCACAAAGCCTTCATATTCGGGTCCTAGTTTTGTTGTTCCTTTGCCCCTAACACGCTGAGGGCCTTTTGACTATGCAAGAGCCCACGGGCTGAACAAGACAAGGCAAATGGGGGGTGGGCAAGAGGGGGAACAAAAAAACGATTGAAAGGTGCTTGCCTGATAACGTGTTGTTTGCAATGACTAGAAAAAGCCCAGACTAACTCCCTGCTATCTACTGATTCGGGGCTCAGCTGAGAGTAAATGTCTTTCACACCCCGTCAGCCACAGCCATCCTGAAGCAGCCAAGGTGCTTTGCTGGCTTTGCCTGTGCAGGCAAAACTATTGCCATCTTTCAACCACTGCTCTTGGAGAACCGTTCAAACTATCATCTCCAGCTGTTCTCCACTCCCTCGGCGATATCATCAGAAAGTAGTCGGTTATACTGAGATTACTTTAATGATATCAAAGGGTGTGGAAGAAGGCTGCTAATTAGTAAACCCTCAAGGTATGAAGATATAAATAGCCCTGGAGCAGTGAGAACAGATCCAAATCTGCAGTCTAACATTATTTTGGGATGAAAGCATTACATGTAGACTGATTCCACTAGAGAAGAGTGATTGAACTTTCCTGTTGAGCTGAACAGCAGGGCTTGTTTTGATTGATAAAGCTCCTTGTCAGATTGTGCAGCATATTATCAATTTATCAAGCCACCTGCCAAGCCTGAGCCAGGAGCAGCAGTTGCAAGAACTTAGTCTGAGGTGAGCAATCATTTTGGAGGGAAATTACTGGTTTGTACTTATTAAAATAAATAAATAAAATAGCACCTATCCCAATTTCCTTTGCCAAAAGCTAAAATGCTTTTGGGGTCCAGCCAAAAGGCAAAAAACTGTGATAAGAAGCTGAAATTCATCAACTGAGCGTTTGCTAGCAAAATAAGCCTATCCTACCCAATACGGTCATGGCAGAGGGGACATGTCAGGGCTGGGAGACATAGAAATTGCAGCATTGCCCATTCTTGATCTCTTTGCATACTCAGGAGCCATGTCCCTCATCTCACAGCTCTGGTGACAGTTCATTCTGTCTTTCTGTACAACTGCAACTGGCAAACCAGTCAGCTGCTCTTAAATGGCCATCCTGTATTTTGATGCAATTTGCTGTACTCCTCCACACTTTGCTTTCTGTAGGGATTACTTAAGGGTTGGGGTTTTTTTTTTTTTCAGTCCTATGCTGTGTCTGTTGAACACAACACAAACCAGCTGCTTGCAGTGGCTTGACAGCACTATCACCCTGTGATAAACTTACAGAACTTGGTTTTAAAGGGAAGGCTGTCTTAAAGGAAGGGGTGGGGGGGCAGGGGGGGCAAACACAAAAACCAAACCAAGCTTCCCTTCAAAATATCAGCCCAGCCATAAGCGTGGACTTGCACAGCTGTTCCCAAAGGCAGGGTCGGAGCACCGCACGTAAGGAGCGCTTCTGCAGGACCACACAAGTTTACTGCTATTCTTAAATCCTAGCCTTGCAACTGGGAAACTCCTGCCAAGTTGTTTGAGACAGTGGCACCTGGGAAGTATTATATGAGTCTGTATTGCATCATGAGAACCCTATTTGCACTTAATTACACATCTCTCTCCCTCCCCCCAATATAACAAGCAAGACAGATGCTGCATCTACAAAGTGAGAAAGAAACACAGTTTTAAAGTGGAATCTGACAGCCAGAAGCCTAAGAGCAGGCTTCAGACAAGATCCCAGCGATGAAGATCCTCACAGTACTGCGCAGTTCAGACCAGTGAATGTTGGTGCTATCTGTAGCAGTGATTTCCATGTATCTTAATGCAGCTGGGATTCGAACAGGTTGCCTTGTACTCCTGCCTCCTTGTGCTGAAATGTTGGTGGAAAGGTCTTGACCTCCCTTCTCTCCTTTGGTCCCTCTCTGTGAGCTCATCTCTCAGCCAAAAGTCTGGATGTTATCTTCACAGACCTCCTGCCAGGTGTTTTTTATGGTGCTGATCATAATAGACTTACCCAGAGTTTGTTAAGATACCATGCAAGGATTACCCCGCCTCTGTATTTGGGGCAGTAGGTTAATAGGCACCAATTGGGCTAACAGATCTTCTAATGCAGACTGCTCTTCCAGGGATGGGCGATGGGGAGGCAGGAAAGCCTCACACCAGCTTTGCTGGCCCATGCCGTAACGGCAGCATCACCGCGCTGTGTTTGACAGGAGGTGATCCCCTGTAAACAGACGCAGCTGGTAGGTGGGCGCAGATCCATCACCGGCTAACACCCGTCTGAAGCCCAGTGTGTTTATTCCCTGGAATGGCTGGAAGACAAGATATTTCTGTTTCATGGGCCAAT
This sequence comes from Sagittarius serpentarius, assembly GCA_034782735.1. Lineage (NCBI taxonomy): Eukaryota > Metazoa > Chordata > Aves > Accipitriformes > Sagittariidae > Sagittarius > Sagittarius serpentarius. The sequence goes on along the minus strand of JAVKLA010000036.1, from coordinate 16,731,010 downwards.
CCCAGGGTGCACTTATGACAAAAGTGCAAATCAGACTTTTAAAAGCAGTTCATTGGAAGTGTGGGTCTCCAGGAACACTTCTAACTTGGGCTCATTACTCACAGACTTGCTGTTGTGTGTACTTAGGGGCTTTACCCTTTTATCCTCCCCTCATTTACACGTCAAATCCCCCATCCCCTGCCATGTAATCCAAGACAGGAAATTTCTTTTCTGTTTACATCAGGTCATGGTAATGCAGTCACTAATCTGGCACAAGCCTGGGCTGCTGTAAGGGGGGTGATCCTCTTCCCACTGCCCTTTTCCCACCATCTCCCTCACGCTGGCTCTACAGTTCATCGGTTTGGGCTTTAATTCTGCAGGTTCTTTAAAGAAGCCCCGGAAGGTATGATGGAAAAGTATGTTTATCAGATGTGATACAGTTGAGTGAATAAAGTAGATGGTCCTCTACGTGTAGAAAATACAAATTTAGCAAGGAAAGTTTCAGTCTACCTGCTTCAGCGATTTTGCAGATAGTGATTATTGTCTTGGCTGAGAAGCGGAGTGCCTCCATATTTTGTATTGACTGTCCGTCTGCATGGAGCCCACTTGACACAAAGTTTGAGTTACTGCAGATCGCAAGCTGCCTCTGCACAGCTCTGCTGCACGGTGGCTTTCAATACAAAATGGAGGATCTTTTGTGGTTTCAGTTTAAAACTTGTCTGATTAAATCTGTCACTTATTTAGGCACACTCTGGATTTAAAAACAGGGGAAGGAAAATATATGTGAGCCAAAGTCACACTTTGACACTCTTTAAAATTTCCAGCATCTTTTCAGATGGTGGGTAAGTTGATTCTATAGATGAATCATTAAAACTTTTTCATATACGTTCATTTTAATATGTATTAGGGCTCCAAGCAAACATTGGGATGCTTAAAAAAAACAAATAAAAAGCCAAACAAAAACACCCCCCAACCAATCGTTTAGCTTTCCTGTTTACTTTGACGTGTGGTTTAAGCACATTCTTCTAAATACACCAAGGCTAGTTGGTGTCTTGCCTATTTGGCACATTCGGAAAACATACGTGTCTAGCTTTGCAGCTGAAATGTAAGTCATTATTGCAATTAAATGGTTTATATGCTGAGAAACACAGTGTCTTTACATAACATAAAGCACTGTTTACAATGCAATGCATATTGGATACTATTAGGTGAAAAAATATTTCTTTTACTACGATTGTAATTAATCTCTTCCCTGTATAGTTCTAGTAAGTTATCCCGCACTCTCAGTTTTAAATGTGTTTCCAATTTTAATGAAGTGTCTGGTTTAATGATGTGTCTGTTTTAATGACATGTGAATCCCAGTCAGAAAAAGCTACTTTACTTGGAAATGAGAAGAGGGTGTTTCTCCTCCCAAATCTTCAGGAGCTGTGTCCTGTAACCAAGTACCCCTGTGAGGCAATAGCTCAGGTTTCCTTCTGTACTGGAAAAAGCACCATGAAGATGATCTCATGGATATCACTGCTTTTCAGCTCTCTCCAGAATATGGTAAACTGGACAGTAGGTGGAAGTTTCCATGATTAAATTCCTTTCAGAATTGGGAAACTGATATTCATTCACATTCAAGGCTTTTTAATCTGATTGTGTGTCATCTGGCTATTTAATTATTCAATAAGCTGTGCTGGCCAAGGAATGTAAAGTGGAATTGCTGTAAAATAGCTGTGGTATGAGACGGTCCCTATAACTGATGTTGCTTTTGCTCAAACTTTCTCACAACTTTTTGGCATTGAATTCATTCTGGTTTTCACATCAATAACTGGGTAGTATTCAGCAGTGCAAGACCTCTTACCTTGTATTATGAATATTTCTCCTCGCGAGGGGTAGGACCTGCTATACTTCAAGGTGAGTTTAATTCAGCTGCTACATGGGCAGGCACTTGTCAGAATGAAGGCTATTTTAGTGGCTTGAACAAAAAAAGAAAGAACTGAAACTTCATGGAAAACTGTTTGGATCCTGCTAGAGCTGAAAGGCTCGAAGTGTCTGTCTCTGCAGGACTCTGTTGGACGTCACTTCTGGTTACACATGTGCCTAAGTATTTTGTGGAGCCAGGCCCTCAAAGCATGCAGAAACGCCCACGCACTTCCAGAGACTATCCAGGGACACAAACACTTTCCATTCTTCCCCCAGACAAACTCGCCTTGTCCTCGCCTCGCTGAGAAGCATAACCTCAGCAGCAAAGACAGCTTTGCCTGGGTGACAGGGTAGACGTGGTAGAGCTCGCCCAGCCCTCCTGGCGTGGGAGGAACAGACCACCCTGTGCCCTTCGGGGAGCATCTGAAGTTGGAGGCTTTTCCTTTGGCTGTAGCACATGTTTCCGGAGGCAGCTGAAGGATTCCTGGACTCTTGTTTTGTTAGTGGTATTCCAGCCAGAGTCTGCAGGCATCTCATCCCAAATCAGCTGCGCGTAGCCAGAGCACTGCAAGGAGCTTTTTTAGAGGGTACACTCGTTTCTTAAAGCAAGAATAAAATGTTAGCCTCCTCTGATCTAGCAGAAATATACATTAGATGTGCATGAGCATGTGTGTTGATCTAAGAACAGGCAAGAAAATTAACCGTGGCTCTTATGCTACAGGTTGGAGGGAAGATGGACAGCAGCTGACTCCTGCCCGGATACTCTGGTTGAACAACAAAATGGGTTAGGTCAGGGTTTTCCTCACTTGTGCTCTTTCCAGGTCACTCAGAAAGAGCTGGCCTGCAGCCCTGCTCTCTCCACTGCAGCATGGAGGATGGAGGGGGAGGTTTTGCTGCCCTGTGCAGCTCCGCAAGCTGGGGCCGGTCTGCCCGGCCAGCAGGAAAGGAAAAGTCCCACAGCATAGGGCTGTTTGCTGAAAACCTAATCACAAAGCAAACACTGAGTCCTGCTTAAAAAGATACGATTCACCTGCTTGCTTGAATTGGTTCTTTCTGTTGTTCCAGACAGATTGCCTGTGCCTTCAGGCATGAAGCCGATGCCTGGAAGGAAGGATGTGCCTCGATTGCCCAAAGCCCTGGTTTGCTCCGTGCGCAGCATGCTCGCTTCTGCCTGGCACTCAACTGATGCAGCACTTCCAGCCTGTCCTGAAACCTCCAGTCTCCGTCTCTGGGTGGGTTGAGTGCGGTTTGGCTGAAGCAGGTTATAGGGTGGAGCCGCCCTGAGCGCTAAGCCAGCGTGCTGCTCCAGCGCAGCAGTGCAGGTGGGGGCACCGACAGCGGAAGGCATCGCAGTGCGCCCAGCCCCAGCGACGGCCCCGCTTTGCAGGAGCCAGGGGAGCCTGGACTGGCCAAAAAAACCAATTGGTCTTGAGCATTTCCAGGGAGGACTCTCTGTACCCACTCAGTTTCTGCCTGTCTGCTGGCCAGTGTATTCTGTAGGTTGATGAATCCAGCCTACATTGACTTGAAGAGGTTTTCGTCTAAAGTTTATGTCAATTTTTTGAGAATACCTGGGTGAAGTTTCCTTTTTTCATTTGAAAGAAAAGAAAAATGAATGCATTGAAAGCTGCAAAAGACATTCAGGAAATGCACAGATTATTGTTTCAGGCAGGCTGAGCGGTGGGACTGAGTTAAATCATTGATAGCATCTGTTTTGATTTTTGAGTGGTATTAAATTGTATAGTTACACTAAACGAGTTTGAGTAAAGAAATCCTTCCTTGGTAGCTTCCCATTCATTCCTTTGTTTTCTCAATCAGTATTGCTATGCTCTACCAAACGCCAGTGCAGTTGTGTGACTACAGCTAGGCACTTTTAGCTAGATAAGCCAATGCTTTCTCATAATGCTGCAAAAAATACATATAAATAAATAGATTCAGGGACAATTTGTCCAACAAGAATGTATAGCACAGAGGGGATTCTGGAGTCATCTTCAAAGTGTATGCTGATGTTTTTAAAATGACCTATGAATGTCTCTCTAGTTTGTTAAGGGTCCAGAGGGATTTTCAATATGATAGATTTGGGTTATTAAATTACTGTTGAAAATGTGGAGCTCACCTCCAGTGGCAAATATTTCTGTGAAAACATTGGCAAGCATTTCATTTGGTGAACTTTCCTCTATTGTTTCTTTTCTAAAATCAAAATAAACAATAGAAATATATTGGATGAGGCAAGAAAACAAAATAAGCCTATTTTGTTGCATTTTCTGATAAGCAACACAGTCTAACTGCTAACAAATGTTGGACACATTTACTTTTAGCAGCTACTCTAAGTCCAAGATGCCTTTGAACTTGCACATAAACCAGGATGAAATTACGATCCCTTTTCTGCTCATTTTGACTAGAGCTGGTGAGAAACATCCCCCTGTACCAGCGCTTCATTGAGCAACACTGACCGACAGAAAAGCGCCCGATTCAGTAACGCTGTGATGGGAAGAGCTTCCTGGGGATGGATTTTTGGCTTAGAAAGGCAGCGTGAGTGGTAGAGGGGCGACGGGGGAGGTGGGCGCCCAGAGCTGTGACACTTCCCCAAAATGCGCCCGGTTTGGAGATCTGCACGGGGGTTTCCATCTCCCGACTGTCGTGCCGATAACCAGATTATAGTGGCAGGAGCTCTAATCTGGTGAACGTTTCACTGTTTACACAAATTAAGCAGTTCAGCAGGAGGGAGCCAGAAAGAAAAGCCTGTAACGAGCAGAAAAAGGACTTGAACCTGAGCCTCTTGCACTGAGATGGGTACTTGCGTGCGTACTTTTTAAATGAAAAAGACAGTTTTGATTTTGACCATTAATAAGGCCAGCCCATAGAGTTCAGAGGATGGATTTTGCAGTGCTTTCAGGCTCTTTACGGAGAATTTTGATTTGGCCCTTTAGTAATGGCCTCAAAATTTAAGGCATTTTCCTATGACCTCCTAAATTTCCAGACTCAGGGTGCTAGAATAAAATCTTCAGAGACTCCGTTGCCCTAGTGCACATGACATTTGTTTGACATTAATACCCTGCGACCAGAAAAGCTGGCTGTCTCCAGCAGTGCTTAGCCTCTCCAGCACCTTGTGCTGGAGAAACCCGGTCTGATTACTCATCCTGTAATCGTCTCTGGATCCCCTGGGTACCCTTCAAGGCAAAATCCTGTATCTGGCATTTTTTCTGGGCAGAAGGGCCCCAAGATCCAGTTCCTTAAACCCCAGACTTCATGCTAGAGTAGTTACATGCCTCCAGGCATTTTGTGAGAGCTCATTAACCCCAAAAAAGAAAAAAATGTGATAAAAAACCATGGGACACCGGAGTAGCGGAGATATGTTTTAAGCACAGGAAAGGTTATTTTTAAACAGCTCGAGGGGGTTAAATCAACAAACTCCTAAACTCCTCCCGGCAGACCCACTCCCATCTCCTTGGAAGCACGAGCTCTGGACAGTGTCCCCAGGCCAGGCCGCACATCCTGCTTTCCGAGCTGTGTGTGACTCCTCGGACGTGCCCGCGGAGTGGCTGGTAGCGGACTGGCCCCTTTCCACGCTTGGTTTCTGGTGTTACGGCTCAGTCCAAGTCGTCCAGCAGTACTCTTTCCACTAGGTATCGAGCGCTGCAGAAAAACCTCTTGGATATTTCACGTTAGCGTGGTGCAAGAAAACTGGGAGGCCAGATCATCAAATACAGATTTTAACGCAAAAATAACAATTACAATGTAAAATAAAGCTTGGGGCGGCGGGGGGGTGGGGGGTGGAACATCAAGGTCTACAAAACAAAGCTAAGATCACTGTTACTTATACTGTGTTTCCTAGTAGTGGGAAATGCTGAGATAATTGTAAAAACAAAATGATAAAATGTGACCCAGGTCAGATCCCTGAATCCTGATGTTTGGGAAGCAGAACTACATCTGTGTCATGCACCCAAAGTCCATTTCTTTGCAGCAAGATAATCAGCAGTTTTGTGGTCATGAATTAGAGCCAAAACAAAGTACTAACTACCATTCTGCAGATGCAAGCAGAATATATTGACACGTACGGGGCACTATGTTTTACAGTCACTTAACTGTTTTCTGCTCACTGTAGGAAAACACGCAATTTGCTCATTGTTTTGTCATGTGCTCCATAGCATTAGGAGGAGTGATCATTGATAAAATGGTAATAACCAGGGAAGAGTGCAGCTCCGCTCTCTCGCTTCAGCTTGCCAAGATTTGGGGAGCTGACTAAGCACTGTCCAGCCTAGGAGTGGACAGAGAGCAGATCTGGTTATCTTATATATTGAGTGGAAATACCCCAAGGGGAACTGCAATCTGAAACTAGCTCAAGTGGTTTGGCACATAATGTGATATAACCTTCACATCAATAGCATCACCCATGAGATGCAAAACAAAGGCCATGCTATTGTATAAAATCTTTCTTCCCCCTGGGCAGAAATGGATCTTGCTTCCTCACTGCTTGCCAGCTACCCACATTGTTTAGTAATTGTTTAACTGCATGTTGATGAATGAATGGTAAAACTGAACCAGAGCTACAGAACACAGTTCAAACGGCAAGATAAAAAGGATGGATAATGCATGGATACCAGTGTCCAGAAGTGAAATGTGAAAACGCTGATAAATGAGAACTAAGTTTCTAAATGGCAAGAAAGCAACACATGGAATGGATAAAAATTGAAGTGAAACGGGGGGCGGGGGGGGGGGGCGGCGGAATACGTGGCCTTGCTTGCCACGTGTTGCTGATTTTCTGGACATTTGAGGGAAGATTTTCGGGTTTGCTGTTCTGCATCACTGATGGAAGTATTACCCTTTCTGCTCCAGAGCCAGCCTAGAGGTCTGGCTTTTTGGGCACACTGCCAGCCTCCCTGGAGATGGGTCAGCCCTTTGGAGCATGCATGGGTTGGGCTTTATAAAGTCGGTGGGGCTTTCAGGATTTTTCCTACTCTCTTCTATTATTTTTCTACTGAAGTTCAAATTTTGCTTGAATTGACTGGAATTTCTTACCAGTTTTGATCTGGATGAATTTTCTTCTTAACAGGGAAGGCTAAAGGGAGTTAGCACCCATGTAGGAGGCAGGGCTATCTGCAGGGGGGCACAGGTGTCTGATGGGCTCAGGACATGCTCTATAAGGGATAAGAGAAATAAACTTTTATCTTTTAAATGTAATGCATTTAAAACACTGAAAAACTTATTAATGTTCTGCTCTGTGTATTTCTGAGTCTGGTAGCAGTGGAAGGTGAGGACGCATTGGCTCGTAGTTGTGATGAGCGATGTGATGCATTAACTCTTTTTGTCCTGCAGAGAAGCAAATCGAGTCATTTTATGATCATTTATGCCCAGACAGAGCCGTGGCTGTCCATGTGTCCCAGCAGCAGCTTCTTATGCAGGCAGCGCCGTGGATGTCAGCGGGAGTGCCTCTTGGGCATGGGACGATTCAAAATGACCTGTAACAAGCAGTAATCCAGAGACCTGGGGACATTTCCGTGTTCTGTTATGTTTCATTGAGTCACACATTCAGAGTTTAAAGCCTAGAGGGGATCATTAGATCATCCACAGTAGCCCCCTCGTACCTCAGGCTGTTTAACCTCACCCATCCACCCCTGCGTGAAGCAAGAAACCTGTATTTGGCTTGCACATGTCTTCCAGGAAGGCATTCAGTCTGAGTTTGAAGATACCAGCAGACAGATGATCCATCACTTCATTGGGTAGTTCATTTCAAAGGTTAATCCTCCTCACTCTGAAAATGCAATGCCTTATTTCTCATCTGAATTTGTCTGGCTTCAGTCCCTATCCAGTCATTCTCGCTGTCTTCCCTCATTATTAAATAGCCTTTACGTGCCTGATATTTTCTCCCCAAAGTTTCTTCTGTCCTATAGTCCAAGCATTTCTGAGTCTCCTTCAAAAGAACAAGCTCAGTAAGTTCCTGCCGAGCAAGTGTTACCCTAGTGCTCAGGTCACTGCATCCTCCTCTCCAGGAAAACACCTCCTGCCTTTCTATGTCCTTCAGAAGTCAAACACGAGCATTGTCCATGGTGTTGCAGCACTGTCCTCCCTGCTCCTGCACACCCAGGAAAGGCTGTGCCCTCCTGGCAGTGCGTCTTGGGACCATGCAAGCCCCTTTTTGCCATAGCACCCCTGGGGAGGTGAGTGACATCCAGTCCCTGCAGCTAGCTCTCTGTGTTGGATTTGGCGATGGTAAAACTCATTTCATCTCAACAAAGCAAGCAATCCAGGCGACAGACTGCTCTCTCCATGTCTACCATGCTGTGAATTCTCAGTTTGCACCCAGGTGTTATCAGTGATATTTTTTTACCTCTAGTCAGAAGTTTCTAATCGGCTTCCTCATAATTCTTTTTTTGTAATCCGGGGCTGCAGCAAAACAATGTGCTGTGTGTGTTTCGAAAATATTTTTGTAGTAACAGGAAAGAACTTGAAAACCTTGAGCCAAGGGAATTCTTTGTCTTTTTTCTTTTAGTTTTGTCTTTATTTTGACAGTTATGTCTCTATCTGCTCCATAGGCTGTTGCACAGAGAGCAGCTCCACCCCGATCTGGGCTTGGTTCTGAGGTTACAAAAATTTACTCACCGATTCACTCTATGCACTGTGGCTTTTGTGAAATGGATTCATTTAGAAGTTTAATTACTGGAGATTAAATATATGACAGTAGAGGTTGACTGGAACATAATACTGATGCTCAGCCAACCTTGAACCCGCATATTTGCCTTGCTCAGCAAAACCCCGTCAGATTTGTAGAACCACCAGATTTACCTGCGTACGTTTTCAGGTTGGTGTTTGTGGGAGCTGGCTTTTTCTTCCATGACTTACATGATGTTGGAGGATTATGTTAAAAGTACTTAAGTCTGCATCTCTTTTTCTTGGCTTTGAAAAAGTGCCCAGATACGGATTAAAGAAAGTTAATACTATATACTCAGTGGCCCTTTATACAATTTTTTGCAAGATGCTTTTCCATTTTTATTTTGCTAACAAAGGCGTAACATACATGGGTCAAAGCCCACTTTCAGCTTTACTGTGTCATAAAAAATTATGATAGTTGATGGAGAAGGACAGAAATATGTAATTTAAAAAAAAAAAAAACAGAAAAAATACCAAGCCAAAAAATCCCAGAAGGCAGAAATGAAAGCTGTAAAATGAAAAAAAAAAAAAAGTTTCAAACTATTTTAATTAAATTCTGTAATAAGCTCAAGAAATGACCCATGCCGATTATGAGGAAGCAATGTGTGACAACCCAGGCACATTTTTTTTTCCCCCCAGACTGCTAGTGACTGTGGATGGATCCCACCCATCCACTTGCTTGACTGCTTGGTTGCTCTGAGAGCAGCTCACGTCCCAGCCACTGGCCATTTCCCACCTGGGAACACTTTGCACGTGTCCATACTTTTCCCTGGGGATGTGCATTTGGTGCATGAGCGGATTTGCAAACCAACATCCACCTGCGTCTGCTGCGGAGGCTGGGAAGAGCGCACGTGGCTAACCCTGCTCACCCGGGGCGCAGAAGGGCCAGGGCAGCTCCTTGCCCCATCCACCTCTTGTGTCTGATGGAGCTGGAAGGGCTCCAAAGGCACATTTGGAAACACCTCCCCCTCGGGATCAGGGAGTGATGCTGAGGTGTTACCTTGTTCATTCACTAGAAAAGACCAGCTGAGTCTAGACTGCTCTCCACAGATACCGCTCCAGGCTGAACCCCATTACTGAGATGTTTCACCTGCCCAAACGATGCACTCCAGCGCTTAATGAGCATTACTGCAGGGCAGCAACCCGCAGCTTACCCACCTGCAGTGGAGCATTAGGAGTACGAGCTGGCCTCATGAAGCTCCTTAAAAGCACTGATGCTTCAAACTCTGCTGCCTGAGGAGGCTCCTTGGAGGCAGTGTGGGCTGTAGAGATCCTGTCCTCTTGTCCTCTCTTTGTAGGTGTTCTGCAGGGACTCCAGCAGGTAGGTAGGGACCCTCTGTGCACCAGCGCGGTCACTCATGAGGAGGCAAAGGAAGGAGGCAAACTTTGAGTTGTACTGACTGTTTCCCCACCATCAGCATGGGTATGTGCTGGCCCTCCTTGGTGCAGATGGTTTGCTCCCACCCTCTCAGACCAAGGGTGGCTGTACTTGCTGCTCATGCGTTACCTTGCCTTTCTACTGACACCACTCGGGGGCAAACAGTAAGCAGGTAGGAGGTTTACAGAGTGTATTTAAAAGCTCCTCTGTTTCCTAACAGAATTTCAGCTGGCTGTCTCTGCGCCGTTCTTTTCTTGCTTCACCTTAAAATATAGGCCTAGCAGTTGGTGCAGGCACGTGTTGTTACCCCCACTGATTTGATTAACCTACACTGATTTTAAAACAATACAGGATTTTCATTCCTTTTTTTTAAAAAAAAAAAAAAAGGAGAAAAGAAAAAGCTAGAATAGATCTAGCATGCTATGCAAGGTGACACACTCTGACACAGACCAGTGCTGGCATTGGGTTGGATCAGAACTGGAAGGAACTGACAGGTCCCTCTTAAATGTTGGTTCTTGTGCCACTGCCACGGTGATGCATGTCCCGTGTGTTATGCACCCTCTAATACTAACGCATGATTTTCTGGGTCTGGAGTTAGAAAATCCTGAGTTCTTCCAACATTTTCCAACAGCCAAGCTAATAGCTATTTTTGAGAAATGTGGAATCAACTGCTCTACCTCTGGATCCCAGAACACATCTCTCCAAAAGACACATTTCTGGAGACAGCAATATACCACAGCTGTAATTTTGCAAGGAAAAACAATAGCAGCATCCTCATACATCAGGGAGAGCTCTTTTATGTGGTGAGGTCGGCACGAACCCCACCGCTCGATAGGAGATTACACATCAGTTACGAAGCACCAAGTGCGTGAAAATGAATTGGTGTTTTGCCCTACCCAGCGGGTCAGAGCTGGGCAGCCAGGAGCGGCTCCAGCCCCCTGGCTGGGGAGGGGTCCCAGCACCTCCCCAGCAAGCTGAACCCCAACTGCAGACCTGACTTTATAGTTATCCTTAATGCATTTCAGCTTCTCGCTGCAGGTTTTGGCATGCGCACCCCCTTGAGGCTCTTGCATTCTGCTTAGCTCAGCACAGATCACTGGATTGGGCTACGCTGGGACCATTTTTTTGCTGGGGTGGCCCCTGCTCACGCACAGAGCCTGTGCAAAGGATGCAGGATCACACCTGCAATCTTCATGGTTAAGAGGAGCATGAACTTGAGGCGTACTAAGGACAGCTGAAAATAATTACTTTCTAACTGATGTGGTGGAGACTGGCCCTTAGAAACCATTTGATCTGTGTGAGTAAGTTTCTTAGGAATTACACTCAAATGTTGATGTGATGAACCATAATATTTCTTTCTACAGTTTTGTGGTCTTTATTGTCGCCATATTTTGAGCCAATTTTTAAAATTCACATCGATATGCCAAGGAAAACTTCCTGAACAAACATAGTTCTTGCATCTGTGCAGTAGTTGGTTTTCAAAGTTAAACATCCCTGCTGTTTCACGTTTTTTTAGGTGCCATCAGTGATTAGACATTACCATGGGCTAATTGCTTGTACAGTTTCAGTTTTTACCTTGCAGCCACCTTGAAATTTACAGCTGCAACAACAGGAACAAACCCCGTGCTCTCAGCAAATACGAATTAGTCAAAAGCAAAAGAAAACTGGTTTTTCTTCTGTTTTGTTTGCAGTTGTTTATCCAAAAATTGGAGAGCTGCTTACACCCCCTTCATCTGAATCTTATAAACTGACATTACTCCGGTCTGAGGCAACATACATTCAGTGTCAGCCCAGAGCTCAGCAAAGGCACCTTCTCTGCCTCACATTTATAATTAGTACTCTGAATCTCAAGGAGTTTCTTTTAATGCAAGGGATGCTGAACTCTTTGGTTAAAGGATTTGTGTGACTTGTGTTTTTTCATGTCTTTGATACTGTTGTTCAAACCAGATTTATGCAAACAGGACTCTATTCCTGCTGTAATTACTGCACGTACACCTAGGAATCAACAGACAGGATTGCAAACACATCAGGGGGAGCAGCTGACATTTAAAGCCCATTATGTTGCAAGACTTAAAAAAAAAAAAGGCATGCAGACACACACCCAGAATGATGCCTCTTTGGGGCAGCATTGCTCAAGGGTTAATGTCTTTCTCTCCAGAATGTATTTCTGTATTAAGCGAGCTGCCTGTCCTTAGGACAGAGGTGCCTGGACAGCAGGGTGTGTAACCTCCCTTTAGCAGAGCAGCTGTAGCTGACATGACACATCTTTCCAGCCTGCCCTGGCTTCAAACAGCTCTCCTGGCCCAGGCATTGGCACCCGAAAGAGCAAGGAATCACCTTGCTGCCTATTGCAAATTTTGGCATGCCGTTATTAGATTCAGATGCTGGAACATGTGCTAATGCTGGAGAGCCTACATCATGCCTGCGGATGTTTGCTAATCCCAAATTTCAGAGCCTCCCTGGTCTTGCCAGAACATCAAAGCTTAGTGAAGCATTGCAGTGCAGATGAGGAAATTACAAAGGGGCAGTACATGGCAGGTAATGGATTAGGGTTTTTCAGAGGAGTGAATGTTTGGACCAGGAAAATGACAGGTAATTATGAACAGTATGGGACTTGAGCTGGTTCCAGGATTAATTTATATCTAGCTGCTTATTCTCTTGTCAGCGTTTCCTCTGCCCCTTCCACTGTATCCCCTGTGGGCAGAAATGGAGGACCTGCTGCCCATCTCCTCCTTTTCCTCCCATTACAGGTCTGGCTCCAGGTGCTGCTGGGCTCGGACCCCGTGCTGGCTCTGGAGGCTGTCTGCTCTGTCGTTAGCAACTCTTCATCTTGCCTGTTACAAAAACATATGGGAAATCAGTCCTTCTGCCCCATTTTATGGGGGCAAATCCCCAGGCAAAGATCAGCATGTGAGCTCAGACACACACCTACTCCCACAAATGCTAGTGAATGCCAAAACAAAAGTAGGAATGAGTAACCAAATCTGAAGCCACCCTAGGAAACTGGTTTTAAAAGCATTTATCTGAGTAATAGTAAAAAGATGTTTAAATAGCCTGAGCCAGTTTCATTTCCTAACTCTAGGAATGGCCTTGAAACAAAATACTAAGCTGCTGTTTACTGGACGTGGACAAAGTGCAGTCTGGCTAAGCAGGGAAGTGGAAGGTTAGGCAGCAGAGGTTGGAGGGACTGTAACTTGGCCTTTCTCCCTCCATGCATAACCACGGCCAATAATACGCCACTTAAAAAGCTGCTTGAAGTGTTTATGTGTTGGTGAAAGCAGGGTGGGTCTGTAGCGAGGGCTCTCCTTGCCTCCCGGCTCAGCAGATGTGTGTGTCTGCTGGCTGGGCCACTCAGAGGGACAAAAATACTCTCAAGCAGAAGGTCATACTTGCAGTGTACAAATCTGCAATGGCTAATGAGGGCAGAGCAGTCTCTGTGTGTTGGAGTTAATATGCAATGTGATGTTTGCTGTATTTTTCATCTAGCATGACTCCTAACAAAAACCGAAGTAGCCCTGCTCCTTTCTACCCTCTTATCTCCACTTGCCTAGAGTCACCTCTGCTCCCACCTCTCCAAAACCCCTCGCCCCTTGTTGATTCTTAAAAGCCAACAGGGCCTCCAAAGCCATGTCATTCCCATACAAAAACCTTCAGCAGGGTTTCTCACCCCTACTCCTGAGATGTTACACAAGTACTGTAAATGCTAGGGGGAAGGCTCCATCCTATTCCCCCATGGGAATTCCTTGGCTCTATAAAGATTTAGGATTTGCTGTGTAGTCCAGGTGCCTTTTGATTGGAGTTGTGGCTGTGTTAGTCACACAGGAGAAGAGGTAGCATATTTCACTGGAGCTGCTGGGAATAGACCGTGGCCAGGAAATGAGAAAATGTGGCCCTCCCTCACCTGCATTTTCATTGCCTTCCTCCCTCCACGCTCCAGTCTCTCCTGACACCTCAGGAGGCACCCAGCGGCCTCAGGAAAGCATTTGTGTATGTGCTGTGCTCTCTCTGGAGACTGGGTAATACCTTGCTACTGTTATTAGCAAGTAAATTTATTTCCTTAGCAAAAAATGGCAATGCTCGTACTGCATTACTGGTGGCTCTAAAGCTGTGACCAGTAGGTCATTACATTATCTGTACCCCACAGCACCAGCCAGTCTGTTCATTGCTTTTCTTCCTCTCTCTCTCTCTCTCTCTCTTTTTGTTGTGAGCAAGAAATAAGAAACTGTCCTTTCCCCTACTTACCTCATTAGGACTTTAATAACTGAAAGCACATTTTTGGCAATTAAAGTTGGCAGTCGTCAGGGTTTCTTTTTTTTTAAAACAAGTCTGAACCTTTGCAGCAGCCTCAACAAAAAAAGAGGGTATTTTCCCCTCTCTTTTTTTTAGAAGCTTAAAAAAAGGAAGTCTGTGCCACTGTCGGTAATGATCTCGAGTGGAACAGCTAACTTTCTATACAGTTAGCAAAATTAAGGAGTTTACAGTTTTCCCAGCTGTTTTCTCTGATGCAACATAAACAGTAAGAGCAATAGCCTGCCTTGGAAATGCTCCGTGCAAGCCACACAATTGAATTCCTGTCTGATAAGGTTAGGTTATGCTGTCTGCTGCTGCTTGTTGTTCTCAAATTTCTGAGTCAGCAAAAGCAGCGAGGAGAAAACATGCAGATATCTTACCATCACCCATTTTCATTCCTTCCCCATGCCAGGAGGAATGCAATAAAATTGATGTAGAGATACAGGGAGTTACCAAGGAAGTTTTTGTGGCTTCTAGAGGAGAAGCATTGGGGTTTGCGTTGTGGAAAAAAAACCACTCTCGTGGCATTTCCAGAAATAAAAACTTGCAGAATAAGGGAGCTTTCATGCCTGTGTGTAAGGTGAGCTGTACAAAGCAGGGTCGTATCCATCAGCACAGTGGTCATAAGTTGCTTGGATTGGCCCTTGCTGTGAAATGCTCCATGGATGGATGTACCTGTGGGTGCTCTGCCCGTGCTCTGGTTAGACATCAGGCAGCTCTGGTCTCAACTGCGGCTGTTTTTTACCCATCTGCATAAATCATTCCTTGCAGAAGGCACAAAGCATGTGATTCCCTCCCCATCGTGTGGGAGTGTGATGGACAGCGAGTTGGAAGCAAGCATGGAGTGAGAGGAGGGAAGAAGGCTGTGTGCCACCAGGGTTGGTTTGATGCTGCTGTCCCTCTGGCCCGAGAGCCATGCTGGAGTAAATCTCAGTAGATCTAATTGTTGGGGGTAGGAGTTGAGCTGGAGCAAGTACAGCGGCGTGGAGCCAAAATATCATCCTGAAATAGCACCCAAAGGGCAATGAAGCACCAGATTTAGGTGCTAAGCGCGTGGTTTGAGTATCTGTGCTAATACTTGCTCTGATACTGAGATGGTGCTCTCCATGTGGGAGTGAGCTAGTGGAAAGCTCAGTCAGTCATGTCTGCAAGTGCTGCAATTGCACATGCCGATGAAGCATGAATGTAGCCAAGGACTTGAGCTGAAACATCCTCTGAAAATGGATAAATCCTTCTAGAGATCAGAATCCGCTTGAGAACACCTTGCCGGGAGAAAAACAATCAACAAAGTGACTCTATTTTTTGTCCTAGGGCTGAGCTTTCTAAAACAGCTATGGTCTTTCACTAAAACCAAGGCAAAGCCATGGAGGCTCTGTACTGCTCCAGTTCCCATCAAAACCCACAAGCCCAAGATGCCTTTACAGGTCTAGACATCACATACCTGCAGACATTGCAGCTGGAAAGGTACCTTTCCTGCGAACACTATTATTTTATTGTTGAACTTCAAGTGGAAAATCAAGCGAAAGATGGCAACGCTGCTAGCATCCGATTCCGCTTCCTGTAAGACTTTATCCCTCCATGATCTCTTCAGCTGGTGAGAAATGACAGATTTTGTGCCAAGGGAAATCATCTGAATCTGAGCATAGCCTTCCAAAGAGATTTTTAGCGAATTACAAAGGTTTTTTTTCCCTCCACTGACGTGCAACAAGCCCTCTCCTGCCTCCCCCACGCCTGTCTCTTTCTATGGCTGCAACGTCTGGTCATGCCCTGCTCCACAGAGAAGAAGCCAGGCACGTCTGAAATGTTTGTAGCTGTAGCTGCCAAGATACAGAGGGAGGCTCACTGGGTCCGTGCACCAAGCTATTAGCTTCTGAAAGTGTACCAAGTCAGGGGCTGAAAACGTGCAGACTGACAGGTCCCGTGCTAATGGGAGGACTGAAGGCAACAAGCAGCATTTTCTGAGCAGTTTTGAGTCATTCCTCTAGGCAGACTAAACTAGAAGACAAAATAATCTGATATCAATGGTGGGTAACCATGCAGCTGAGAAGAGAGCCATAGCTCCGGTGCTTTGATGTAGTTGGGGTACTGGCATTGATCCATGTTCTCAAGTGAATTGTGAAGAAGAGGATTCAGCAATGATGTTCTTTGCAGTCTTTCCCTCTGAAATCTTCAATTCTTGTTGAATCAATGCCTTCAGGTAAAAGAAAACGATATGAAGAGCTGGGAGAGAAACAGGCTTTCCGTGCCCACGGATTTTCTAGATTTCAGAGATTTTTCTGTTGCGCATCAACACAAACTCAAGGCCTCCCAAAAGGTTCTGCAGAAAAAAGATTGAAAGAGGCCTATTCAGGAATAATAGAGAGCCCGAGGGCAGGGCCAGCTGCGTGGGCTTTGGGAGGTGCAGCTTGCTCTGAGTCACGGTGCGGGCTCTTGAATTTGATTCTCCCACGTTCCTGACGAGCTGCCCAATAAGCAGGCAATTCCTTACTCTGCAGCGAGTCTCTCTTGGCGTTTGCTGAGGAATACTGGCCAGGACCTGAGAAACCTTTCCTGATGAAAGTCTCATCAGCATCAATACATTCTCACAAAGTCTTCTGATGAGCTGACATCTTGCAGTGTAGATGTTTCACTGGCAGAGTCCCAGCCTCTTCTAAATACAATACTCTGACAGGCTTAGCAGCAGTATAAACACCAACTTTGACGAAAGATGTTCAAACAAATATTCCAATATTGTCTCTCAGACTTTAATGGTGCTTTCGTGGTATCATCCTGTAAAGCAATTGAGCAGTTTCCTGCTAGACTGCTCAACCTTTCCATCACCTACAGCTACCGACTGCAGTGCGCTGAGGTTTGTAGCTAATTGAGAGATGCATCGGGACAGAAATCCTCTGGCCGCTTGAGTACCCTTATTCAGCTCGGCCTCGTATGCCTGTTCCATGCACAGTACACCAGATATAAATTTATTTAGCCTGATAACGGCTATACAGGGGAAACTCACTTGTAGACAAGTTTCTTGGAGAAACTCCTGCAGCTCTTTCAGAAATGCATAGCTACAAGTATTCTGTCACTGAACCTTTTCAAATAAGGTTGGAATAAACTCTATTATAAACTAATGATTCCCGCAGTGTTATCAGAACAGTGTTGTTAACATGCCACTTTAATGCTGTTCTGCCCATAACTTCAAGGTTCTTAAGTGTTCATGCTTGCCTAAAAACCTCAGCTTCTCTTCTTCAATATACAATTTTTAATCTTCATGGTTAGATTCATCTTGGGTTTAAACATGACCTTCAAGGCTCTATATCCAGAAAGCTAAATCGAAAAATCCGTGGTATATTTTGTTCATTCTCTCGATTTTTATTTTTTTTAAGAAAATCAGTTGATCCTAAGTGCCTGTCTGTTGTGAAAGACTAACAGTGACCAAGGTTGCATTACTTGTATCGCCTTTATATCAAAAAGAAATGTACTATGTTAAAAGCCTTATTGTTTAAAATTAAACTTAATGTTATTACCATGAAAAAATAGAAAGGGAAGCATTATTGCAAATACAGTTCACCAACAGAAATCCCAGACACTGGAAATCTCCCATTTAATTGCTGCACAGCTTGATAATGGAATGATTAATACGGAGACAAAAGAAAGTGCAGAGTATTAGTCTGGGGATGCAGAAAAAATCTTCAGGCTAAAAAACAGCTAATAATTTTGAGCATATACTTCAGGGACAGTATAAGAGAACCCAAGGATGGAAAACCTCACTCAGCAATGCTTTGAATAGGCATGGGCAGAGGAAATACAAATTGCCAATGCTGGGATATTCTTAGGAGCCGTTAAGGTTACCGTCGTTGGTGTGTCACCCTGGGGCTATGAGCAAGGGACCTGCCCCACTGGGGACAATGGCAGACCTCTCCGTGGGCGAGAGCAGGGTCATGCCCTGGCAGAGCAAGTTTTCCCCATTGAACTGTTCCTTTTTCCTTTCTAAATTATTGTTCGTTAATATCTCCTTCCTGCAGAGGCCCCTGGGCTTTGGCTCAGCTGGCGAAGGGTGGGTTTGTAAGTCAATTCCTTTGTTAAGCAGAACTTGGGGCCTCTTTGCTGTCGCCGTCATAAAGTCCTGCACAAACTGGTACCAACTCTCCTGCTCACCAGAAGTCTGATCTCTCCTTCCAGTGAGGAGTAGCTGAGCTTTGAGTCCCTTTGTTAGCTTTGGCAAACTCAGTGACTTCTTTAATCTTCCAATGAGTCTTTTTTTCCCCCTCCAAATGACTCTGGATCCTTTACTAGAAGGATGCTGTAAATCACTCCAGAAGCTGGGGGGAAGGAAGTTAAGACACTCATCCAACTTCTCAGCATGTATCTGAAACACCTCTCTTGCTCCGACCGATATCAAGGATGTTTTCACAAATTGCACTCCATGTTTTTAGGAAATGGACGTGAATTTAATAGCTTCCTTAATACTGCTTTTTTTACTGCCTCTAGCTGGTGCATATGTTCCTCGACTCTGTATACGGTGTGGCAACTCAGTCGACTGCAACTGCACGGACACCTGTAGAAACTTGGCCTTGAATGTGCTCATGGCCTCTTGGCAGGCCTTCTCCAGTTTATCTGGGACTGAACTAGCAGTAATTGGCTTTCAGGAAAGGACTAGTAATTTCCCTTTCCAAGCTGAGCGCCAGATTCTGGCAGGACACAAATGCCTCTGCTGGAAGAAGAGCAAGGCTCAAACTTGTCTGTCAACTAGAGCCGCACTGTGAGACAGGCACACAAGGCAGGATGTTTCTGTTTCCCTAGTTCCTGGTGGAGTTACATCCAAAATTTTGCCATATTCTTTGCTTAGAGCATGATAGTCCCAGGCCCCATTTTCTCCAAAAGCGGAGCACAACGGGCTGTAGCTCCGGCAGCAGCACTTGCACCCCAGGACCAAAGACAGGATCAGCCCTTGGTGCTGGCCAATGCCTGACTCCACGGGAAAGGTGAAGGTGACACCACCTCATGCCAGCAAGAGCAGATCAGGCCCCTTGGCTGTGAAATCCTCTCCAGTGGCTGCTTTAGCTGCAGGTGGTGGTGACAAGCAGCTCCCTGCCTGTGCATTAAACCCAGCACCCCTCTTCGTGCTATTAAGTATATTCTTCTGGGCTGAGTAAATTACCACTGGACATCTGTAAAACACATTTATGTGGCTAGAAGGTTTCTGTAGACAAAGATGGGTTAGCTCTAGCTACCCTCCTAGTTTAGCCCCAGGGTATGTTTCTGCTGTGGATGTCTCCAGTGACGAACAGCATTCCAGACTTAACAAAAGGCAAGAGAAGCATTTTTGGTCTGTGTTATCCATTAGTTGCTGGAAGCTTGTGCCAGACAAATTCTTATTGTTACAGTTGATTTGTGTGTAGATATCAATGGATATACCTCTGAGAGCAGGGGAATTCTGTATATAGGAACTCGTCTCCAATGGTTCACGTTTTTATGGCTTTCCGTGTACCGCGCTGGGTATTGCACATTATTAATACGTATGCTGTATCTGATTGCTAAAACCCAGGGGGATACATTTGCTTTTCCTCATTCCTCAGACTTGCAAAAGTGCATTCGTATGTTCCAATTTTTGCATGGTTACTGTCTTTATTGAGTTCATTGGACCATTCACAACATTGTGTTAGGCACATACGTATTTTGGAAGGATCAGAACCTTATTCTGACCTTTTTAAAAGAGCAAAAGAAAACCAAACCCCAAAACAAAACCCAAAAAACCCCTGTCATAACTTTGGGATAGATACAATTCTTTTGTTCTGGGTCCCTACAGTGCCTAGTTGTGGGTTCCTCAGCCATGAATCCTGTACCTATGTACTGCATTTGTTTTAGGAACAACTACAAAATAGCTGGATACAAAGGCGATAGAGCACCCAGGGGCACACTCTTCCCTCCTGCACAAAGATACAGTTTAAGAGCTCCTTTAGCCAAGTGACACCGCCCACGGCACAGGAGTCATGCATCTTTGTTGCACTGAAATGCATACACTGAAAAATTTGATAAACATCAACAAATGTCACAAGTTCCTCATGGTGCAAGGAATTTTTCTAATTTTTAAAGACAGTTTGAAGAAAATAAAGCACCAAAACCTTTTCTATTGGCAAGGGCCTCTTAAAACTGGGAATCAAAATTACCTTCTAGCAACTGCTAATACTTGGCAAACAAATGTCTACTGAGCCCATTTGCTGGAAATATTTATGCCTTGCTCTCAGTCTGTATGTGAAGTATATTGCTAACATAGCACTCATCTAATTTAAAGCTGGGAGTGAAGCCATTGTGTATAGTAGAAAGTATGAGTGGGGGAAATCCAAAGATATTATTTTCCAGGCCATATTTGTTTTTAAATCCGAGACATGCTGCAATCTGGTTATTCCAAAGGGGGAGAGGAAAAGGGAAATTTCTCAAGCAGTATTTTTATGAACTATGAAGATAAATCACTTTCTTCAGAGCTGAGTTAGCAGTAGTCAAAGAAGCCGTAATTCCTGAGCAGGGAAGGAACTCGATGTAACCCCTGGTCTGCACGCTGGCCGTATGCTGCACCCGCTCAGCGTTTGTTTAAAAGCTTAGTTCCTCCAATACCTAGGGGAATCCTGGTGAAAGGGAGCACTAATGACATCTGAAGTTACTAACGTGCTATTAAAAGCAAGCCTGCTGTTTAAAGTTGGCAGTGCATGAATCTTTTGTGATTAGAGGAAGAAGAGCAACAGATAACAAGATAAAGATATCTACCAGAGCTGACTCACAATATTTGCAGAGCACAGAGAAGAAATGGGGAGCTGTGCTGCTACTAAAGACCCTCACTTCATCTGTCCTCTAACATTTCAATTGCTTTGAGTCATGCCTGTGCTCCACACGTGCAGTTTAACTACTAAAGGGCCAAGCAGAAGCTGTGCTCTCTTTTGGCCATCCAGCTGGGTTTGAATTTGATGCCCGTAGGAGCCAAATGCAAACAGCCCTCTGAGAGCAACTTCCAGAGACGTCCTAGACTGCAAGCGTTGTTTGCTCCTAATGCTGTGATGCTCCAAAGCTCCAGGGAGAGACTGGGCAGGGCCTTTGGGAGGGGAGAGCATCACTGCAGGAGGGTCTGCACCTCTCCCAGTCTTTGCACCCACCCCAGTCTACATTACTGCTGTGGGACAGCCTTTTCTTTTACAGCTGGGCAAAGGGGCCTCTCTCCTGGAAGAGGACTCCTGGGGAGGTATTTCATCTGCCATCAAATCCTTTCTGCTGGCTAAGCTCAGTCAAAAGCACTGCGGGATTAACCCTTGCAGGCCTGATTCTGTTCAGACCCTTGGGTGACCTTGGTCAGGAGCAGCTTTGCAGATTTTAGGCATAAGCAAGCACAAGATCTTGTCTTTGATTTTGCTCTTTGGTGTCCACAGCTGAAAACAGGATCTAAAGTGCCAAAAAAATCAGGGCAAAAATAGAGAACAGAAATGTGTAACTCATCTAAGGTACTAGACAGTGACAGACTATATAAAATGTTATTGTTCAACAAACACTGTCTCTAATAAACTCCATTTACTAATGTTAGCAGCTTGGCAACTTGGAAACCCCAAACTCCAGTTAAGTAAGGAAACAAAAAGCAGAGCCATATGATGATACCCATAAACTACGCAGCTGGTTTGTGTTTCAAAATATATTCTACTTTCCATATTAAATAAAGCTGCTTAGAGTGCAAAAAAACCCATATGGCTTTCTGGAAAATGAGAACCAAGCTCCAAAATAAAAAATCCCTGGTCATGTACAGCCATTAAAAATAAAAGTGTGCTTTTTCTCTAACTAGCTACTGTAACATCAGAGATGAACCCACCTCAGTAGAGCGAGGCGTGGGGGAGCCTGCTGCTTCTGCTTCTGTTCCCAGGAGACACTTGGACCTTGGAGGATGCTGCAGTGGGAGCTGTGATGCTCAGGATGCCTGTGATATGCACGTAAGGCCAGGTCCCGCATCCCTACCTGCCATGGGTTTCAGTAGGAATGGAGACATCAGGGTTTTGCATGAAAAATCTTTAGTCCTTTATAACAAGTTGACCTTCTTTACCATCCTTATTGGTGCACTTTGACCTAATATACTCATTTCTGGTTATACCCTGAGATTTCTGACTAAAGATGATTTACAGAGCCATAAAAATATTGTTATAGTTTATAAATCTTGTATATATTTGTGAAATGAAGATATATGAAGTATATTTGTCTGAAAATATTTAAAATATCTTCAGTTAATCTTCAGTTCAGCTACCGATGGCAGGGAAGGAGACGGCCGCTAATTTTGCCTTTGGTTTGGCCAGTCTCCTCGAGTATTTCACTTTCAGTGCTTGTCTGCTTTTTGATAATTCTGTTACATGCAAAGCCCTGGAAAGCTCCCAGTTCTCTGTATTTCAATCAGCAGACTAGACAGCCTCTGACAAAATATAACTGTGGCATTGGCCTGTCACCATTGCCAGTAGTTGGTTCTGCTTGAGCATATGGGTTATGTGTGCCTGTGGTAGCTTAAGTCCTCTTGGCAGGTTTTTTTTATATTTATAAGTGTATTTATAACTCTGCCACGTGCCGGCAGAATTCCCCTTCTGCTGTGCTGGTTTCTGTACAGACACAAGTCACGGACCCAGGGACACATTTACAGGGGTGGCTGGTATTCTGGTGTTGTGGACCTCTGAGATAGGCTGGAGAGGTCAGATGGAAATATTTGTCTAAATCCACAGATGTCTCATTCACCTCTGGAGGCTGGAAGAGGCAACTGCAAAATTCTCATCTAAGTTTAGTTTGGATTTTGAAAAATTCTAATGCTTAGGTGCTGTTTTAATCTGAAATCGAATGTTTGAAGTCAGCTTCCCTGACAGTATCAGGATTCCCAGAGGGCACGTGATGTGGTAGCCCCCAGTCACTGCTCTTCTGGTGGGGAATTTCTTTATAAACAGCTGTTCTCGTGGAATCTATCAGCAGTTTTAAAAACATCCAAGTGATGTTTTACTGCGGGTTTTATAAAATAATTTTGAACACAGAGCATAATTTTCTTCTGTCCTATGCTGTCATAAGTAGCCTTTGAAGAATAACAAAACAATTTAAGCAGCAGTACTTAAATTCGGGAAAGATTTTCGGCAGACTGAATAGCTTTAGGAATCAAACCTTTCCAGAGGCCAGGATGTAAGTAATAACACATTTATACACATCTGGATTAATATGGCAGAGATAAAAAAAAAAAATTCAGAGAAAGTTGATGACATTGCCTATCAGAGTTGGAGACTATCAGTGAACTGATGCTTCTTCTACGCAATTCTGCCTGCTGCTTCGGACAGCACAGCTCTCCAAAGCCTTCGCATGACTATGGTATCATTCACCTTGTGCTTAGAATCTGCAGGGAAGGTGGTGGGGAGACTCTGGTTGCAGGATTCAGCCTGTGGATGGCCCAGCTGGGTGCCGAATGGTGGTTGAAGCAAATCTGTAGATGGTTTCCTTTGTGAAGGGCTGGTTTAGGTTAACAGTCCTGGAGCCCTCCGCACACAGTACGTGCGCTGCGGCGGCAGCAGTCACCATGTTCCCTGCTGAAGAGAGAATTGCAGTTGTCAGAACACAGAGCAGCATCTGGAGGGCTGGAAAGTGGAAAAGGCAGGATGGGAAGGAAAGAGGAGCAGCCTGGAGGGATTCAACTTCCCAGGACAACTGGATAAAGTGTCTTATACAAACTTTGTAGTAAAAGGCAAGTCTGCATTCAGAACTGGCAACGGGGTTGGGGGAGATAAAGATGAAACAACATCTTCTTTCTATCTCATAGCGAGGAGATAAGGACAAGGTGAACAAGCTGTTATTTTCAGGAGGAGAGCCCCATTTTCTGGATCTGCTGCCCAGGGGTCACACGAGCACATCAGTCTCAAAGAGGATGTGAGTGATGTTTTCAGCTCCAGTGAAGAAGAAATGAGGAGAGATTCACTGGAGTGTACAGGACTAGAACTGCAAGTCTGGAGACAGAAAATCTTGCTAATTACAGATCAAGTTATTTATGAAGTGTAGGGCTCCATCTTGCAGGAGCCAGTGGCGAGACAAGCAGTTCTAACCCTAGAGAAATGCCTCCTGAGAGCCAGCAGCCTGGGAGATAAGCAGAGAGGAGATCCCAAGAAAGGAAGAACATGAGTCAAACAGAGGAAGCAAATGGCAAACAGGAGCTGTCTGGAGGCGTGAGCATCCTGGGTCACAGTAAGTCCTGTGGAGAAGCCATGGAAAAACAGTCCATTTCTGAGCTATGGTGCAAAGGGTGAGGAGAGGAGCTTTGCCTTGTTTCAAAGCTTCAGTGACTGCAAGAACTAAAGAAGAAGAAAACAGTGCAAAGGGAGAGGCTTGCTGTGTGAATTTGTCAGATCCAGACTCGATAAATCCATGAGGCAGGAGAGGGCTGCCAACCGTTCAGCCGCGTTCACGCTTACACTATTGAATCAACAACCTCTTCCCTGCCAGCTGGAATGCCATCAGATAAGCAGGAAAAATCAGGTTGCAGAAATATAATAAAACCATTCTGAAGGCAGTGGGGCAACACAGCCTGGTGATAAGAAACCTTCAGGACAGGCGATGTTACCACTCGGGCTTTATGAGAGCTGCTGGCGCAGAGGAGTGCCACCTCCAGCAGTGCAGGCGGAGGCACGGATGGGGCTGCAACGCAACACCGCAATGCACTCAGCTTAAGCACGGGACGACGGTCCCTCTGCGTCTTATTTGGGGCACACAGCTTTGCCAGGCTTTATTCCGCAAAGGTGGATGTATTCAGGGAGGATTTTGTTTAGTCTTGATGGAGCCATTAAATAATGAACTGGCAAACCTTCAAAAAAGAGGCATTAATGCACCCATAAAAACCAACACAGACTGGATCAGCAGCCACGTAAAGGAAAGAAAAAAACTCCAGGAAAAGTAAAGAACTGCTTATCTAAGTGGAGGAACCACTTAGCCGAACACTGAAAAGAAGTTTCTCACCACTATCAGCGCTTTGCGACAGGCCAGCTCATGTGCACCCTGAGCCAGACAGGAGCCGCGTCGCCAGCCAGTTCGGGGGAGCTGGCTTTCCGAAAGATGAGCAGGGAGGAGCTGTACCCAAAAGCCTGAAGATAAATTTTCCACAGATTCAGAACCCTCCTTCGGCTTCCTGCTCTAATTCTTGGGATGGATGGTATAAATCAGCCCCAAATGAAGGGAGGCTGAAAGATACATAAAATATTTTAGGATATTAAGCCAATAGCAAATCAAAATGGATCAAAGCAGGGAGCTGCTGTGTGTAACACAGACTACTGCACTGACAATTCAAAGATTAATTCTGCTCTGATTCGGTCATGTACTTGCCCTGGCCCTGGCCATCTCTGTGTATCCTGGCCTCCCTCTGGGATCCAGGTCTCTCCCGCAGGTCCATTGAAGGTGCTGGCACACCCCACATATTCTCCTCAGCCAGGCTGCTTCAACAGCCACTCAAGAAGAGCCTGCCACTTCTGAGGGATACGAAATGCATCTCTTCGGGTCCCTCTGTTCCTGCCTGCTTAAGACTGAGTCATGACATTTACACTTTTGAACAGCCCCTTTTTCTCTCACACTGCCTCTAAATGCAACTGGAGAAAAAAAAAGTTCTGCATCTGCCCTCCAACAGGTAAGCAACAGTTTTTATGCCTAGTGTGATGGTACAATCTGTCTCAGATGTTAGACAATCCAAAAACTGATGTCTTTACGGTGGAGGCCTACAAAAGCATGGCATGGGCTGCAGCTTCATTTCCAGGTGAGAAAAGTTATAGATATGACTTACAGTTTTTTAGGAAAACTGCATATGTGTTCCCCAAGAAAGGAAGAAGCTGATCAGAAAGGAAATGGGAACTGACTCCATCCCAGGGTTCAGGCAGGACTGAAGCCAACCCCTCTGCATATCTGAAAGCACCTACAGAAACCCACCAGAGGCTTCACCTCTCTCCTGAACTCCATTTGAGTAAGAAAGTGGACATTGTCTTTGGACCTCCCAAGTTCGTGAGTTTCCCTCAGCCCAAGGAAAGCGGTGATACATTTTGAGACACAACTTATGCAGAGAAGCCCTAGAGATCATGAGGTTTGGAAAGAGGGCTTGGTCAAGCCCCAGCAGGAAAAGTACCAGACCTGCCGAGCCTGCCAAGTGCGGCATCGCCCCATGAAAGAGCACTGCCAGGCACCAAGGAGTCCGATAGGGAACAAAGGGTTTGGGGAGGGGGAAAAGGAGGCAAGTAATGAAGGTACAGGGCTGGGAGGAAGGAAAGGAGCAGCCTGAACTGAAAAGCTTCAGTGCATAACAGGTAACAGGAGAGCTTTGGGGAGAGCTCGACACATATTGGAAATGTTTTTACATGTCTGATCCAGACTGAGTGACCCTATAGGCAGTTGGCATCTTTAGCAGGATCCAACGGTAATGTCATTTAAAGAGAAAAGAGCTGTGGCCAAGTTTCAGAAGCGTGGGTTCACAGAGCGCTTGCACCTGCAGTCTGCTATATTACACATGCAGTCACTGTAAGCACATAAGCAGATTAAATGCAGACCTTAGGTGTACTCTTGGCTCATGCACTTCCAGGCGAATGGTCGGCACTTCTTTAAAGACATTGCAATGTGTTGTAAGTATATAGCCTTGCTTTCATCATGCCTTCAACCACATCTTTTTCATAAAGAGTTTATTTGACTACTTGACTGACATCTAACCCAATCTTTGTGGCAGAAGGAGTACAAGTTGTAACCGACTGTACCCGTCATAATGACCTTGCTCCATTACCCCTCATTTGCACAGCCCTTCCTGACACAGCTGTGATATTACCAGGCTGGGACTTCACATCTCAATTTTCACTGCGAGTGCGCCAAGATGGTTTTTCAATACTGTGCTTTAATCATGTTGCATCCTTTAACATTAGTGGAAACATGGCACTAAAACCCTGGCCCAGTATACATCGTGATTAGAGTACCACCTTACTGCTATTCTGCTAAAATAGGTACCTTCTGAACTGGGACAAATGTTGGATATCTCATATCTGGGAAGCAGATCTGAGCATCTGAGTTGTACCAGATACTGTTCATCCTTTGCATCCTTGTTTACTTACTCTGTTTGCTCTTTCCAGCGTGCATTCCCTGCTGCATTAACGCTATGATGCTAGCTAAAATTGCCTCATCATTTGTCTATTGAATTAAAAGATCATCGGGGCATTAAAATGTTATTTAGTAGCTGCTGTTTACACAGATTGGTCATTAAAGATTCCAAGTTCCATTTAGCTCAGAGCTTACAAAGAAACTCATTAAGCTAAGACTGCAAGGCCCCCCATTCAGCAAAGCATCTAGCATGTGCTTACATTCCATTAAATTCAGGGAGTTTTAGGCTCATCATTTTGACTTTTGCCATTTTGTTCATTGGACATTGCAGCTGTTTCTAGTGGTTATTTTAAATTGTATTTTTTCTGATGCCACAAAAAAATCCTGAAAATATCATCAAAGTCAGAGCGTTGAAGGCCATTTTAGAAAACATCCAGCTGTACCATTAAAAAGCTGGTATTTATATCCACAAGCTTTATACTTGTGAGGGAAACTCGCAGTGCAGGCTGTGCATTGCCATTTGAGAGGAGGCAGCAAAGAGGCCATGACTGGGATACACCTTGACCACTGTTGACTCAAGTGTTACCTTTCTGCAAGGTTGAAAAAACTTAAACCAAGTCACAGAACACCTGCATCACTCATTTATTATGTTATTCAATAGAGCTTTTTGTGTTGGCTTCTTTGTTGCTCTGTCTCCATTGATGCTATCGTAGATTAATTGGCACCACTGCAAATGTTCACAGCTGTCTACAAGATGTTGGTGAGTGCATCATGTCAGTCAAGCATGCTATCACCAAGGAGATGAATTTATTTCATTCTTCAGGAAGACAGTTCTGTAATGTGACCTAATAAAATAAAATCTTTCAGCAAGCGTTGGGAGAATATCCATCAGTCTTCGGGTTAAACCAAAAAACCTAAGCTTGTGCAGATACTTTATTATTTTAACAGTTATGCACTGAAATTTTAATAAAGAGGTCATGAGACAAATCTTGTTGCATAATGTAAGCAAGATGCCTGTTAAACTTGGGATGTATAGAGCTTCTTACTCATATGTCTCCAATCTGGCTAAAAAGGGGGCGAGCTTATATTTTTATATATGTATGCATATGTACACAGGTATGCTTTGTAAGAATTATAAAATTGCATTATGTCTGGCAGGTGAGGTGATTATTATTCTCTAAGTCACTCAAACATTTCAGCTAAAGTGACTCCAACTTGAGTGCTTGAGTTCACTGCTGTGCTTTTGTACCTTGCAGAATATGCACAGGCTGAAGCAGCTGCTTACAGTCACTCTGGATTCAGACCATTTATATATATACCCTACATATATATAGGCTGACCCAATAAGCCTACAGCTCAAACCGGCTCTCCTCCTGCTCATGCAAAAGAAGTGCTGTCTTTTTCGGTCGTGCGGGCAGGTGTGCCGAGGCAGGGGGTGATGGGGAGGGTGTAGCATGGCCATCAGGCAGCAGGCAACGCTGCCCACCTGTAGCCCCTCAGTGGCCGTTTGCAAACCAGCTCTAACGGAGCAAGTGGGATCTTTTCAGATCGAAAGGAAGATGAAGGTGCTTTTGCTCTGTGATTAACACGAGTCCAGCTGTTTCCTCTGAGAGGAGAGCTTAAGGAAACTAGTTGGTGGTTATGGTGGCTCCTTTTGGTTGGAAGGTGACCTGTGGTATGTGAGGCTGGAGGGAAGGAGGTACTCCTGTGTTCCCAGGAGAAAGCTCGGTACCTAGGCTACCTTATGCCTTTTCTTGCACAAAGATGGAAGATCTGCATGTCTGTGTTCACCCCAGGTAATGAATTTGTGTATGTATTTTAACCTAAAACATTGCTGGAATGGGAAAAGTGCCCTATTTTGTCCTTCTAAGGAGTCTTTGCAGAAATTCTTGGGTTATACTTCCTGAAAAAGTGTGTTTCTGTTTTTTTGCTATAGGCTTTTCATAACAAAAGCAGTATAATATATCCTGTTTAATGTTATATTGACTTACCATAACAGACTGCCTGTTAAGTGTAGCTGGAATGGAGTCATTACACCCTCTATCAAGTTTCAGAAAGTAGTAACCTTCAATTATGTCTACAGAGACTTGTTTTTCAAATGACAGAATAATTCATCGAAGAACACTAGCCAGACTCATTTTGATTTAGTTCTACAATCAAAAAGAACTAAGCTACCCAGAGCAAAAGCATTTGACCAGCTATGAAGTTTTCACTTTTTAAAGTCCAGCCTAAATGCCTTTACAATGCTTGTTCTATGAGACCCCTGCTTAAAAGCATATTACAAGCTTATTGCTGTAGTATTTCTCTTGAATGATGAGTATTACTTGAAATGATTGAGCATCAATGTCAGGTGCTGGTATGCTCTCAGCATTTCTAAGTTTTTTTGGAAATAAAGTAATAGAAAGCCTAGGCAGTGTGTGTATGTTTGGGAAGTATGAAAGGGGAAAAGGAAATTGGCTCATCAAAACCATTTTACTTCATTTCTTTTAATGCAAGCCTGAAGAATGTCTCCTGCAAAAAAGTGGTTTCCTGAATGCCATAAATCTTTTTTGCTTTGGCAGCCTGTCTTAATTGTTCCTAGCTTTGAATTATTCATTCAAAATATGTGCTCTTAATAACATTCCGTTGTGATTTTTAGCCTTCATAAGAGAGAGGTGTGCAGCTCTATCAGTACCCTGTACTCAGCAGAGATGTGTATGTGCATAACTTTTGTAGTAGCCATGATCCGCAAATCCAGGGCTGTTTTGTAGCCCTCCTCAGCGAGCTGCGGTGATGTACTGTGTTACTGGAAGTGAGTGTCCATTGGAGATGGAGGAGGAGATTTGTGGGGCAGTTTGAAGAGGTAGACTTCAAAATAAATGAGATGATCTGGAAATATGCCCTTCTCATTAAAGTTGTGACCGCTGCAAAAGCAGCTGAATCCCCACACCTTGTGTGGATTTCTTTGTGCTTTCCACAGGAAAAGGACCACAGGGAGAGGTTTTGATGCCCCCACTAAAGAAGCAGCAGAATTTGCACTGCAAAAGATGGGACACAAAAGGCCCTTGGAAACGAGACTCCTCTTTGAGGAGAGCAGGGCTGTATTCATACCACGATGCGCAGCACAGTTGTCCCACGAGTGGGTGAAGCTAGATCAAGGTTTTTCAGTAGTTCAGGCATTGAGCAATTCCTTGGTTCTAAGGAAGAGGTTCCTAGCCTGCCTCCTTGGGCTCGCCTCTCCTGCCATTACTGGGGTGGCCACGGTGTGTGGCAGGAGGTAGCCCTTTGCTTCTCTTCTGAAGAGATTGCTTCTTCCTATAGATAGGCAAGCAGCCAAAAGCCTGGCTGACCAAGGCTGTGGCATTGGTAAGGTGGACAGACGTGCCCCATCCCTTGGGTGGTGCTCTTCCTGGGGCTGCTCTTCTGCTCCTGCTCTGCCCAGGCAGAGGGCTGGCCCTGGAGGTGCCACCTTGTTCGTGTAGACTGCCCCTTGTTCAGGCGCATTATCCTTTTAAGCTCTCTTGAGGGCGCACAAACAAGGAGCAATCTACTGTCTTATTTTTCAATGTATGAAAAGAGCTGAAATTAAATATATATCCCATAATGCACAGTTCAAGGTGGGAGCATGCTTTGATGTAACAGTTAAGGCAAAGGGCTCAGTAGAAGTCAAAAGTTAAAAATGAACAAAACCAAATAAAGATACTTGAATATTTCAACTTTAGGCTATAAACTAATGATCGAACATATGAGATCAGAGAAAAATGTTCCCCGGCACAGCTGGTGAATAATTACTGATTAGGAGTGTGATAACTTACACAGTAATGCCAGAGATGATATTTGACTAAAGTGGACATTAATGTCCTGGTAGAGCAATGCTCTTGTTCCTTGTCTTCTGTAGTAGCAAGAAAATTGATCAAATGGCTTAATACACACTGGAACATACATATTCTGAGTTCAGCCACATGTATTGCTATCACATGTAATTATTGCTTATGGTATAGATCTCTTTAAAGGTCTTTCAGTCAGAGTTAACAGCCCTGTTGTACTGACCTACTTATAAACATTGTTTTAGACTTGGCTGCCATGCAGCAGCTGGTGTGCAATCTGAAAATCTAGCTTCTTTCTTCACAGACCCTATAGATTAATGGCAGAAAGATCTCTAAGTCTCAATTACGTTAGCACTCTTTCTCCCAGTTTAAAGAGAAAGGGGTGAGGAAGGCAGGGTACTTGGTGTTCTCAGTCTGGCTTCTTTTATTGTTGAAAGTGGGGAAGTTTGAGTCCCCACCCCTGTGGAACTTCATTAATACTTCTCCCAGGTGAACTTAGCCCCTCACAAAAGGGTTCTTTGTATTTTGTCTTTAACCAGCTCTTTGTTTGGGCAGATATCCAGGCCAGTAAGAAAAAAAAAAAGTCAATATTCTCTGTTGAAACTTACAGCAGGAAAAAGCCACTGATTCAAAAGAGAGTTTCAGAGACAATATGGTTATAATTGGACATAGAAATAAATGCATGGGTATATGTACACATGAGGAAGAAGAACAGAATTTACATTGAAAAACATAAATTTCTCTCAACGACAAAAAACTAGACATTAGGGACCTTGTTTTATTAAAAAGGAAAAAAAAAAGCCACAAGTGCTTTGCCCAAATGGATATGGGTCTCATGCAGCTGAGCAGTTGTAATTCCTATTTATAGTACCCAGTAAGATGAAAATAGCCAGAAGTTGCCTTTAAACCCCCCGACCCGATACCAACATTTTTGCAATGTGTATGTGGCTATGGATGAAGGGAGAAATGCAGAACTCTCTTAATCCAGGCACGCTTTCCACCGGGTAGAAGTTAATGGTGCATTTGGGAGTGTCTGTACCTGTGAATCGCTGCCGGCAGGATTCACACCGCTTGTTCTGTGGGATGGACTGGGACCACCGGCAGCAGCGCTGCATTTGCTCTGCGTGCAGCAGAAATTTTCCTGCTCCTCTGAACTATTGCACGTAGGTTGTGCGTTAATGCCTTAAGTGGCTCAATCCTATTCATTTTTCTCCTGGCCCCTCTACTGATAATTGATATCCCAAAGAGCCTTGTACTGGTAAGAACTTCTGGAGAGAGACTGAAAACAGGCGGCTTTAATATGAGCTTCTTCTTGAGCTTGCAAGAATAGAGGACAGATACTGTGACATGTAGGGCTGGTGTCATCGTGTCTCCTGTCATCATGATATCTGAGCATCTGTGGCTTCAATATAGTTATTCTCCTAATGCAGAAGGCAGAGAAATACTACTGTCCTCATTCTAACAGTGTGGTGTTAAAGCAGTAGGAATTGCAACCAGATTCATCAAAATATTTCAGTGCCTAATTAAGGAAAGGACAATAAATACAGGAGTTTAAATCTAAGACTAGCATCCTACCTGCCAGGCCAGATTTTTTTCTCTAAAACAGTTCATAAGTGATTGTCTCATCCTGTAGGTGTCGCAGTGAGGTTCCTCTTCCTTAATGCAGACACTTATCTAAATAAATTTGCTTCCCCTGGTAAACTTGTCATCTGTAGTTATGGAAGTGGAAGAAGGAATAAGGAAAGTACTATAGCCAGGCTAGTTTTCATTTTTGAGTTTGAATAGACTGTCTCTTCCTGGACAGACCCCCTACACCTGAGCATGT
Organism: Sagittarius serpentarius; assembly: GCA_034782735.1. Taxonomy (NCBI): domain Eukaryota; kingdom Metazoa; phylum Chordata; class Aves; order Accipitriformes; family Sagittariidae; genus Sagittarius; species Sagittarius serpentarius. Next base: position 16,698,096 of record JAVKLA010000036.1, on the reverse strand, counting down.
GAATTTTTTTAAAATATTTTTTCCTTCCTCCCATGGGGAGAACATGCAACAGCCTTGGTAGACAGCCATCAGGCTTTGTGATGCTATTCTGGCACTGAACTGAGAGCCATCAGTGGCATGCCTTTTTCTAAAGAGCAAAAAGGAGGAAAAATAAATTTAAAAAAGATCCAAACAACTTGCATTTACTTCATCTCACCAGAATGTAAACTAAAGTGAATCTTTGATGTTACATGCACAGATGTTGTAGTCTACATATCTCATGGCAGGCACCAAGCGAGAAGTGACGGAACGGCAGGAAGTTGAGTAGACCACAAACATCCAACCCTACGGGGATGGCCTGGAGCAGCAACCTACACAAACACAACGATCTCACCCCATTCTTAATTAAAGCAGTGCTTTCCAAGACATGATAGAAAATTGGGGCTGTACTTGGAATCTGATTTTTAGCTGTGGTTATTGATGCTAAAGCAAGATTTGGGGCCAGGCACCCGCCCAGAGAGATGCATTTATTGCAGTCTGCCTGCATGCAATAAGGTCTGATATCTGGGTGCTTTTTAAAGAGTTACAGATTTTTGGATAACCAAAGAGCTAACATATGTCAGTTGTTTGCCAATGAATTTAACCATTTTATTAGCTAGGCAGATACTCCTATTTCACAATTTATTATCCTTTCTGTTCTTGGAGTATCTGTAAGCAGGGAGGATGTCTTCCTCTTGTCATACAAATAAACTTGCAAAAATTATTTTAAGGGATATTTGGACTTAATCACAGACTCCTGACTCCACATATTTTATGCTCGGTCTTAACGTGGAGTTTAAATCAACCAGTACTCATCAGTTACATTCATATTTCAGGTCTGGGATTTGAATGTGCAGTGTTACAGAGGTCAGATGTATTGTAAAGGGGTCAAAGTAGGAAACTATATGTGGACATTTGTAGGGCAGTGTGGCATGAGAAATATGAGAAATTGTGAATGCCTGTATTCAGTGAAATGCACCCAAAAAACTCCAAACCTATTCCTTTATGGGCCAGCAGAGCTTGGCTTTTCTCTTGCTGCAAAATGATTGCACGCATTTACACAGTCCTCCCATGGAAATGCGTGTTCCACCTTTGTGTTGTTCATTCAATTCCCCTTTTGAATCCCGGGTGGCTTTGGGAGCAGCATCTCGTACTATGTTAGCAGCAGCGCTCCATCCTCTGAATGACTTCTGGGGGCAATGCTTGAGCTTACAAGCTTGAAATTCTTACTGCAAGCGCTGATGCAGCAAACTCCAGAGGAAGAGTCTGGCTGGAACAAACTCATTTCAAATGCAATCATAATGCTCACAGGTGATTTTTATTTCTCTTGTGCTCTTCTCTCCATTGCCTGTGTGCTTCCCTGTGAACTGCTGTGATGAGACACTAGCACGCTGCGTGATGAAAATCCAGTGTTAGACCCATGCAAGAATAAGGTGTTATATATGATGGATGTGGTTGGATTCTATGGAGTGCATCCGTAATGCTACTGCCATTGTCATTAATACACTCCTTCAACTTTTGATGGTTTTGATGTTGAGAGTGGATTGTTCTAATTTCTTCAGATTTGATAGTTTAGATAAAAAGTTCAAGGTGGTAGGAGAATGCCAAATGTATTTGGACATAAATATTACAAAAAAATGTGGATAAAAAGATAAGGGCAATCTGTCAAGAAATGTAGCACGATAGCTGTTAAATGTTACCAATTTATCACCAATATTAGTATTCCTGGGGGCGGGGAATGTTTCGTATCTGTACTGCTGGGAGTGCTCCCAGTGGAGAGTTGGAGGGGACATGCTTGTGACAATGCACTGCTTCTAATCAGCTATACAAATGTTGGCTAATAGCAGCAAATTTATCATCTGAAATTATTCCCTCCAAGTAGTTTTTTTATTGTAATACCAGGAAACTAGATTATTTTTTTTAAGTGCTTTATTGAAATCATCTGGATATACTCTACCTAATAAAACAGTAGTCTATGGCTGCTGGACATCCTGTGAGAAAGAAGAATTAATCAGATATGCACAGACACTATAAAGGGGAATGGAAGTTGTATCAGTTGCTGTAACGTAATGGCAAATACGTTGGATCTGGGCGTCAGTGGGTGTAAGATGGTTTAAGCACAGGGCTGGTCACTGGAGCCATATCCACTTTCCCCAGCTGAAGATGGCGTATTTGTGTCACAGTTGCTCACATACTCGAAACAAACCAAGCAGGAACACTGGTACAAATGTTTCAGGCGTTATTTTATTTCCCTTGCAGTCAGCAAAAGCAGTATTTGGAAGCTGTTCTGGGTGGAAATCCTTCCAAGTGAGAGGCTTGAACATGAGCAGCCTATTGTCTTCTGCTTGCCCAGACTCTCTTGCAAAGAAAGACGTGGTGCATTGCGGGGTGCTTCAGAGATGTGTGTGTTGAGCCATCTTGGATGGCTCATTGTCTGATCTGTGCACAGAGCAACTCTGGCTTTGCTGTACGCAAGAAGCAACTGCAAATTTTCTTCCCAAGTCTGAAAATGCAGAAACAGAGAGCTGCTATTCAGGATGTCTGATTTTGCACTGTGCAAGAAAATAATGGCTTGCCCACATGTCCCTGGCCATCTAAATGTCCAGGATGCTCCGCAGAGGTGCAGAGAGCCCTCTTTCGAGAGCTACTTGTATAATTTAGGTTTGTATTAGGAAAAATCTTCCTTCTTGGTTGTTCTGCATATGGTATTGCAGTTGTCTCATTGCTGTAATATCTAACAGATCACTAATCGTGCACTAAGTGACGTGGCTAATACAGACCCTGTGTGTTTCTCATCCAGGGGCAAATATCCATTTGCTGGTTTGATTTTAGGGAGGTGTGTTTTTCCCCTCAAACTTGTTTGCTGTTCTGTCTCTTGCAGAAGAGAGACCTGGTTAAAAATGCCTTACTTCTCAGAGAACTTTTTTTTTTTTTTCAATGGATGAGGAGGAAAGTCAGTAAAATCAAATTGATCAATGCTTTTATGCAGATTATTTCTTTCTTTACTCCCTGAAGATAGCTGGGGAAATATTATTTTGCTTTTCTGAGAGCCAGCAAGTTAATTTTTAAAAATGTGGATGTGGTCTGTCTGAGCATTCTCCTCTCCCTGTTACCTGGTGGATGAAGTGAAAATGCTTGCAAGAAGGAAAGAAATTCATAGAAGACCAAAATGATGAAGACTGTGAGACGGTGAGGAGACCAGGCTGCAAGGCGGACTGATATGGGAAAATGTAGTGTCTGGCAGTGAGATAACGGGACTTGTGGTGTCTGTGGCCAGATTGGTTTTGATGAATGACCAGCTTAGTGGTGGTGTCTCTATGACTCACTTCTTAGCTATCTAAAGCGATCCCAGCTAAATAACGCTTGCAGTTTTACACTCAACAGTTTTCTCTCTCCCACTGTGAATTCATGGCCGGAAAGCACTTGAATTAGCTCTGTCCAGGGTAAAATTTTGGTTTGGAAGACTTTTGTTTTATATTAAAAACATGTTTTTCCTGTTTAAAAGAAAAGAATTTCCAAAAGTCTTTTGTAACACCGGTCTTAAGCGAGCAATAGATAATGTGTTGCACTGTCTCAGGCTACTACTTGCCTTCAAAGGCAGGAGCACTTAAAATGTAGCAACGAATGGGCCATTCACTCATTTGCACCTTTCTGGAGACGCATACATTAGCAATCGGTCTGGAAATGTCATGCAGTCATGGATTCTTGCTTTGAGCTTATTTTGCCTTATTTATCCCGTGCCCAGGCCAGGCTGGCAGCTGCCTTGGGACCCGATTACTTAATTCAGTGGTTCCCAGACAGAGAGAGCAGCCTTCCTGGCGAGCAGGTCACTGAGGAGGGACAAGTTCAGGGGTTTTCTGTGACTTCCCAGCAAGGCAGAGAACAGTGAATAAATGGCTCACCTCCTTTTGGATGCTGGCAATGAGATACTCTTCTTTGTCTATGACCACTTTGAAGTGGAGGGGAAAAAAAGGAAAGCCTTTCCTGTGCCACAAAGCCCTGTGAGAGTGATGGTTCCTGTGAAAATCCTCACGGCTGGTGGATCTGTCTAGAAGTCTAATGGTTTGCCTGCATGAGGGCATTCAGGAGACGCAATCCAGGGTAATTAAAGTGTGAATTTAAAAGGGTATTAGCCTGCACTGCCTTGTAGTTACAGTAAGACAGCTGCAGTTCTGGATGAAGGTATCTGCCTAGAGGTCTGATGCAGTCTTAACTCATCCACTGTGAACTCAGAGTGATTTTGCTGAGTGTCCTGCATAGCTGAGGAGAGGCAAGATGGATAAGCAGACAACGGAAAGTGTTGAAGATTCCTCTCTCATCAGCTGAATTAATTTTAGAGGCTCCCTCAAGCCAATCCCCACCCACCCACCCTTCCTCTCAGTCCTGGTGGCCTCTTCTATTTCCCTGCCCCAGAAGATCCCCTTCATCCTGCTCACTTTGTATACGTTGCAGTTGTGGAATTGCATGGACATTTTTTATGGTTAAGTCGAAGTCCTTTATGCCCCCATGTGAATTTTGCACATAATTTTTCATATTCTTGAACTATGTCCACAAGCCTCCGGGTGCCAGTATAAATCTCAGATATCTTTTTTTTTTTTTCTAATTGCACAGAGGGTTTGTTTCTGATTTGCAAGGGTTAGGAGAAACAAGCTGCAATCCAGCTGTAAGCTGTAAGCTCTGTGCAGTTTTATATGACTTTATTCAATAGCACTCCTGAGCGGTATTTACAGTGCCTTGCAGTGAGCTTCCAAAGCTTGACTCCTGCACATGCGCAGGCAAGAGGAAATATCTGTGGAGAACTGTTTTAACTCTTGCATCTAACTTCAGGCAAGTTTCCCAGGCTACTAGGGAGAGAAAGGCAGGCAGGACCTCAGAGCTAGAGCAGTCACCCTGCTTTTATTGGTCACTTTTGTCCTGTTGAAGACAAAGTATTTTTTGGCATATGGGAGACGTGACCTACAAGGACCAGTGACAGCACAGCTAACAGGGGTCTCCTGCTCCGAGTACAGTCAGTGGACAGAGAGGAGGGCTCCGATTCAGAGCCTGGGATCAATCTGCCCTACAATGCTCTGTCAAAGAAAGGTGTCAGGGTTTTGGGTTTTTTGAGACTACTCCCAAAAAGCCATCTATGAATCTGCTCATAAGCAGGACATATTTGATGGTGTTTATAGAAAATGATGTAACCTCAGGCAAGTTACGAATAGAAGTTTCTGTTGATGTCCTTCACTAGCTGAAGTCACTGGCCATGGACACAAGCTCTGAATCAGCTTGAGTGACACAAGTGAAGCAGTTTTTATTTAAAACAAACAAAAACCTTGCTGTGTGGTCTTTGGGAAAACAACTACTAATTCAGTTGCATTTGTTAACAGCTTTGCTGTTTTGAGCCTTTCCCGACATCTTCCTGAGTTCTGCTTGAACTTTCATTTTAATTAAAACCAAGAGACGCTGTATTTCCCCCTGATTTGTGGCTAGCAAAAGAAGTGAGGGTACAGAGTCTGTGCACACACCATCACTTCTGCAAGAGGGTGCTGTGTTGAGGTGAACTGTACTAAAAATGCAGCCTCTGCTTGCTGCGTCAGCTCAGCCTTCCCACTGCCTGCCAAAAGCAACCATGCTGAAGCAGCTGGAACAGCTGGGGTGGGGAAACTGCTGCTGCAGAGAATGGGGGGAGATGTTTTGTGCTTGGAAAAAAGGGTTCTGGGCAGAAATATTTAATTGTGGCTTTTGTTGTGGGCTCAAGACTGAGAGTCCCATTCTGGCATTTGTGAGGGGTTTTCTTCTTTTCAGTGTGCTGTGGAAATCCATCTTCTTTTTCCATATTGTTTCCTGGCATTTCGGTTCTTTGTCCATCTAGAGATGGCGCTGTGCCAAACTTTTCAGCAATGAAAGTTGCACCCTTCTCTGTCCTGTAAAAATTCAAAGTCTCTGTTTAAGGAAAATTCCCTCTTTTTCTCAAATGTGCCCAGTCAGAAGCCAAGTTTGGTTCTCTGCTATGGATTTGCTGCACAGGGGCTCGCAAAACATGATGCTGCTCCATCCTCACTATGTCATGGGCAGTATCTCTGCTTTTGGTACTGTACATGTCACAGCTTTATTTGTGCCTTGGTGTTAGCTCTGTCTGCTGGTCTTCAGATGAGAACACGTCTATTCCCTGGCAAAGGCATGGTAGATATCCTTCCCACCAGCTTGTTCCTTTGAAATATTGCAGAACAGAGAAATATCTCCTATTTTGTGTCCTTTTAGACTAGAATTAGGTTTTGCCAACCTTATTTCTTATCTGTGGCTCATTCCACCCATTCATTACCATCTCCTTCCTTCTCACCTCTCTTTCTTGGAAAGAAGAATTTCTCACCATACGTTGCTTGGAATATGATGGCTACGTTCTGCCCTGATTCGACACTACGATCCTTATGTCGGTCCCTTTTACTTGCACTGACACTGCATGAATTCTGGGGATGTTCATGTAGATCTTATGATGCAGTTGACTCTTGTAGCATGTCAGAGGATATCAGATTTTGGCTGTTAAGTGGCTGATCTGGGAGGTGGTATGGTAGAAGAGGGGAGCTGGTCCTGCAGGCAGGGGAGATATCCTTTCTTATCTCTAATAAAGGTGGGTATGAATTTAAACATGCAGAAGTCTAGTGAGCCCTCAGGATGAGGATGTGAAGTGACATGTAGATGAGTCTTTTCTTTCCCCCCTTTTTTGCTCAACTAGTTCCAGCTCTCACATTGTTTCACTGCCCAAAAGAAAAGCTTTTGTTATAATATTGGAACATGCAGTGGGTGGCTTGGGGAAGCGATGCCTGTTTATTCCCAAGTCAGACAGGGATGTGGGGAAGTAGTGGTAGTAAATGTTTTGTTGTTTTTTTGGTTTTTTTTTTTAAAAGCAGAGATCTTAGGTATGATTTCCTTTCTTGCTATTATCTTAAGGGAGGGTGAATAACACAAACCCAGTGAAAATGCATCATACAACCAAGGAATGTCCTGCACTGTGCTCTCAACTGTTGAGTCCAGTGTCTGACAACTGTTGATGTTTCACTGTTTCTCTCGGGAATATGGCAATGAAACATTCTCCATTGGAATACCTTGAATAAGTTGGTGAGTAAAATTGCTTGGTGAAGGCAGTCGCTGACCCTAGGGCAAGCTGCCCTCCAATGCTATGGAGTGCTGGAGCGCAACGGCCAGAGGATGCTGGGCTGGCCTTCCTGCAGCTGGCTCTGCTCCAGTCCCTCCTTTCCATCAAGGGAAAGGGGAATTTTAGGGCTGTGCCACGTACGTGGCAAGAACAGCTCACAGTGTACAGATCCTCTCCACCTGCTGCCCTGGGGAGCCGTGTTACGCAAAGGTGGTGTACAGTCATCTTTGTTCCTCGGCCCGGGTTTTGCACCATGTAGCTCATCCTGACCTTCACCTCTGCCCCATCTTTACTTCACTACTTTGTTTTGTTCTCTTGGGCAATTTCCTGATTCTGCCGCCTCCTCCTCTTCTTCAGTTTCCTGGCCACTGCTCATCTGTTCTTCATGTACAAACATAAATAAAGAGTTGAAAAGCAGTACAACTCCAGGTCAGAACTTAGCTAATGCCTTCATCTTCAAAGGCTTCAGCTGTCTGGATGAGAAGCTGTTAGTCGTGCCCACCTTGAGATGCCTTTGGCCCAGAGGCAGGTATTTTTGTCTACTCGACAGGATCCTAGGTTTTCCCCCTCAGGTTCAAAGGCAGGGCTGTTACCTCTAGAGCCACTCACCACTTGGAAATTACTTATTGTGAATCATTTTCCCTCTGTGCAAGATCTTTATTGCTAGAATGAAATAATCAACTTCATTTGTTTTTTCTGTCTTCTGAGAAGAGGGCAGAAGTGATGTCTGGGCGTTGTATGCACATTTGGTGAGAGGCCATTCTCTGTGCTGTTTCAAAGAGGTAATTAGAATTATAGCTTATAAATCACTGGGGATGTACAGGACTGTCCCCTCCTAATGCAGCTTTTTGCAAATGAGTGCTGATTATTTGCTTCCTGATGGTGTAATTGTATCTAGTCTGAACTTACCATACGGATTGCATACTGCTGTGATTATGTATTTGCCTCTCTGAGGCTGCCAGATGCATACAGGGAAGCATGTGTGAGCTGACCTCTAGCAGAGGTTCTACAATTGTGGCTTCTTTCCCCTTAATCCCATTTCCAAGTAGTGGCATTGCTAAGTTTACCACCTGAACTATCTCAGCAGGACAGAGGACAGGGTACAATTTATCCTGAGGGAGAATATTTTGGCCAGTTTGTTTAGCTAGTGTAAGTGGCATTGATGTTGTGAGGGGATCCACTAGGTTGTAGCCAGAATGCAATGGCTTAAGTGTTGTATTAATAGACTCATAACTACTAATAACACTTTAAGGATTAGACACAATATGGATCAAGTTTGAACTTAATAAAAATCTGGGAGCAAGTTGGCAGAGATTGGTTCTAGCTGTGAAATATCTGCTGTCATTGGAGCATCATATAAGGGGTTGACTCTGCAATGCTAAATGGCGTTACTTCGTTTGCGCAAGCAGCCATCAAGGAAAAAGCTGAACTGTTTTGCTCACAACATTTCATCCCCTTACAAACTGAGGAAGCGGTGCCTTTGGGATTAGCGACCCTTAACACAGTACAAGAACAATACTATCTATATTTTCAGTTGGTCAAAACACTGTAGGGAAAATAATCTGTTGCTGGATTTCTCTGTGAACTTGGCAGAGAAGGGAACCTTAAGCCAGGTCCTATTAAACTCACCAGCTCCAGGACTGGGGATGTCCTCCCTCTGACTGACAGGTCCACGCAGAGCAGTTCCCTCCTCTGCCCACAGCAGGCTCCTGTTCCTGTCGCGTGTTCCCAAACCATTTGGCTGTGATGTAAGCAGGGTAGAGGTCTCTTTGGCTAAAATTGTTGTGATTTTCACTGAGTAATCCAAAAAAAGAATGAAAAGGAGCCTGGAGCATGTTAGTTAGGTCACTCGCCTGGAAGTGGAGATACTGGGATACAGGCCCTGGAAATTATGTGGTGGTGTTTAAATACAGAATAAATACTTGCACTAGGCTGTCAGATCCTGCTGTGATGGCAAGGTACCCAAGTACTTTGGTATGTTTAGCTATCTAAATTGATGTTTACCTATCTGAATTTGGTATGATCCTAGCGAGAATCTTCTAAAGTATCCAGGACACCAGAAACACCAGGTGTATGTTGGCATTTTTAGATAACAAAAAGCTTTTTACAGTTTGTGTTCCTAACCCATTTATGAAAGCAGACTTTAGACTCCTGGGCACCTTACTTGTAAGTCACTTTAACATCACTCATCCTGGAATAGGGCAGGAATTCAAAGCAAAAGGTCCTAAAATTCAAGCTAATATTCTAACTGGGAGACTATCCCTGCAGAGGTGTAGTTCGTTCCCAATGGAGAAAGGGCAAGGGGAAGAAAGAAAACCATTTGACAAGGGGGGAGGGAAGGGGAGGAAAAGAAACCCTTTGTCCAATTCAGTAATAGTTCTTTCTTTTTTTTGCTATTTAAATCTTCCAGATACAGACAATCCATAGAAGTCACTAGTAAAATTAACATAAAGATAATAATTTAGCCCACCTAAAAAAAATGTTGTATCACATCATTTGTAAATTGAGAAACTCTGTGGTGGTGTTACAAAATTTCCATGAATATCCATTAAATCTTCAAACAACGCTGTTTCTTCATATCTGAAATCAACTCTTGTTAACTTTAGTTTGAGCTTTATTTAGCTACAAACTTTGAACATAGGCTTTCTGTATGTTTATGTAACTTCAGTGTCTTTCTGCCATGAATTTTCCCATCCTAAGTTTTTCTGACCATAATGTTTAGAGAAGGGACTATATTTAAATCCACAACTTGGATTTTGGAGAGATCTGGCATCCGATTTAGCCCTATTACCTTCATAGCTGGTTTATTCCTTGAAGAGCCGTACTCAGATATGGCCATCTTCAGGGACTTTCAGGTCTAGCTTCCCGTTGCACTGATGACTGTGACTGGGATTTCTGCCTTTTTCACGATTTTATACCATATAGGGATAATACATCATCTTCCCATGTGTTTGGTGATCCTCAGTGCCTGTACGTTGCCTGTGTGCCCCATCCAGTCTGGTGACCTGTTGTCACTGCCTGATTCCAGTATCCGGGATTGCTGGAGACTCAAGATCCTGTGCTCAGGCACGTTATTCAACGCAGGGTTGACTCAGCCCGGCTCTGGAGTGGTCCTTGTGTCTGTAGCTTCACGCAGGCAAAGAGCTGATGGAGACGTGGTTGAGCGAGGAGGGTGTTAGCCCCTGCTACGTATGATTTTGCCAGCACTGTGAAAGCAAGCCTTGCAAATTGAGTGCTGTAATTGTGCCTCGTTGTGAAATCAAGCATAATGTGCCCGCATTCATGCTTTGTGTTGTAATGGAAAAGGCACTCACCAATATATTTGAAATTGCCTGGCTTTGTGTGCGGTTCCCAGAATCTTTTCTTACCCTTCACACAACTGTATTCTTCTTGCATCCAGACTATGTGGTTGTATGTAATCCAGGAAGGAAGCTTTTCCATGAGGATGTTTGGTCTCACTTATAATTAAAAAACAAAACCAAAAACGCTACAGAGCAGAACAATTTTGCATGCTTCTAGATGTTAGGAAGAGGATAGGGGAGTATGCGCCCTAAAAAGCGCTTGCATTTGTTAGGTGCACATTACAGTATGAATGTAATGTTCAAACAACTCTGTTTTATTGTGCATTCAATTATCCTGGCTCATGAGAAATTTTTGCAAATTAAAGTGAGCTAGTAATTACCCTCCAAGTATCCGTCAGTGCTCCAAGAAGCACTGAAGTAGGCTTTAATGGCTCATATGCACTGTATGCCCCTCGGCATGACAGCATGAGTTTGGCTTTGCTGTTGTTATGGTCTATCTCAGTGTGTCGGTAAGTACTGGAAACTGGAGACAGATAAATCTTTTCTTAAAATATGTAGCTAGCATGAGAGAAACAGAGCCAGTCAAGCACTTTGTAAGCCATTATAATAACTTTTCCTGTTCACTGGGTTAGAGGAGGAGAAGAAAAAAAAAAAGGTATTTTTGGGGTACATTAAGATCATGATTACATTGTAGTCCATCTGTTAGTTCTGATGTATGAAGTAATGTTGTTCTTCACAAAATCTCACTTTTCTGCTCCTGTGTGTCTCTAATTCTGGCACTTTACCAAGTGGAGGATGCTAGCTTTGGTGCTCCTGTACCCTTCCCTGCCAACGGCCCAGGTCTTCTCCCACTGCCTTCTGGTTTGAGTTGAAGGCTTCTCTTAAGTTGGCTCCCACAGAGTTGGACATCTCCTCCTCCTTTCCTGCTCCCCTGATTTGAGGTGATGTTCTTTTGGTTAGATTTTAAAATCCACTGAAAAATCTGGTGTGCCTATAGATGTCTAAAGGGAGCTTTTGGGACACTGTGCATCTTTCAAAATTCTTATTTGCATATATGTCTAGAAGGGAACTGAGTTCCTCTTGAAAAAACAAAGCAAAAAAATCCCACTTAACCTCCTAGGAAAGGTTTACCTCCTTGAGTTTAAACAGAAAAATTAAAAAGCTTTCATATAAATGCATCTTGAACCTCACTAAAACTCATTTAGCGTTACAACTTATCTCTGAGCTTGCAATTGCAGAAGCTGATGTAGTAAGCATAGCAGAGCCATATAGTACATACTTTAAAGCAATTTACAGTACTGAGAATCTAATAAAGGTAGCTGACAAGATAATTGCCAAATTATATGAATGCATTACCACCACTCACACACAAATGCTCTTTAATTATTTTTTGGCATCTGAGGAAAGGAAGAGAAATGCTGAGTTAATAGACAACATGTAACCCATCTGTGTTTGTTTTGGTGCATCCTGGATTTGTGGAAGATACCGACAAGAGACGTTGCCTGGGGTACAATGACCTTTGTGCACAGGAAAAAAATTGCCACTCGCTAGACTAATAGTATAAAACAAGAGAGTTGCTTGTCTTTGGATTATGACCCGGTCACCTAAAGCATGTGGGAAAAATGTGTTCAGATAAAGGCTACAAAATTGTTAACACTTTTAATTATGTTTAGATTACAGAGCATTATACAACTAGCAGTGTCCATGTTATTGAAAACCTTATCAGCTGCCATTCAGTGAATGGCCCCACTAATAAAGAGCTTCGTGGAATTTCTGCATGTATTTGTGCCTGGTGTTTGTCCAGCCACATCTCAGGGCTTTCCTTCTGAGGCATCCATCTGATCCTAATCCCAGCCAACAATAGCCGTTTTATTCTATTATGCTCTATCACAGTAATTAAAGAAATTATTTCCTTGCTATCATTATCATTGTCCGTGTATGCACCACACAGCTGAAAATAGAAAAATCTCTTGCTTAGACAGTCTTCTGAGGTATTATTCAGCCACTTGTCTGTTATGCTTTCTTGATCTGTTTAGAAAATTACTTCAAATTACAATGATATGGAACTGTTTAGTAGCGTCATTGTCTGACTTCATTTTTTTTTTAAATGAAGCCAGCAATTTATTCTGCGAGGGGTGAAGGTAAAATGTTTTTAATTTATAATTCCCTCCCCAAAGCTTGCTGCTTTGGATAGTAGAAACAAAGGGCTTAATGAAAACTGACTTAAATTAGAATAGGAAATATTGGTCATGCATTTCTTATGGATAGGACAGATAGACGAATAATTCTTCTTGAAAGACAGCTCACTGGCAGTGCAGAATACCAGTGTTATGTGACCGTGTACCCCTCCCCGCTTAATGCGTTCAGCATCCCAAAAGTACCCTGTGGAACCAAATTAATCTGGCAACCTGAGTTGGAGGTTTGGTACTGAAGAAGCCATCAGACGGGGCGGGGGGGGGATCAGTGTTAGCATTCAGCATTGCCGCTTTAGTGTGCTGGGGAGGGGAGCACAGCAGTAGAAGGGGGGAGTAAGGAGGCATGGAGAGGAGCTTGGAGGAGAGGGAATTAAGCTTGTGACTGTGCCATGGCCTCGTGCAGAGCACGCTCCTTATCTGTAAAGAAGGGGTGAGATCGTGCAAACATGGGGCTACAGATACCTGGCACAAACTTGTCTGATATCTTCTGATACCTGGCACAAGCAGGTTCTCTGGGAGAATAAAAAGGGGTAATCCTCTCCCATTGCTCCACAGAGCAGGGAAGTGATGAAAGACAGTAGATACCTGCTCTCTGAGAGCTGGTTGGAAACCCTTTCCTCCCAGAATACAAAAGCTTGGACCGTTCTACAGCCCAAATCTACTAGTCTAGGTTTCCGAGTGAAAGCTTCCAAGAAAAACAAAGGCTTGCCCTGAGGTGTTATTTGAAAGCCCTGATTTTGACTTGTGGGGATGGGAATATACTTGGAAAACGCTTTGGGTGGTGGTTGTTGTTCAACAGCAGTCAGGAGGCTGCACCTATTTTTTTTTCCTCCTCTTTTCAAACTGCTTAGTTTTTCCAGCAGTGCAATCAAATCTTCAGGCACCAGTGTCGTGCTCTTTGGAGACATGTAGAATTTGGGATGAGTGAAAATAATGGTAGCATTTCAGGTAGCTGTAATATCTGGAAGAAAATGGAAACCTGTTCAGAGGATTTGAGTTTGCCAGCACAGCTTTCAAGCGTGCCCACTACCAGTCCGTTCACCCTGGGACAAGTTCCCAGCAGCTGGCTTAACAAGGCACTCGGGTTCATTGCTGTTGCCTGCCCTACCTGAATGTAGGCATTTCTGTCGCACAGCAGTTGTCTGACTTGGTGCAGGTACAACAGCAGTCCAAGCTGAACCAGCTGCTTTGGCGGTTCTCGTAACACCTTGGCAGAGCGGTATCTTGTCCTGCCAGTGCTCAGCCTTGTCCCAGCTGGGGCTGCCGCAACCATCAGCTCCATACGAGGAAGCTCCCAATGACAATGTAATTGTTTCGGCTAAAAATATTTATTTATTTTTGAAGGTATGGGATTTCCAAGCAGGTCTTCTATTTGTTCTCAGAGTCAGGTCTCTGGGATGACTCTGTGGACAGAACATCTGTTCTCGTTAGTTACTCATGCTCAATCAGCTCTCTGATCAGACCTGCAAGAGCTACCCCTGGGTCAAGCACATAGTGCAGTCGCACGTTAATTGGCTACCAGGGTGCTTTTCCCAGATAGGAATTTTGAGACCAGCTTCCTACTCGGTTTTGCCATTTCCTACTGAAATCCAGTTTCCGTTGCCTCCATTGGCATCAAGGGGACATCTGTCTCTGTGTGTTTGTCAGCATTAGAGCAAAGCCTACAGCTCTCAAAACAGCATACATCTTTTCAGGGGATGGCAAAGGGATATTTTTGAACACATCATGTTAGCATCATCGCCAGCACAGAATAGTTCATCCTTATGTTAAGTTTTTGTGCTCACGAATGCATGCCTGAGGAGTATAAGCTGTTTTTCCAACAGTATTGATCCTTTAGGGTACTTAAACACATGCACTACATGGGCACTGTTATAGAATTAGTAATATAATTGCAGAAGCTTTACAAGAACATAGGTACTGAAGTGATCTCGGTCTGCGAGTGCTGGCTTAAGAATTGTTTCTGAGGCATGTTGTCTTCTGTGATCATTTTGGTTTGCAGGCTCATCAGGCTGAGCTGTACTGTGGTTGACAGGGAACAGTAAGAGCAGGTTATCACCCTTAAAACTCATTCCCATTCATTTTCTTTTCTTTCTCTGTATTTTTAGTCAATCAAAAAGTGGAGCTGGTGGGGCTGAGACAAACATGCGAAGATCTGTGGGGGGGGGCGGCGGCGGGAATAATTACAGAAAATCTTCAGAGTTAATTTAAAGATTTCTTATTTCTTCCCACACACAATTTCTACTTTCAGAAATCCTCTAAGTATGTGTTTTCACTCATGCTTTGAATAACCTGTATATGCCACCAGATTTTGGTTGAATTTTGCCTTCTCTTTTTTAATGAGAAATAGTATAAGATCAACAGGTCATGTTTTTACTCAGCAATTTTGTGTGTCACTAGTTTTAAACAACTTTCCAATTACGAGTGATTTTTTTCTCGTTACGTTTTTCTTATCTTGTGGGGTCTCTGAATCAGATTTCACTCCTGGGCCGTTAAGAAGTTAAACATACTTTACTAAGGCTTAAATACGTGCTTAAAACTAAGGCTGTAAGCCAGTGTTTTTCTCAGATCTAAACGACTGTAAGTTCATGCTGTTATTATTTTCTGAAGGGTCACATGCGAGTCACTTTATTCAAGCACTGCAGCGGTCCTGAGGTCTGTGAAATCTCTAGCGCACAGAAAGCTAACGTTGGATAAGTGGCTGTGGCATCTGGACTTTGGTTTCAAGAATATATTTTGTAAATGTAAACATTGTCTCTTAATAGTATGCCCCAATATTTGCTTAAAACATGTTGTTTGTGTGAAATTCCCAGCAGATAGATTTGCTAACAAATTGTACTCGCAGAAAGCAAAACTGAAGGAAGCTCATTTGTGTCGTAGAATAAACGCACACAAGGTACTACAGACAGCAGCCATCCAGTTTTCACTGACAGTATTTTCATTTCAACACATTTGTGATTAAAAAAAATAAAAATCACAAAGCGCACTACAAGCTAGGCTAGGGTCTCTCTTTGTCTTTGGGGAGAGAGCAAGTGTGAATACTCCCTTGTGCTCATCGTTGATTTTCTATTTAACATTCATGATACTTCAAGTAGTTACACTGCTAGCAGGTAGAGTAACAACTGATTAAAGCTGTTTCTGAACTATTTCTCTTTAGCTGTAACTAATAGGCATAAATATTTACTCTGTAGTTATCAGTAAAATATATTTTTCTGCAAGTACCAATAACAAACCAGTCCCCTAATTAGGATATAAAACAGCTGGTGGCATTCACAGAAACATTTCGCTTTGACAGATAACTCAAAGACCAGAGAATGGTGCTATTTTCATTTGGACCCTTTTAAAGAAAGAGGAAAGTAGGAAGGGAGCTTTAAAATTGCATTCTACAAGCACATTAACTCCCACGTTGTTTTCTGCCCAAGATTATAAACGATGTTCATCTGAGAGGCTTTAGATTTGTTCATGTTTCAAACACTGTAGGGAACAATTAAAGATACTGAATGTTAATCTCGTGGTGGTGCATCAGAGGCACCTCCAGCTTGTGCCCCCCAAGCTAAACCCTGCGCAGACACTGGAGGTATGTAACCTTTCTGCTGCTCGCAGATTGTTCGGTAAAAACTTCATCAAATACTCAGCTCTTTTTGGTGTCTGCCTATGTGGTGCCTGTCAAGAGCTGGAAAGATAGATTGGTGTCGAATAACTACCGTTTGGATCCAAAAGGCTTTTAATAGCTGTGTTACGATCCCTAGAAACTGCTCGGGGATTCTTTAACAGTAGTTAATGAATGTGTCTTAGTGACGAGAACAAAATACAGTCAGGGCAGGCTGAACTCTTCCAAATGGTTTGTAAATCCTAAACACGACATCGATTCTATTCTTAACTTCATTCAGCAGCTTATAAACTGATATGCGAATGGGGGTGATAGGAAAATATGGCTTACGGTCAGCTGTTGTCTCATGCTTTTGAGAACAAGCAGACTCAAATTCAAAGCATCTGTTGCAAAACTAAATGAATTCTGGTTGAAATTTATTTCTAGAAAAGTTGTCCATTGGGACATTCCTGTAGTAAGTTGAATATTTATTTCTGCTGTGAGACAAAATTGCATCTACTATGTGTGTTTGATTTCTAAATGTCTGAGGGCCAAATCTCGGTTGCTCTAACAGCTCTATAGCTGTTCTCGCTTCTTTTGTTGCAGAAAACTTTGCTTGAGATACCAAGCCATGGGAAAGATGTCTTGTGAGAAGACTTTGGATGGGTTTGGGGTGTTTTTTGTTTTGTTTTTTTTTGCTTGTGGAGGTTAGGTCAAACTACAAGTAGAATACAGGCAGAAATGATGCTCTGCTGTGGCTGGTAAAAAGCCCAATTTAAATAGTTTCCTTAACAAAAAAGCTGGGCTGTTCTAGTGAAAGTTATTCTTTTGTTTTGCTCAAGTTTCTGTTTCCTGTGGGCACAATAATATTTCACTAACAACCTAAACATTTGCGTTCGGAATGGTGCCGCTGCTCCTTGTTGGGAGTAGGAGGGATTCATGCTCCAGTCCTTTCCTGTGGGCCAGGCTCCCTGGCTGAACTGACACCCAGCATGGGAAGGAACATAAACTCTTCCTCTGCCTGGTTTCAAATGACAGAGATTTGGGGTTTGGGAGGTTTTTTGGGGGGTGTCTGGGGATTTTGTGGGGTTTTTATAAGGAAGGAAATATTTTATTTTTAATATCTCTAGCTTTGATATACTTTTTATCAACGTCCACAGCAAGGTCTTTTGCTCAGCAATCATTTTGCCCTTGAGGAAAAGGTGGTGTACGGGGTTACTTCCATGGTCTCCCAAAATTTCTCCACAAAACTTCTCCAGTGTCATTTATTGCATGTTGGAGAAGGTTGTTATGGGAACAGCAACATGCAGGCAGCGTAGGTACATATCCCTTTCCGTACCTTATTGCTGATGCCCCACGCTCTGTGGATCTCATATTGAGAGTGGTGAGATACCTTTATAATGTTATAATTTTAATACAGAGTTTTGGAAGGGGTTCAGGATTTTCAGCCTTTGTTTCTTAGTTCTTTGTCTAGCTACTTGGTGCATGAAATAATTAATGTGGTTTGGACATCTATTCAGGAGAAGGCTTTAAGTTCAACTTTTAAACGGTTTAGTTTGTGTATGAGAAATTTTTTCCCACTAGCTTTACTTTGGGCTATTAGCCATAGCTGTATCCTGGCCAAGCTTTTTCATGAAACATCAAGAATTTACTGAGCACATATGTTCATTTTTTTTTTTCCCATGGGACTACCTTTCTCCTGCAATCCAGCCTGGAAAAGAAACTTACCACTAAAACGACCTTGACGTCTTGCACAACGTTTCCTATACTTATACTCTTGGGTTCTTCAGGAAACCAGCACCTGTGGGGCAGTGTACAAAACTGCAAGTAAAATGCAACCTTGCAGTTGTACAACTCCTATATAAAAGTCACAATTTAAACAGACGCATGTGAGTGTTGGACATGTGCCAGGAGACAGAATAGAACTGGTTAGCAACTTAGTTGGTAAGCAGAAATCTTTACCACTTCATTAGCGTTGATACTGTGTGCTGGTCTAAGCTTTAGAAACCTGGAAACAAATTTGTAATTGCAGAGGGTCAGAAGTGGGAAACTCAAGTGAGGTACCTCTGTCAGCTGCCTACTTATCCCAGGCCCTCAACAGTGAGTAGATGTGAGCAGGCTGTGGAGCTGGATGTCTCATACTGGCCCGAATAGGTTGTTACGGGTTAAAGTTATTTCTTCAGAATAGATGGGGCATGGTTAAGTCTGCATTGCCTGCTGGAAAGCTTAGACCTTTCCGGGCCAAGGCTCAGCAAATGTTGGAAAGGCTGGGAGAGGCTGAGCGCTGGTTCAACTCACAAGGTGGTTAGACAGATGCACCTGGGAGAGCTACATATATAATTTTCCTTGGTAAATCCACATTCAGGGGTGCTTTCAGTGTGGAGATGAGCCCTAAGGCCTGCTGTGTACTGGAGAATTTGGTTTCTACTGGATGAGGTTGTACAGCAAACACCTTGTGGAACTGCTTATGTCGCTTCTCAGACTGAACTCCTTCAAGTATTTCCTTTTCAGTTTCTCATGAATACTTAGTACTGACACAGGATGCTGGATTGATTGCTTAGCTCTAGAGAGACAACAGCATTTGCTGTTGGGCCTGACTTGATGTAGTGATTTATCAGCATAAGATGTTTGTTCTACTTCTTGAGACTGGTGAAAGTGCCAGCCAGTGAAAATAAGATGAAACCTGTCACATTTTTGATGAGGTATTTCTTGGCCACTGATGTCTGTACTCAGGGTGCTCAAATTTGTTGCTCTGAGTTGTGAGGACCCACATCATGTTGCTTTTTAACCAGACAAACTGAACATGCTTTGACTTTCAACAGAAGACAGACGACCCTGGAAGAACACAATAGTCCTCAGCCCACTGATTTTTCTGACTTCACCCTCCAAAATCCTGTCCTTTGCTATTAGACTTTCGCAGGAAACCTAGCCTTGAAACAGATCGACTTTTTTTTCAGTTTAGAGTCTCTGAGTTGTTTACACTATTTAAGATTGCCCAGCTTGAAGCAGATTTTCCAGAAAGGGTGGAGGGCTCCAGCTGTTTAGGTCCTTTAAGAAGTCTTAAATTGGACAACCAAAAAATCATGTAAGCAACTTACCATACCTGGAGCTCCGGGCTGTTGAATAGTCATTTAAAATAGCACCAGTTTCTTGTTTCTGTTCAGGCCGTGCATGTCTACAGCAGAGGCACTGAAACTCTGTCTGTACTCTTCCGTAGCCATCCTCAGCACACCTTCCGGGTCCACATCCTGTGATGGGTTTGCCCAGCTCTCGCATGTAAGTTGTTATTATCTGATTTCTCTTTTTTTTTTTTTCCACAAGAAGTTGTGTAAGATTCTCTGCCTGTTTTAATAGGGTGCTACATTAATGCTAGCAAAAAGGAGGTTGCTGAAGAATATTCATGAATGCGAAGCAAAAGTTTTCATGGATTTAGGTTTTATCTTAGTTAGCTAGATGTTTTGGAATACAAGTTTGGTAGAAATAACTTTGCCTTTTAAAATGAACAGCATTGCTTTTTCCATAGCTGTCAACTGTATACTCTTTGCCTTGGATTTCCAGGGGCTCTTGTGCGTATTTTGCTTCCTAATCACCAAGTGTGACTGGCCAAGGACTGAGATCTACAGCTCAGAGTCACTATATTAGCTTTACTTTCTCCTCCAGCTTGACTGATTGCCAGGCAGGGTGCAGATGTTTTCAGGTAACCCCACTTGTTGATATCGGGACATCATTTTGTACTTTACTGCCTGTGCCATAATCCTCCTTGTGTGCTCCGAGTTGCTGGTCTAATTTTTTAGGAATCTCAACGTAGGACCACTGGAGTTTGAAATCAATAACTTTCCGTGTTTTGTCCTGGTGGAAAAAAACCTATCTTTTCCTATATATTCAAACAAACAAACAAAACAACCAAAAAACCCAAAACTTCATTGATTACAAATGCTACATAAACATTCTCTATACCAATGTGACAGACGAAGCAGAGCAAGTTGTTGTAATTTGGGGAGTTCATATTTGGTATTCAGTTTGCAGCAGGAATAAGAAATTTGATGGTTTTGTCCACTATTTTGTTGAGGACTGCCACTAACAATGATAAAAATGACAAGATGACAAGACCACGTGTGTGCTTAAGGGGGGGGGGGGGGGGAAAGCAGGATAATTCAATCTGTAGATTTAATTTTCATGCTCTTGCAGTCTCTAAGGACTTGTATGACTGACAACTCTAATAGCAAAAATCTGGATCCGAGGGTCTTCTTCCACTGACCCAGTAAACCTTTGCCAAGTTATGATGGTTGCCTGATGCACAGCGTGAGTGTCAGCTGAAGAAAGAGAAACACCTGGGATTCACGAGCTGAAAAAGACATTTAAAAAGGAAATACAGGCTGAAGTGGAAGAAGGTCACAGGCAAAGAGCAAAGACTGGGGTAGCTAAAACTAATAGTACGGAGGAGCAGACATCATTGGAGATAAGGCTACTCCTGCCTCATGGATCATATGGATTTCCAGCCTGGGTTTTGTCACTAGCGGTACCATGCTATTGTGATATTACTTGTTCAAGCCTGGATCTTCTCTAAATGTCCATCATGTAGCAATGCTCTGGGCAACGGGCACTCCTCTACCTCTGAAAAAGAGTACAGTCTACGTCTGGGTGCAAGCGCCAGGCAAGAGGATGCAGCAGGGAGCAGTGGCTTGCAAGGAGAAAGGCTCTCCTGCCAGCTGGGAATGCCACAGAGCTGATCTGCAGTTTTGAGCTCCTGTTTAATGTGATTTCCAGCAAATCTTTAATCGAGTTCATGATTATGGCTGACTAGCATTCTTCCGTCGCTTTTATCTGGATCTCTCTCGTCTCACCCCATAAAAAGTGCTTTTTATGAAGATGTGGAGCAGCCTACTGCACAAGTGACACATCACCTCCTGAAATCCAATAGAGCTGTCATCCTTGTGTCACCGTTGTATCTGTTAAAGTGATCAGCTGAACATCTGTCCCTCCGTATTTTATGCAGTACAATCCACTCTGCCAATTCCCTCCACCCAGCCAGGTTCCCGGAAACGCTGCCTTTTAAATGCTTTTGGAGTGGGAGGAAAGGAGGAGTGTGTTTTTTTTTCATTTTTCAGTCAGCTGCATCTGATAAAACAACAATTTGTAGTGCTGGGTAACCCCAAACATGTAAAAGCTGGCTTGCAAGCCATGCTGCAGTATTATGAAAAGGACTGGAGCTCTTCAGAAACCCGTTCAATTGGAATCGCATTGGGCCCGAATTTGGCAATAAACCCACCCAATTTCAGTGCTGAAATCTGTAACAAACTGTAAGTAATTCTCCATTAGCATGGAGTTCATATAAAGCAAGGCTTCTGCTTCCAGAACTGAATTACCCACAACAGCACAAGCTATTGTTGCTTTTAAGAGCAGATATCCAAAACCAAGCGTGGCCAGTTCCAGGTGTTCAGTGTTGTAATGGGGGCCAGGTTTTTTTGAGACATTTGGATATGTTAAACAGCATCTTGGACTGTTCTAAAAAATCTGGTCCTCTCTTGGCTGCTATGGAAGGGATTTTTTACTCAAAAAAAAAAAAAAAGTCTGACCTGTTTTTTCTGATTCTGAGTATTTTTGGAAAGCCCATTTTCTGATAGTATCCTTGTATTTGGTTTTGATGCTGCCCACAGGAAATAAATGGAAAGATCTCGTGAGTCTGGACTAGCAGCAGAAAGCTGGAGAAAGCAGTGGTGAAATGGAGGGAGCAGGAAGGCGAGCAGACTGCAGGGCATGGCCAGACGAGCTTGCTTAGCAAGTCCCTCTTTCCCCACACACACTTGGATAACGCAAATTCACCACATGCACCTCAAACAGAATTTTGTCTCCTTCTAATGAAAGAAATGCTGAGCAGATTGCTATTAAAATCACTCAGATTTCATAGCATTAGCTGTAGGCTTGCAAACACAAAATAGCCAACTGCTCTCTTTGCCCTTGTTTTGATTCTTTTTTGCCTAAATGGCAGCAGGTGTTCTGGGCTGCCCTGTGTCAGCATTTCCATATGGGTCAGAAATCAAATCAGCCACTAAATACTGATGCAAAGTAATTAATTCATTCTGCAGTATTTCTCAGCTCTCTCTTTGTAGATATTGCATTTCATTTCATTTGTGGGCTGTACCTACCTGTGGGGCAAAGTTTCCAGGTTAGTGTCTGCCTTTCTGTTTTCAACTTGGCGTGAGTGAAAGGAGAAAAACATCCTTTCCTATCCTTAATTCTAAATTTTACTGGTGCATTGTGGTTTTTTTTTTTTCTGACACCCCTTTGCCTTAGACATGGCCAGACAGTCAAACCACGTGCAAAGATGCTGTATGTTTAATACGCTGCTATTGGGATCGACATGGGATATGGAGTATTTGAAAGTTCATCTTGTGGAGAAAGATAGTTTATTACCTGTGATGGCTTTTGATATCTTGAGAAACTCACTGTTACACCTGCCAAGACAGACTGTCTCCTGGAAATGCTAAGGCGGTTTGTCTCGATAGATACTTGGATACAGCATAAA
Organism: Sagittarius serpentarius; assembly: GCA_034782735.1. Lineage (NCBI taxonomy): Eukaryota > Metazoa > Chordata > Aves > Accipitriformes > Sagittariidae > Sagittarius > Sagittarius serpentarius. Next base: position 16,675,334 of record JAVKLA010000036.1, on the reverse strand, counting down.
GGACACTTGCTGGATGCATACCTGCAATCAAAATGGGTTAAGACTAAACTGTGTGTATCTGCAGCCTGATTACATGCTGCTGATAGAAGTATAACTCTCTCGAAGATCAAAAGGAAGCAGTCTAGCAGCAAATACAACCAGGGAAACAAACAGGGGTGGTTGGGGTGGACAGACAGGGCTTCAGCACTCTCTTCTCTGGCCTTGGCCACTCTGACCCAGCGTTAGGAGTAAAACACACCTTGTTGCAGCCAGCATACCTCCAGTTCCTCTTCCAAACTGAGTTTTCAGTCAGCTGGAGAGACCTAGGAGGGACAGTGAAACCGTCAGAAATACCTTGTCCTGGAAAGCCATCCTGATGTCTATAGAGAGAAAGGAAAGCTGTACTTTCTCCCCCTGCTTCTAATTTTCTGTTGCAGGCGTGGCCATGAGCCAGGGGGCAGGGGAAAAAAAATCTTACTCCTTTAAGACATCTCGCATCCTTACATTTTCAGTGTTATTCATGTTGCATCGTTTAGGCTTTGTCCTAGTATTAACATACTTTCTAGTGTAGTAATAGTACCAACTAAGACCTCGTGGTGCCCGCTCCTCCTCAGAGGATGTACTCTCAGCACCCCTCACCAGGCCCATAACCCTGTCTGTCTCCTGAGGTTTGGGGGACAGGGGAATTTTTGTAGGCTCAGGACACAGAGTTCAAGGAGTCCCCGAGACAAAAGTAGCTGTGTGCCAAGATCAGTGTTGATGGGGTGTGGAGGAGTTTGATTAATAAGCTGAAACTTAAGCTGTGTCTGCCAGAGGCTGGTACCAAAAAAAAAAAAAAAAAAAAAAAAATTGCAACAAGATAAATGTTTGAGAAATTCTATAGATGGCCTCATGTTGGCTGAGGCACAGCGGAGAGAAACTTGCTTTCTCATACATCTGCGTGGGCCAGACTTTATGTTGCTGGTAGATATTGAAAAGCATGAGAAAAAGGATAAATCGAGTATCTGGCAACAGGGATTTCCCCCGAACCCACCCCAATAGCCACCACAGAAGAGGTTTTTCAGTCTGAAGCAGGTCAGATGCACTGACATGGGCTGTAACTAATCCTTCCCTCCCACATCCTCCATTCCAGGCAAAATCATCTGTGCCTGTCAGCACCTCCCGGAATCGTGGTGTAAAGGGTCTGTACAATGATCCCAGTCTCATCCAGGGTATGAAGTGCTCATGCTCTCTTTCTGCCACCCCACCCATATATTCCAGCAATGGATTTCCCAGAGCACTTCTGTCCTATTAAGACATGCTGTCACTCTTGTTCATCTGCTAGAGAAACTGGGTAACACCTGAAAATCTGAAGGGGAAGAAAATAATTATTTCTCGATAAATCATTTCTAAACTAAGAAATTTGGAAGGTGTGAGTCAAAAGTATATCTTGAGGAGGAGAGAGGTTCATGCTGAGAGACAGTAAGGTACTGTTGCAAATTTTGGCTGCTCTAAGCCTTTTCTGTTGTTTATAAGAAATGCTTTGTGAAGAAAAAATGTGATTATAAGTATGTCCTGGTCTTGCTATTTCCCGGGCATGCTGGATTGTGCCTTGCTCTTGCCAAGGTCAAATGGTGTCATTCTGATAAAGTAGAGCGGGAAATGGGTCTGGTAGGCCACTTCTCTCCTATTAGTTTTCACATGCTCCATGTAACCAAAGACTGAAGCATAATCTGTTGGCATGAGGTTGACTGAACCGCGGTGTACAGACAAAGAACTTTTTCAAATACTTGACGTTTCAATCTCAAACACAGTTTACATCTGAAATAATCTGGAGGTTTATTTTGATTAGGATCTGAATAGTCATTTTTGATTAGCAGACTGCATAGATCAGAAATGATACTGTAAAGCTGAAGCCATGCAGATTGCCAAAGGTAACACACTGTCTTTGCTTACTCAGGTTTTCAGTGTTGAACTTATTTGAAGTTGAGCTGAACCATGGAATATTTGTTTGGTTTGCAACTGTTGTCTACCCATCTGCTTTAGGTTTTGCTTGATTTCAAGAAGGGTTGGATTGTTTTGGCTTTTTGTTTTTTATTAAGGCCATTGGGTGCATTAATCCTCTGAAAAATCAAAACGCCCTCAAGATTAATTACAGATACGGGTCAGCTATTTGTTGCATTCTACCCATGTGAAACAGGTGTTTGGGTTGGCAAGTCACCCAGAGGCAGGGGAAGGACTTGGTAGACGAGAAGCAGCCCTGTGAAATTTTTTTTTTTTTGAGTTTATGGTGAAAACAAGCTTTACATATTCTCCAGGAGTCAATTACTTCAAATGTTGTGTCCTGCAAATGATTCTCACTGGAATGGTTTCATAGAATCATGGAACAATAGAGGTTGGAAAGAAAAATTGCAGGTCATCTAGACCAACCCCTGCACAAAGCAAGACCATCTGCCTTTGTCTTCATCATAGCCACCCATGAGGTAGCTGGAGAAAGCAATCAGATGCACCTACCGTCAGCTCTCTCTTTTCCAGGCGGAACAAATGCCATTCTCATTCTGTCCTGTGCTCCAGCCCTTGTCTGCCTTGGCTACAGAATATTCACGTCTTTCGTGACTGCGGTACTTCGGAGGTAGCCATCCTGTGGGAATACAGGGTAACAATCACTCCCCCTGACCTGCTAGCTAAGTTCTTGTAAGTTCAGTGCGGCAGGTAGTTGACCTCCTTTGGTGCACTGCTGGCTCACGCTCAATTCCTGTCCACCTAGTCCCCACCTCCTTTTCTGCAAAGCTGCTTTCTATTTAGATAATCTGCAGTATGCACGGGAATTATTGCTTCAGGTGCAGGAGTTTGCGTTGGACTTTGTTGAATTTTGTGAGGTTTCTGTCAGTTGATTTCACTTGCCAGTCAAGATGTAGCTGAACAGAGCCCTGCCCTCTGGCACATCAGCTGATCCCACCAGTTTAGTATCTTATGTGAACATACTGAAGGTGTACTCCATACCATTGGCTAGGTTAATGTGGCTAAACACAGTGAGCCCCAGTATGAAACTGTGAGGAGCTCCACTGATGAACAGCCACCAGCTGTCACTGACCCCTACCTTCTGAGCCTGGCAGCCCGCCCGTTTGTTCCATACGTCGTCATGTGTCCCCTGAAAGGTTGGCTTGGGTTAGAGGATAGTGCAGGCAAGGTCTGGGGACGTAAAATGGGAAGGTAGTGAATTCACAGCTAGAGGACAGGCACCACGTGCTAATGGCTTTCAATGGGAGGTGGTGAGCTCACAGGGTTTTCTCTTGGCAAAATCTCCTCCAGCAGCGTGTTTCGATGTTCCTGAGACTTGGAACCCAGGTTTATTTTCCTAAGATCTATTTGGCAAACTAATAATGCTTCCAGTAGCCAACAGTGCTGCAAATTTGATACTGTGGGGAGTCCTCTCACTAGACAGAAGGGATTCAGACTACAGTGGTTAAATCCAAGTGCTGGAGTCCCAGTCCCAGCGCTGCAGAAGGCCACTCTTAAGAAGAGCTTGTTTGCCAAATGCTGACAGATGAGTGTCTTTTCCTCAACAACTAAACTCTTGTTTAGCTTTATTTCAAATGTTTACTTTTCTGCTGGGATTTCAATAAAAGACCCTTGTCCTGCAGCAGCAGCAAGTCATCCAGCACAAGAATGGGGTCTGTAAAACTGTCTTCGTTTTGTGCTTGTAAAGCTCTTTGAGAGAAAGCGCACTACCCATCCTGTGTTTTGCTTTCGGAAGGAAGTTAAACATACATTAAGTTATTTGTGTTATTGTTAGATCATCAGGACAAAGGGGCTGATTGGTAGCAAGCATAAAATAGTTGAAATATATGCCCCTGTGATTCTATTTAAAAAAAAAAAAAAAAGAAAAGAAAAAAAGTGAAGATCAGTTGTTTAGGTTTTGAGCTACTTTGGTTTTCGGGTTGTCTTTTTTTTCCTCTGAGCTCCTGTTAGCCTATTGCATCTCAGGCTACCTCCAGTCTCCAGAAATAAGGCCACTTAATCGGTTTCTCTAACAGAACATTTGCTCTTGAAAATTAAATTCTGCAGATAAATCATCAGTATATCAAGTCCTCTGAGGGAGGAGTGCATCCAGCACAGCAGTGTGCAATTGCTCCTCTTTCCTGGTGGCTTTTCCTTCTGCTACGGCACAGTGGCCATCTCCTCATCACTGAACTAATGCTACAGGAGCAGAAACCTGTATTTTAAATTTCTATTTGCCTTTCCTGTTTCAAGATTTAAACGGTGCTGAGTAGCGAAAAAAACAAGCTTCAAGCCTAGGGCAGGAGCAGGTCTCAAGCCCGTGAGCTCCGCAGATGCAGCCGCCAGTACCTGTTGGTTGCACTTGGTGTTCATAGCTTCTGTGACTTTTTGACAGCTCCCACAGCATCCAGCCCAAGTGCAGTATTGAATTCATCTCTTCTCTCTGACTTCTGGAGAGAGGGGAGCTATGGAGGCAAAAGCTGCGGGTCCTTCTCCCCCACTGGTGTTGTCTAAATCATGTGAGAGGGATTAAGGAGACCAGTGAAGCATTTTAACCCTGCTCTCACCGCAAAAGCAGTGGGGACCTGGCGTGTTCACTTAATAACCGGGCATGTGTATCAAAGAGGCTGGTATATGAGAGGGGAAGCAAGGCGGAGTTTAACAAACAGCCCTTAATCCAGTTAGCTCTCGATGCTGATGACGGGGGCACAACTTGGAACTAAAGAGTTTGTGCTCCAGGATTTCTTTTACGGGACTGCAAAAGCGACGTGTTCCCTCTGGACGGCAAGCATGAAGGATCCTTTGCTGCTTTTATGAAGGCAGCAGTGCTGCAGCAGATCCGTGTGGTGCTCCCACAGCCGTTCCCACTCCTCCCTGGAGCTTTCTGAAACCCCTCTGCCTTTTGATAGTGGCCCAGCTCCCCAGTTCGGTGCCTCGTCTTTGTGTGGGCACCACGGAGTCCGCGCTGGAAAGGAGATAATACTTCCTGAAGTGCTCATTTAGCCCAGCGGGAGGGAGGCGGCTCGCAGCATCCACACGGGTTATTAAGCTGCACTGGAAAGAAAGAGCAAACTGCAGAGTTGTATTAGTTTATGTATTATCAGCATTTGTAAGGTACCTGTTGCCTTAGTAACGAGGAACAATGTGTACAGCTTAGACGGGGCAAAATCACCCTCTGGTCAGGGGAATAAAAAATTCATGGCCTTTCCTCAGGAGCCACTCCTCCCGTGCTTAGGGAGGGGAGCTTAGAAGGCAGAAGAAACTGAGCCGGTTGTTATGATCATACAATCCCGGCTTCTGTTCATTCACTGCTCCTGGGAACCCTGCGGAGCTGCTAACAAGCTGTGTGTATATTGAGAGCACATGGGAATATGTTGGAGGCAGCGGGGACAGAGGGGTGTGCAAGCTCACATAACCCAAGGCGTGTGCAGTGCCTTTCAGCGCAAGGGGCTTGGGGTTATCCTGAGCTGTTCTTGAGGGGTCCCTCCTGCCCTCTTCTCCAACAGACCCACGCCTTTCCGGGGAGCACATTAGTGGCGCTTCTGCTGGCCCCATCCACCCTTGGAGCAGGAGGGTTTCCACATGAGGAGTGACAGGCTCTACTGTTTATGCGGTAATTGCACGTGTTGCCTTGTCTTTACTTCTCTGGGCTTAGTGTTTTATCCTAAAATGGGAATAAATGCATTACCCTACCTGAAAAGCTACTGTTGGTCTCACAGTAGCAATTACTCTTCTAATGTGGGCTGAATGAGTGAAAGCATTAGACGCCACTGGTGTTTGTATCGCGGGAAGGTCCAAGGGACATGGTGCTGGGCACCAGGAGCTCAGCACTGGCACGGTGTTCCCGCTGGGGTATAGCGGGGTTGCCCCATCTCAGGAGCAGGGAGCCTGGCCCAAGTGTACAGCCCTCTGGACTTTCAGATGCTTGACACTTGATATTTCCCTTATGGAAAAATAGTCTGTTCTGTATAAATAATATAACAAGATAAACATTGCACTCAGCATGACAACCAAGAAAAAATACTGCAAGGTCAACTTAAAGGCCGAGATGGGTTCAGAAGACAATGCCGACTTTGTGTCAAAATCAGGGGAGACTCATTGCACAGGTCCCGGCAGTTGCAGGAGATAAAGCAGCGCTTTCTGTCACACGTGGGTCAGCTAGCATGGATTTGGTCCTTTTATTTATTCTATATGCTGGCTAATGACAATACAGTTATTGTTCTTACACCTGTTTGTAAAGGGAAATGAACCGATGACAGAATTTTAGTGCCTCTCCATGAGGCAAATGGGTCAAGATTCTTTTTTTTTTTTTTTTTTTTTTTCCATTTAGTGCAGCACATCTGGTCTCACAAATCTGAGCTGCAGCCCAAGATATATATAGGCAATTCAGAACCTTGTTTTATCATCTTCTAAAGGACGATAAAGTCAGTCATGAAAATCTCCACCAGGGTGAAATAAGGGGTGAGATTCTGATAGTTGTAAACCAGGCAGCCAGCTCAGGTGAATCCAGTTATTTGCGGCATTGCAGGTTTTTGCTGCAGGAACGCATCACATGTGGTAGCCAGCAGCACAAAACTTACTTCGCTTTGGCTTGACACTTGTTTTCACAATTGTTATACAAACAATAAAAAAGCATCATCTGTTACTGTTCCACCCACCTATCACCCTCTTTTTGTTGCATCAGAAGAGATTTATCTTCACCCTCTATCAGCCACAGCAGTGGGTGCTGCCACTATTACTTTACTATAATTTTAATTGCCTATAGATGCTGCACTGATCTTCTTTCTGACACTGAAAGATTTAACAGTGGACTTAAGCTCCAGAATCGATGTTAACAAGTCTTTATTCGGGACTATTTTATCTAACAGACTCTCATAGCGACTAGGGGTGGTTTACAAAACTGACCTTCACCGACTGCAAAACCAGAGGATCGGCAAATACGTTTCTTCAGTAAGGAACAATCCATTACTTGCTGGGAATCACCCTGGCCCCTAGGTCAGGGCCACAGCTTTACCTGCCCCAAAGCATTACTGCTCTAACTTTTAACCACGTGATTTATTGCCCTGTGAAGGACAAAATAAAACCAAGCTTCTTGTTCAATACACTTCAAGATGCAGCAGCAGAGATGGAAGTAGCTGATTACTTGCATTGCAGAGCCTCTTCCCATGTCTAGCTCAGCTGACAGTGTAGTTTTAAATGTCCCAAGTAATAGGAGTCTGGACCAAATGCTGTAAAAGATATGGTATGGAACAGCTAGGCTTTGATGGAGACATGGCTGGCTAACCTAACAGGCATTCCTTGGCTTTAACAACCCTGCTACAAAGTGCAACAATTTGTGTGGCTTTGAGTTCAATATGAAGGTTTCTGCTTTAGAAAGTACAGGTAAAAAAAAGTGCATTGGCATTCTGTTCCAGCAAACAACTTGCCATTGGGACCATGCTCCCCAGAGAAAATGCTGTAGAGACAATCTGTCCGCTCCGACCCGTCACATTTCTTTCCATGCCAGTGGCTGGCAGGGCACTTCCATCCATATGCAAAATCCAGGCTGCTGGCTGCAGCGGTATTTGCAAAGGTGAAATCATGCAGCTGTTGGAGAAGATTGCTTGCGCCCGATCAGAAAAGTCGATGAGCATTTTATGCCTGATAGGTTTGGGCAGTTCTTCAAAAGTGGCTCCACTCTGCTTCCTTTTGCCCTCTGATTTAACTGTGGTAGATGCTGTATGTACTTCATAGTAAATGATGTAATAAAGGGTTGTTAAGTGATACAAGTATGTTAAGAAGTGCTATCCACAAATCAGTATAAAATATTCCAGGTTATTATAAGACCTTCTTACAAGAAAATTGAAGGATTTTGCATCAGTTGATTAACCAGTTATGAAACTGTGCCTCTTATTAAACTTTCATATGACACATTAAATGTACAGCTGTAAATGAAAGGTGACTAGGCCATTTATTGCAAAACAACAGGATTGAAATGATAAAAAAGGGGGTTGTGCTTTTGTGGGGGGATACTGCCAAGAGGAATAGGAAGAGCAGTCCCAAAAATGAGAACACCACAATGTGCTTTTACTCCAAAACAGAGTCCTGAATTTGCCCTGTTAGAAAAATCTATCGCGGGGACTTGAGTGAAGTATTATCTAACCATCTGAGACACAGCCCTATAATTCATGGGTCATTGACACAGTAGAGAAGATCAGTTCTGTCTATTGTAGCAGCAGAGGGACTCTTAATCCATGGATTATTAACGTGGAAAATTGAAGGGGCTGTTACAGGCTTGTGGTTTATTAGACTATTGTGGATTTAGGGAGCTTTAATTTGAAGATTATGGACACAATGGAGTGCAACAGATCCCTTGACAATGTCAGTGGCAAGGCTTTTGTACAGGAGAAAGCTTCTGCCTGAATTCTGGCCTTCCCTATCCCACAGGATACTGCTTAGGGAAACACTTATGGGGCTGTAATCACCTTTGAAACTCATTCGATCAAAGCGACTCAGAAACTCGCTTCTCTTAAGATAACGTTCCCTGAGCTCTCCAGTCTGGAAACTATTTTGTTCTAGCAAGGCTTTTCTTGCTAGCGCTTGATTTGCACCCACTGTTGCTGGTTTGTCTTGCAAAAATTTGATGCTATACCTCACTAGATCCATGGGACGTTTTGCAGTACTAGTGAGCTGAATGTATGTCACATGTTAGAGGCGGACCAAGGAGTGAAACCTTGGACTTCCACTTAGCAGCAGCTTTAAGAAATACCCTTTTGCCCCTGACTGCCACCTCAAAGGAACTGGGTGAGCTTATCTCTGCTTCCCATGCACTTTGAAGGACTAACAGAGATGCGAGGAATTTGTGGGTATGGAGAGGCACAGTGAGGCTTGAACACAACCACAGTTCAAAAGGCAACCAGTCTCCTCTGAAAGCCCAACAGGGAAAGTCTCTCCCCTGCCCAAGCATCTTTCAGGTTGCATGTTCTCTCCTTTTATCCTCTTCTGTTCCAGACATAGGGAAGGGAACCAGAAATCATTACAGGAAATTCTGCAGGAAGGGTTGGGCTTAAAGTGTAGTGAGAGAGACTCAGAGATGGCATTGGGTAAGCTTTGTAACTGCAATAGTATTTGAGAATGGAAATGGTTTGCCTTTGGAGGGCACGAGCCTCCATCACTGGCAGCGTCTGAGAGCAGGTAAAACATCTGCTGGGAAGGTCTCAGCAGTAACATGCTCCGCTGCAGGGCAAAGGTATGAACTGGAAAATCTTCCAGCTTGATTCTCTGATATATGTTTGCAATGAAAGAGGAGGGAGCTGTGAACAGAACTAGCAATAAAGTAGCTGGTTGGATCAAGGGTCTTGACGGGTCTTCTGTGCTTGATCGGGCTGGATTTGCGGCTCTTGCATGAATGTCTGCAGCTGTGGGCAGACTGAGGGGAGCAGGGAGGAAAGCGAAAATACCATCTGTCCCTTGTATTGTTTGGTTTAGCGCACTGTTGTCCAGAAAAAGCACAATTTGGTTATGGAGCTGCTTGCCGCTGGAAGTTGAGGAAGCCAAAGCATGAATGAGAACAAAAGGAACTACACAAATCCATGGGTAACAGCTCATGAATGGCTTTTGAATGATGGCTCAGATACAACCTCAGGACCAAGATTTCTAGCAACAAGGACGACACCAGGAGGAACAGCCATGCTTGTCCTCCTGCCTAGGTTATTCCCCTAAGTTGGGTATTGCCTAGTTTTTCTACTCGATTTCATTTTAGGGCCAGACAAAACCTTAAAAACTTTCCCAATAGGGAAAGGACTAAAGGAAGAAGACAACTACGCAAAATACAGTATAGGGTATGTGAACTGCGGAAGGGGAAGAGAAAAGGAAGTGAGGAGCTCTCCCGGGCCAAGAGCGGAGCAGAGAGGTGAACTGAATGCTCCTGTTTCCTTGCCCAACATCAATGGGATAGTCACAGGTGGTACGTAATGAAGTTCACAGCACGAGGACAGGCTTAAGTCGGCAAAGCTCTGTTTCTCATATTTGTCTCTACTTTGCAAGAAGAGGATGCTGGAGGAGGAAGCATGTGCAGGACTTTAGAAACTGGGTGAAGAGAGTTTCTAGGAGCAGCCTTGGGCACTAGGACAGTCTCTGTCCTCTGATGCTCCAATGTGTGCTAAAGGCTTGGTTTCTGTGCAAAATCCCAGCAGTCATGCAGAGCCTTGATTAAATCATTGTAAAATTGGTGGAGGTATTTCACTAGCTTGAGTGATTATTTTAATTGAAAAAGTATGTATTTACTTGAAATAAACTCCTGTTTCTCAACTATGCTTACGTTACACAGATAGCTTGGTTTGTATTTAAATAAAGAAAGTTTAATATTCAGCCTAGGATAGTTGTTTAGCGCAAATAGCTTTCTTCAGTATTAACTTCAAGTATTTAAATTTTCTTGCTTTCCCTCCCTTGCCCTCTTCCATTTCCTCCCCCCCACCCTCCCGCCAAATTTACTTATACTTCCCAGGGAATATATGTGGTTTAGAGTAATGCAAAACAAATGATGGATTGAGTGTATTTGCAATGGCCTTTGAAAACTGTCCCAGTGTCCAAAGACTGCTCAGTTTTATTCCTGTAAGTGTTCTGTGCTTACTGCTGCAACATGTCATCTACACAGCCAGGAAGTTGTACAAGATATACAAGATTCAAGCCAACAGGATAAAATCCAAGTGAATTTTTGGCCAGCTTTGGAAACGAATAGAATTTTGTGACCCAGAACTCCAGAAATGAATATTAACTGAGTGGTCAAACATAGATGGTCCACATGAAGTTTTCTGTGTAACTTCTAATTTGACATGTGAAACGTTTTATATAATTTTAAAAGATACAGGGATTTTGAGCACTATGCTATTTAAGGAAGCACATATTGTTTGCAAAGGAACCAAGGACCTTCTGAGAAGCGCTCAGTTTTAGAAGGCAGCTAGGTTTAAGCAGCTTTCAGAATTTGTGTAGTACAGTTATTGAGTTAATATTCCGGCCTAACCTATGGATGTACTGGCAGTGAGATATCCTGAAACTGCAGACTGTAAAATCTGCTCAGTTTGAAGATGTCCTACAAAGATGAAGAATTTGATGTCTGGATTTGCAAAGATGGGACATGACTACAAATGCTTCTGCAAACTCAGGTCTGTAGTCAGGCATCAAGGTGTTCAACGTGAAGCTAGGGATGTGGACCAGGGCTCTTGCTGGTAATGGTGCAGAATCAATACCAGAAAGTGAACTTGTGTGTACGGACCTTTCCAAAGGGAGGGGGAAGGGTCATATCACATTGTGCCTGAGCCCCCTCTGGCCTGCTTCACTGGGCACGCATATCTTCTGCTCAAGCCAAAGATGCCTGATTTTGGGCAAGCACTGTACATGCAACTCCATGAAATGGGAGTGCACCTTTTAATGGTGATGCACTGGACTCCTGCAAGGAGTTCTTAAAATTATGGTTGCTCTGAAGCCCTGGACTCTAAAGTAGTGGGAATCTTTCCTTTGACTTCAGCAGATGTGTCCCACAAGTATTCAAGAAAACTTTGTCTTAATATTAGCAGTAGTTTTTAGTTTATAAAATATGCGAAGGTCAGAACGTCTTTTTCTCTTGAGCATGGTGCTAAATGAACAATAGCTGAATAACTTTTATTTGGTATTTGCAGTCACTGATTACACTCCCTCAAGATATTCTCACAATTACTTATTCTTCCAGTTCTGCCTAATAAAGTGGCTAGGGTTTGGTAAATAGCTGGAGTGAAAGGGGTGTGGGAGGTAAAAACACTGTAAAACTGAAGTAGGTGAGATGTTCTTCTGGTGAATATATGAAGGAAGGAAAGACACTGGGTTCCTGGAGCTCTGGGCATCACACTCCATGTGAAAGGATTGTGAAATAATGCATATTTTGGTCATTTGGTTGCTAACACTCGGAGCAGAATTATATCCTAGTTGTAAGTTTTTTGCCAGCAGATGAAGCTTTCCTACCGAAGTGTAGAAAGCAGAATGGTCCTCTTTGACACCCGCCTTCAGAGGGATACCTGGGGCTGTTTGTTGGACAGAGACTCCCCACTGTGCGTGGTGAATAGGGGGTCCCATTGCCATGTAAAACACTGAAATTTGTCCCCAAGGGAGCAGGGGAATAACGCTGCCTGGACAACTTCACCAAATTACTCCTACACAGGCTACTGCTCTCCTCTGTCTCGTGGCTTTCCTGCACAGTAAGGTCAGATGGAGAACCCGTCAGGAGACTGCTGACACTAATTCGGAGCAAGCCTAGGCATTTCTCCTCCTCAGCTTTGCCAAGATGACCATCTCTGCTGTAGAGATCCAAGGTGGGAATGTCTTCTTTCTTCACTTGATCAAAGCAGTCCAATTACATCCTTTCGGAGCTTTACGTATTAGCATCGCATAACATCTCTTTTCACTTAACTGCTCCAGCCATTCATTATCCATCCAAATGAAACCTGGCAGTGCTTTCTGTATTCATGTATTTTTGGATCAGTAGTTCTATCTGTTGTTGGTCCAGAAAATGTCAGCTTTCATCTATTCTCTCCCTCACACAGAGCTTTTCCTTTTAAACCAAAATTTTTGTTTAAATATTTAAACATTTATTTATTTAAGTAGCAAACCGGTGCGTCCTCTACTCACGTCAGATTTCCCTAGACTGCATTTCTCTGGCTTTGCTTGTTGCCTTATTGCTCAGCAGATAACATATTAATGGCCTGTAAGAAAACCCAGTAGGCTGTATCCTGGGGAGAAAATAGACTATGTCTGGATTTCTTGATGGTCCTTCGTTTGGAAATGTTACTCAGAAAGATGTTATGACTCTGATGGAACAAATACAGCTGCTTCTTTGCATGTAGTACATCCACAAGGAAAGTTCTTCAATGGTCACTCCTCTTGTATCAAAAGTTGCTGGCGTTTCCTCCAGGAATGCTAAGCTCTGTGTTTATTAGTCCAATAAATGGCTGTCATTTAATGCTCCAACCAATCCTCTTAGTAATTACAATCAGCAGGGTTCCCATGCTGTGCATCAGTGATGGTTCGTGAACTTGCTTCAGTAACTTCCCATGAGTCATCAGTAGAGTTGACACAGCTGAAGTAGACAAGTCAAACTACAATTACATAGTTTAGTTGGGGGTTTTTTAAGCCTAGTTTCCTAAAGAGAAGGTTTTCACCATCACACTAAGTCAGACGCTACATCTGAATATGTTGCTAAGTTTCATCCAAATTTGACAGACAGCTAGATAATGTCAGCAAAAGCAAGATAACCAACTGAGGAAAGGAGAGATTAAATTCACCCCCCCACTCAGGAACAAAAGTTGCCCTGTAATGTCAAGTAAATCTCCAGATCCCATAAACTACTCATAGGAAAAGTACTTGCGTTATAGGAGGTGTTCTGATTTGATTTTGTGCTGCTACCCAGAGACTGACCCAACCCTGAGCCAGGGAGCCAAAGGAAACAAGGCTTTGCAGCTTCTGTTGCTCACAGACTGGCTTCTTGTTACACGCTTTCCTAACTTCACCATCAGAGATGTGTGTCAGCTTTTGGGTTTTTGTTTTAAATGTGCAAAGATGGTTTTCCCATTAAATATTGTGCAACTGTCCTGGGAGGTACGTTTCCAGCACTTTCTTTACTAATAGTTCTTGAGCACAGAAGGGAAATAGAACCTGAGGGCAGGGGGCACAGAAAGCTTTATTGCATTAGATAGGATGGCAACCTGACGACGTCTCTGGTGTGGGACAGAGGCTTGTATAAGATCAAAATGCAAACATGCCAGATTCATGTGACACGGTGCAATGTTTCCATGATCCCAGAACTCTGCCTGGGACATTGACGTCTGGACCATAATGGTCCTCTGATGAATGCTGATAAAACGGTGAGTTTCTGCCAGACATCAGGCCTGTTGCATGGTGGGGAACAGACAGGGGCTGTTTTTTCAGCTCTGTGGTTTTAGTAGACCCCTATGACCAACTGCACAGCCTATCATTGCTGAGAAAAGGCGTTGGAGCAGAACCCCGCTTTCAGGTGTGAAGCTCTACTCCAAGTCTGCACAAGCATTTGTTGCTAAGTGTAGAAGAAGGAAAGCAATGTATAGGAAGCAACGATGCTATATAGGCTCTGGGTAGCATTGCCTAACATGAGGACAATGGTTCTGATGATAAATATTTCATAGGTCACTCATGTCTGGTAAAGGTGAGAAGCAGTATGTTCAACTTTTCATATTCCTTCTTCTGTCCCCTTTTTTCAGTTGACTTGTTTGTTGGTGCACCTCACTCTCCTCATCCTTCCTGATGAGAGAGGAAATCACTGATTTTGACATTTTCTAAAGAGGAAGAGCCGAGGCAGAGAAAACTACATCTGTTGAAGCAAATTAGGAGAGAAAGAGACACACAGAGCAATTCTCAAAATTCTCCCCAGATGTCCAGCTCCCCTTGGCACCAGGCATTAAAGAAATTCCTGTAAGTTTTCTATCTGCATCTTTGCAAATCTAAATCCCTGTGAATGTCTGGCACTAAATCATCTGCTCATGGTTACAGAAGGAATTTGAAGGATCATAGGGAACTGATCCTTCTTCAGCAACAAAAATGGTGTTTGATTGCTGCCCTTTCCGTCTCGTGTGGTGCATTCAAGAGAGTTTGCCAGCTTGAACTGGGCACATTTCAGCTGCCAAATTCTTTGCTGAGGGAAACTCCCAAACTGCTTTTCATCAGAATAAGTGTGTGTGTGTGTGTGTGTGTGTATATATATGTAAATATACATAGTATGTGTATGCATATGTGTGTATACAAAATATATTTACAGAGTCAAAATAAGAAATGAGAGAGCTTCTGAGATCCCCAATTCTCCTCCAGAGGAGAATTATGCGTGTTGCTAGTGGCTTATGAAAAACATTTAAAGTGCAAGTGCTAGGTTGCACTATGTTCCTCCTAAAACTTAAAGGTGGTGAATGAACACTAGTAAATTCTAAGTAGCTTTTTTCCTTTTTAACTTGTTTAATTTTTCTAGTAAACTCCCTCCCACCAGAAGGTCAGCTGGGACTGCTTACTTAAATTTATTTTGCTTAAAACAGGAACTGAGCCTTAAAACCATTATTAATAAACAGTTTATTTTTTACAGTGAGGTATCCAATGTAATTCATAAATTATTGTCCATTTAATTAAAGACACTCACCTTTCCAGCTGTTTCTCTAATCAGCTTAATCTAAAGCCAATAAATTCAGTGGGTGCTTTGCCAGTAGTGTCAGGGACTTTGCAGGCACAAGCGCTTTCAGGGCTCCTTCCCTCATCACCCTGGGTGTTACTGGGTCCCGTTGGAGCTGATTTGCAGAGGCCCTGAGACATGCTTGAACTTCTGGGGCCTCTGCCTCTTCACCAGCAGGTTGTCCAAGGTGGAGGCTGCTGTGCCTGGCCAACATAGTGGGCCCACCTCTCATCTTTTTTTTTTTTTCTTATTCTCCTTGAATTCAAAAGTGGACCTGTGAGAAACTAAAGTAACTTAGCCACAGCTATCCTAGAAGAGCAAGTCTGCCATTGATATGGCCAGCAACTTGCTCAGTGACCCTTTAAGCTAACCCATATACAAGATCATTTCCTATGAAATGGAGTGGGATGTTTCAGGCAGCTGGCTGGAGAGAGGAGCCTGTCTCTGACTATTTTCCATAGTAAAAAAAAAAAAAAAAAAAATTCAGTCCTTTCTACAGCTGGCTTTCTGTGAGCCTCCTGAGTTCAGGACTAACCAAATGAGTTCATGGAAAACAGTTCTACTGAGGGCTATGAAATACAAAGATACCACCCTGACTCCAGAAATTGCCCATGAAGTTTGTTAGAGAGGCTTCAGGAGAAACAAGATGGGAAACAGAAGATAAAGGTAGCTGGAAATGTCTGGGTCGGTAAAATTCAACCTACTTTCAGAGTGACCTTCAAAAGAGGGGAAAGCGGGTAAACCTTTGTTTATAGAGATGTGCCAAAGATGTCCATTTTTCTTCTCTGCATCTCACCTTGCATTGACTTCTATTCCCAGTCCGTGTACGCTCTAGTGGCATCTGTGCTGCGATTGAAATGGGGGTTAAGAGAGCACCTGTGATGTCTGCAGATCAGAGAAACCAAGACATGTCAATAATTACAGGTGGCTAGGTATTATTCTGAAATAAAACAGAATACGACCAGCCAACTCTGTGATCTGCTGTAACTTTGTCAGGCCCCAGAAAGCTGCCTTGATCCTCAGTGTTTGTGTGTGCATGGCAGATAGAAAAGGGATGAAATGCTCATTCTGCAATGTTTTCTCAACCATCTGAGCCATCTTTGCTGACCAAGTAGCTGCACTTCAGCGACTGCATCATCTGCACGATGGCATCACCACTGGTTTGGTACTAGATAACACTTCTCAGAAAGGGACATTTAATCTCTTGGATTACTTTTCCAAGTAACCGGGGGAAAAAAAATACAAACAGGGAAGCTTTGCAAGGCCAGAGTTTGCTTTTACTTATGATGTCCTTTAAAACAAAGGTTAACCGTCTGCTCAGACAACTTGTAGGGCTGAGGTTGAAAACTGAAACTAACAGCCCAGCAGAAGTGTGCTAATAGTAGATGCGATTGAGAGTTGCATAGCAAGCTGGGGGCTATGATAAATCTGAATTGTTACAAGGATCTGTGAGGGCTTGAGTGCTGGCTATTTTGGGTTAGTTTCTCACCCTCTGAATTTTTAATGTTACTTGTTATTGCAGTTGAGTGGTTTGTTTGTTTGTTTATTCTTTATGAACCCTATACAAGAAAACCTGTTTAGGCTGAAGAGAGCTGGAAGAGAAGAACGAAGGCAGCCTGGGAGGCTGTCCCCAGCCCCTCTCTCCTCAGAGGCAGGCGACCTCCAAGCCACCTGACCTGGTTTGGGATTTTTCCCCTTGGCTGCCGTCTCCAGGGGCTATTCCCATGAGGCAGGACCACTGACAAAAGCCTGAGGGGACTGTGTTGGGACCAGGGACTTACTTTGCAGAACAGCCCCTTCATGCACTGCCGCAAAACCAGAGCTGGTGCCACTTGACTGAATTGGGTCCTGCATTTGTGGATTTAACGCCATTTTCTGCTGCAGGCCTCCTGGTATGTAAGAAAGTAAATTCAAGCATGCCACTGTGTTCACTGAGGCAGCAAACTTGAGGGGGGAGAAAATTCCCTTCCTTCTGCAGTTCATGGTGTTCTTCTAAGCTATTTATAAACAGGTCTGACGCAGCCAGTGTTTGCATTTGGGCGGTTTCACTGTTCTCATTTTCAAGGCTTCTCTCAGGTCTGAAAGTAAAGGTCGGGTTGACTCCCCTCATTTGAAACAGAGGGGAAGAAAGTTGACCTTGTAGGCAGGTGACTCTAACCCAGTAACTCCCAGGAACTCCCTCATGCGTGGCTGGGGCAGAGCTCTGAGCCCACTCCCCCTTTTGCTCCGTTTTCATTTCCCTGCCCTCTTCATTAGCTGATGACAGTTCTAACTTCCTGCATCCTTTTAAAAAGATCCCCCTGCACATCATCTGGGATTCATGAAATGCAGAGATCTGGTAAGCAGCACAAATCACACGCTTCTGGCCTGTGCTTGCCAGAAGTCCTGGATAAGTTTTCAGCTGAGTTTATACTTCACCTGCCTCTACTCTGCAGAGGAATAATATATGGCTCCTTTTTCTCCAGAAAAACTTGCACCAAAACCCAACAATTTATTTTGTGAAGGATGATTTTTTGCTGATTGAGAAGTGTTTGGAGATGACAGGCATCTGATCTCATCTTAAGCCTTAAATTGGAGTAAATCCTGTATTTATTTACTTTGTACTTCAACCAAATAGGACATTATCCTGCCTTTGAGTTAACGCTTTCAATGCTTGCCTTAGCTGAGTGCTGCATGCCAAAGGCATTATTCTCTACCATCACTGGACAAGGAACAGCAGAGAGCCGCCAATTCATGTGTGAAACAGCTAAAACACTAAATAGGATTACCTGGCTCATAAGACAGAGAATCAGAACCAGCCTGTTAGGCACTCTTTAAGTTGCACTACATATATGTAACAATCATTTTGCTTCTGCATGGGGCAATTGAAGGACAGGTGAAACACTGTGAAACAGCCTGATGCATTGTGTGTATGGGCAGAGATGTGATGCCTCGTCTTCTTCCTGACGTTGGCATCCAAAAGCCGGGAGTAAGAAAGGTCTCAGAGGATATTTTCTTGAGGTCACAACCTATATCTGAATGAAGAAAACATGGCTTTGAATAAGGGTGTGCAAAAATTCACTTCTGAAATGGAAAACCACTTGTGTTGGTTTTGTTGTTAAATAATCAAGAGCACCTTACCTAGCAGCTTTCTTCAGAACAGATTATTTTTGACTCAAATGGGACATTTACTTTGGGATGGGTTACTAATAAATAAAAGTTTCTAGGTGTTCTGAATGCGGGGAACGTTTGTGGTAGGTTGGTACATTATGAACCTAAACAAAGACGACTTATAAGACTGAATATTGTTTTATTGCCTATTTAAGACTTTGAGATGAAATGTTTGTACAAAAGAAGGTGCATTATCCCAAGACAGTGGTTTTATTTCTGGTGTTAGTAAGACAATGTTACAAAGACGCAAAAGGTCTCTGTAAACTCTCTGCTCTTACTGAGCTATGAATTAAGGCCAAGGTGAACTTCTCCCAGTAAGTCCCAGTCACTGAGACAAGGCCATTCGCCTTCAAAGAGGTGACCCAGGCGATCAGGCTAGAGGTGGTCTGATTGATAACAGAGCTAGTTCATACGCATTTTTCCTGATGTGTGTTTTTTTTGCCCAATGATAACATGTGCAGGTGTAACTTCTGTTAGCACAGAAGCACTAAAAAATTAATTGCTGCTGTTCTCCTCAGATGTGTTCAGCTGCTCCTTGTTCTGAACATCCCATGGGCTCCGAGGAACAGCTTCTGTGCTTCTGTTACTCTGGCAAATAAGTGTTCACCCTCTGTTTAGAAATCTAATTTTCTTCCCTTCTTTGTTGTGGGAAAAAATTGCATGGCATTCTTGTCACAGAATTCCTTTTCTGGTTTTCCTGTGTTTTCCACTCTCGCATTCTCTGCAATTATCTTTGGCACAGCAATTATTATTGTACCAGCGTAACTCTTGCAATAGGTGATCCTAATGAAACATTGCTAGGTGTCTGTGAAATTCCAGCACTGGTGAGTACAGACCCCACCAGAGCTTTTGTTACGGACTTTTGCGAAATTGTTTGGCTATGCACATGAAGGCTTTGATGTGATTTACCTCACGTGCTATAGCAAAGAGAATTGCCAAAATTATTAACCTCTGAACTGGGATCTTTTATCTAGAAGAGTGCAGTTTATGGCAGGTGTTTAGGGATGAGTTCCTGCACAGTGTTTTTCAGTTGCTCAGCACCTCAGTTGAATGGCACAGGTTTTAGTTTCATACGTCACTGAAAAAAGCAAACTTATAAAGCACTGTTCATGAGAACTATCTCTGTGTTTCAAAAACTGTTTTAATTACTACAAAATTATTTATTTTAATGTATTCTCATCTCAAATTTTATTTTTTGTATTACAGGCTAGTCAGATATATATATTCATGGAGATGTTAAAAGTTGAATTTGCTTTTATATTTCTTCCGTTTACATTGATTAAATGTCATACACTAAATAATTCCCATACCCATTAACATATGATTTGCCCACTAGTAATTACTTTGTCATCCTTACTTCCTCAGGCTATTTTCAACTTTAAGCCACTGTTAATCCATGACCTTAGTGCTTTTGTCTCCAGGTCTGAATTATATAAGTATTATGGAACAAGGATTGAAATGAACTACTCTTGGCTTTATTGTACAATTACAGTCAGCTGATTGGCTTTTCTATTTCCACTAACTAAAATAATAGAGTAAATTTAATTCCTTTATGAAAGGATCATAAGACTTTTTTTTTTTTTTTTTGCAGGGTGGCAAGGCCAAATAACAAATATTTCTAAGAGGAAAGTATAAATGGAGGAAAAT
Source organism: Sagittarius serpentarius (assembly GCA_034782735.1). NCBI lineage: Eukaryota > Metazoa > Chordata > Aves > Accipitriformes > Sagittariidae > Sagittarius > Sagittarius serpentarius. Next base: position 16,655,383 of record JAVKLA010000036.1, on the reverse strand, counting down.
AGCAACTGTCTGCTTTTCTGGGTGTTCAGGATTGCTGCCAAGTGGACACAAAGACGACTGAAGCAGGAATGTACCCCGCACTCTGCAGTGGCCACTGCAGTGGTAATTGAATAAAATCCGCTGAGAGTAAAAAGAAAAAAAAAAAAAAAAAAGCCCTTTGGTCATGGAGCTGAAATGGAAAAGTAGATGCCTTTAAAGGAATCTTTTGTGGTACGTCTCCTCAAACTCTTTCTCCCTCCATGAGACTACGCAAAAAGCAGAACACCTGTTGAATGTCAGGTTTCCTTTTGGACGCAGGAGCGCAGCATTATATAGCATGGTCATGTCTCTAACAGGCTGGGCAGTTTGCTGTTGCTCCTGTTCCAGGCAAGCCGTCTGATCCTCGTTTGAAACGCTATCTCTAAGCTGCTTTTGTTCAATTGCTAACTTTCATGAAAGGTTATAATCAAAAGGCCAAACTTTTGGGAGAGTTTGGCTCCCTTATATGACACTGGTTTCCAAGTGACATGTAAATAAGGGGCCACATTTTCCGAAGAGAGTACTGCCCCACCGTCAGTGCTGCGAGAAATCTGCTCTGCAGCTCCATGGCTGTATTTAGGGGGAAACATTGCTGACAGGCTGAGTCAGTGGCCCAAATTCTCCTCCCTTTATCCATATAACCACATGAAAGCTTGTGCCTCCTATCCACAGAGTGTGCATGAATAATTTGCTTGGCATGGGACTGGAGCTAGCTAGCACAATAACTATGCTTTTGTAGGCTCCATATGTCCCTTGCCTTGGAGCTTTTCAAATGATACAAAACTCTGGTACTGTGACTAAAATAAGAAAAGCCTGGGCAATGACTTCAGAAGCAATTGGGAGGGACCTAAAGCTCCTGAAAGGACTCTTGGCTTCAGCGGTGCTCACCCAAGTCCATGCGACAGAAGAGTTACGTCCAGACCCTACGGAGGAACCTACGGAGATCCTGGAATGACCCCTGCAGTCTGCAGAGAGATTGGGTTTTTAATCACTGCAAGGGAGTCCTCATTTCCAAACACTTCAGAAACACTGGACTCTTTAACTGTACTTCTCACAATATGCTCAAGAAATAAGAGTGCACACACGTTGCCTATCCCTCTCCTCCTCTATGCACTGAACATTTTTGGTGTAGGAGAGTTCAGTAACGGAAGCGCAAACCTTCTGTTTACATCTATAAACAAGATAAGGTACAAACTGCTGCAATACAAACTTCCTTGCTCTGGCCGCCCACTGACCTCAGCTATAAACGACAAGGAGACTCCTTTCTCACAGCTGCGGGAGACTTCAGACTCTAGGACAAAGTATCAACCAGCAAATGTGCTTGCAAAATCTTCTATGTGAATTTTTCCAACTGCCGTGCTGTTCATACGCTGGCCGGGGGCTCACGGCTGTGGCACGAGGACCAGACACTGCTGTACCCACACTGGCAGGGTACTCCAGACACCTCCAGCTGCAGGGTGAAGCTGGTTGCATGTGCACGTATTTCCTGCAATCAAGAAAGGAGCTACACACGCTTTTGCCGAAGGGCTTGGATAGAGAAGTGCGCGCTTGTACCATGTTTCAGGCTAACTAACAGCAGACATCTGTGTCACTATCACACGCTCATGTCTTCTCCTGGAAGCTCTTTGCTGGGTCAAATAAATTGGTTGCAAAACATCTAAAATTCTGCCAAGTAAACACAAGTATAATTAGACTAAAAAGCTACTCGTGCACTGTCTTATTTTGATAGATTTCAACGGATGCAGAAAGAAAAAGAACTGCCGGTGAGACAAAAGCTGGTTTCTAGGCACGGGAACCCGACTCCTTGGTGACCGGGACACACGGCCTGAAGGAAGGACGCAAGGAAAGGGCTGGGGCATGAGAAAAGCCTAAGGGAATGGCCATTGGTAATCCTAGTCCGGCTGCACATGCATGCCATTGAGACTACGGTGGCTATTTTTTTTAATCAGAATTTGTTAATATGGGATTTCCACAGCCATGTCCGTTCTGGGTGCTCAGTGGAAGCTAAACTATCACGTTTGGTATCAATGTCAGACTGTAGGGCAGTGCAAGGTCAAGCTCTTCGACACCAACGCTGCATTTGCAAAAGGGTGGGAGTTACGATGATGTTTGTGTCTCCCCAGGCAGGACTCGGGTCCCTCTCCTCCTGGAGCAGCTCAGCAGAGAGGCACAAGGACATCACCTCTGGCGCGGGTCACCCGACGGCAGATCCCCAGAGGACGGGCTGGTGCTCAGGTACGGCACTGCTGTAAGCTTACCTTGTTCTTACCCTGCCACCGCTGGAAGGTCACCGTCGGCATGCCCTGGAGAAGGCATGAAACGGCCCTAACAGGGCAGTAGTTCTTACGTGTTTAACCAGTGCAGAAGCTCCTGTTTTGCTCCTTGTGCTGTGTAGCGGGTTGCAGGAGAGCGGCCCAGGGATAGCTGCAAGAGAGAAGGGCCACGGAGACTGTTCTTGGTCAGAGCTGTTACGTTGCTGCCAAAGCAGCAGAGAGGTGGTGATGCTGGATCCCTCCTGATGCTTTTGGTTAGAAGCATGTCAGATCTTGAAAACTGCTGACTCCTGGCCCAGAGGCCTATTTTCTCTTCATAGTGGCGTTCAAAAAAATTTCATGTAGTCAATTAGATACTGCTGCTCTGAACCAGATGGGTGTGTGTGTATATATATATATATATATATATATAACTAGGGCTACAAAGTTACATTCTCACTCAGAGAATTAACCCTCTCTCAAAGGGGTTAATTAATTCACAGAATCAAAGAGGATAAGCATGCGTTTGCTTTAATGAGCCCAGTACTACGTGTCTGTTCCGGCAGGGGTGCTCTTTTGGCTCTTGGGGCGTTTGGTTGACCAGTGGGTGCTGGGAGATGCCAGCGTGGCTCCCAAGCTATGATGGGTCTAGGGCTCTCAGTCGTGGGCCAGCATCTCCCTGTTGCATGAACACAAACGTCCACCTTGCTGATCGATGAAATGGCTCAGATTTGGACAATTCTCCGTTTTGAATACGGGCTTTGAGTTACAAAGAGCCATGGGCAGGAACCTGCTATGAAAACAGTATAGGGAAACAATGCTGCTGCTGTGTACGAGTTTTCCCTCTCCCTGTAGCAAACGCTACTCTTAACTGGCTGGTTAGTGTGGAGTAATGCATTAACTGAGTGTGATAAGGCAGGGGGTCTCCGATACCAGCTCCATTTTCAGTCCTGTGTTTGTTCTGCAGTTAGCACAAAGGGGTCTTGGTCCCTCGGTAGGCCCTGTCATGTCAAAACAATGTCAGTTAAATCAACAAATCCATTCACGTTACAGTCATTTCCAAGTCATGCTTCCTCCCTTTAAAAATTCTGGATGGAAATGCTAGGGATATTTAAGAATTAAGCTGATAAAACACGGGGAGAAAACGTGGAAACAGCTGGCTCACAAACGTAAGCCTGATTCCCATCACCAACATTCAGTAATGTTATTTATATTCTTTATACACTAGAATGTAGAGAGGCCTGAAAAATGACATGTATATCCCAACATACGTGCATCGTAGGATAGGAAATGATCTCCTTAGCAGAGCTGCCACATCTCCAGGCATACAAGACATGCTGCCCACATGCGCATCTCCTCGGTTCTGCCGTGTACCTGCAGGTGATGAGGAGCTCCAGCGCAGGGTCGTGGTTATCAGGAGGGCCCAAATGGTCTAAATCCTCTAAATATATCTAGGTAACGCTTCTGGCTGGGAAAGAAATGTCATGCCCTCAAACTGGGCATATAGGAGCTCTATTCCTGCTGTCATCAAATTCAGCCCCTATATAGTAGGTAACAGTGCTATAATTCTTATTGCAAACTGACCACACTTTGTTTTAGAAGTAAGTCGGGTGTATGAAAGCAACTTCTAGATTACTGGCAGGTTGCTAGCTAACTCTTTCAGCCATACTGCTTATTCCTACTGGCATCCTTATGGATCCTGTCCCAGCTCATCCCTCCTTGCAACCAAAAGACAAAGTAAAGCTTGGTTTAGTTCCTAGGAATTTTGAGGACTGATCCATGTTTTTCTGTGCTTAGAGTTGGCAGAACTAGCTGCTTACTTCATTGACTGAAAACAGATAAAAAGAAATACCTGCTTGTGCAATGAATAATTCATCAGTGAAAGAAAGTGCTGCAGGATAGTATTTGGGATGAAAACTGCATAATGTTAGTTTCCATGAGTCAATCTGCTACCTATAAAGGAAGGGATTCCTGCTGGCTGTCCGCTTTTCAGGAAAAAAGTGAACACAGAAAAAACCCTCCCCTAAACACTGTCTGCATTTAGAAACAGCCTACATTTTAAGTAATTAAAACTGATGATCCTGACAAATGTTCACCCCCAAAGAAATAGTCTATTGTAAACGTAAACTCTCAAGATCCTTCCAGGCATACCAGCACCATGGTCTCCTAAAAATTCTTCCCAAGCCATCTGGTGCCTTATCTTTGTAGCCAAGCCATACAATAACTTTAAAAGAGGATTGTTGCTAGCAGGCTTTAGTCTTAGGACTATGGATTCCCTTGGAAGTATCACGGCTAGCTCGGAACCCGTCAGCCAGGCAGCTCTGGCTGTGTGAATACTCCACTTCTTTCTATCATGACCCAAAATATCCAGCTGTGGTTCTCTGGGGAGATCCCTTCCTCGTGTGGTTTGCGAAGGGAGTGAAGGAGTTACAGGGAGAAGCTGGAGACGCTGTGTACTTCCAAACAGGGATTTACACTCCATTAATTCTCCCTACGGCGGCCCAGCCTGAGTGGCATGACATGAATGCGGTTACGAAGGCTGCAGCCAATTCACATCATTCGTGTAGCTCTCCCCGCACCTGCAAGGGGAACGTATGGATTCCAGTTTTGCTCCCGCACAGCCTTTGCTATCAAAAAAAGGTATTTCATGGGAAGGCAGGAAGGTGGGGAGCAGAGGTGGCGGATGGAAACAGCTGGGAAGGAAAGGACAACTCTGTTTCAGCTTTGCAGATCATCCAGAGTGCTCTCTTTTGGTTGCACCCTGTTTCAGCTTTGCAGATCATCCAGAGTGCTCTCTTTTGGTTGCACCCCACTAGTTCTCAGCCTGCTCCTTAACACCTCACCTAAACTCTGTCAGAAACTCTGAATTCTTACTGTTAAGTGCCCTATTTTGGTTGGAAAAGCGGAGCTTGACAGTGAAGTTAAGTAACAAAGCCAAGGCTACAGGCACCTGATGGCAAAGCAATGATCCAGGCACAAACCGGAGTGAGGGTTCCTGCGTTAGCTGTGCCCAGCTGCTCAGGCGGAGCGATAGCCACCGTGAGAAACAGGCAGGTTGCTGCAGAGCGTACGGCTGAAAATAGAACTTGCTCACTGCTCGCTCATCTGGGGCAAACACAACATAGTTGGGGAGAGACCAAATCCCTTTTTAGATTTTTGTCACGTGTTTATATGCTGACTCTCTGCTGCCTAAGCATCCCTAGTCTGTTCCTTATCAATGCTGCTTTCAGAGGAAATAAGGAAACTGGGTGCAAGAGTGTGGGAGCCCGTGTAGGAGGAGAGCTCCTTCCTCAGCACATCCTGCACCCAGCAAGGTGAAGAGTTTGCTGGAAGTTGCATCTGCAGCATCATATTTAAGCAGTGTCTCTTACTCCCTTAGCTTCAGGGGAGCAATCCCACATTGCTACTGAGGTCTGGTGCATGTTCTGGCTGTAGTAACGATGTGATGCCAGCAGTTGTACGAAGTGGTGGAGCTACCATTAGACTGTTTTCTCCCTCCCTGTGCCAGTCTGTGCTGGCAACCCTCAGCTACCTCGGCAGCATTTTAAAAAGCTCTGGTTTTCAGTGCTGCACCTTAGCGAGCAGAGCCATTTTTCAAAGTTAGAGAGAAATGTTTTTTCAAGCTGCTGCATCTTGGTAATGAAATACTGGGTGTTATATATGCTTGTCAGGTGGATATTAATGAGCATGATGTGATGCTGTAAAATAGCTCCTGGAAATGACACAGAGGGCCCCCATTCTGCACTTGTCCCAGTCAGTGGAAGTTTTGTCGATGAATTTTGACAGGAGCTGGATTAGGCCTAAAACATTCCCATTTTTTAGCCATTGACAATTTTTTTTTTTTTGATGGTTTTGTAACCACTACAGACTTCCTACCACTATGGAAATACAACATTGTAAAGACTTCCCCCAGGGAGATGTCTTTGCTTTTAGCTGGCTACCTTGTGACACTCCAAGGGAAATCAAACAGTTCAGGGGAAAAAGAACTTGGTATTTGTAAAGCTGCTAAGCTTTTTTCCTATTCTAATGGATATTTGTATTTTATTATCTCTGGAGATAATCTACTATTTGGGGAAAGAATGAAAACAACCCTCCCAAAATAGAGTTTTACAGTTTAATGATCCCTGCACTGAAATATTACATTGTATGCTTATGCTGCATGCAGGCTTGAGGGGTTGGGAGCTGAACTGATCACACAGTCAGAGCTCCACGGCTCCGTGTCCTTTGCCAAATCGACCATCTTACTCTCCTCTCCATAAGGTGATGGTGATACCTCGCAGAGCTGTTATGATAATTAGTTTATATGAATAAAAGCACATTGCTCAAGGGGTAAAGCTTTTTGTACCTGCAGATCTTCCAACATTCCCAGGTTGCCTTTTGGTGTGGGATTACAGAACATCTGCTCTGCTTAGTCCTCCTAGTATTACTGTTAACGTTTTGGCAAAGGCACCTGGAACACAGCATAGATGCACATGTACATAACATCACAAGTCAAAAGGAGCATATTCAAGTCCTGTTTGATTTATAGCATGTCAAACACAAAAGATAAACCAATATAATGTTAAGCTTGATGGCTTAATTTGCACGAAAATGGGAGGATCCAGAATTAAGTGTTTCTCGGCTACTTTAGGACCTGCCCCAGATTGCTAGCTGTAGTAAAAAGGGTAGGAGACGGGATCTATAATGCTTGTTAGGCGAAAGGAACTGCCAGGCTGCAGCGAGACCCCGAAGCTGGGCTACTCTGAGCATGCATTTTCCAGAAGGCAGGTGAGAGGTATAAGCAAAAGGAGCAGTGTGTGTGCATGGTTGGCGGCAATGCTGGGAAGAGGGAAGGGGCGAGCTGGAACCAGCAGTTTTAAGCGGAAAGCCTCAGGGGATCATTATGTCCATCCGTGATGACCTGAAACTGAAAATCCCACACATTTGCAGCATCTACGTGGGCTTTGCTGTTCCTCCCGCCCAGTCCCTCGTTCCTACTCATGTATCTGTTTTCCAGGGTCAAAGTTGTTTCTAAGGCAAACTGAGAGCCAGTTTCCTTCCATGTGAGCAGAGCAATACGAGAGACTTGTTTGCTTTTCCTCTTTCACCTTCTGTTCCCGAGTGGTGATTCCCCACCCAGGCAAGGAGCAGGGTTGTACTTGCATTTCCACTGCACCCAGCTTGTGCCTCTGTGCAGAGGGATGGCTCCCACAGGACACGGCTCCTGCGGCAGTGCGCTGGCTGGGAAGGCATTTGAGTTGCGCAGTTTGACCCAGGACCAAGCTGAAGGACATCTGGGTCTTATTTGCCTGGGGGACCTTGGATTAGTCACTTCAACGTGCACATCTCAGTATTCAGTGGACCAGGATGGGACCGAGAGTTTAATTCTGCTCTGCAGCATCCTGGCACGTCGTTTCACGTCTCCCTCTACCACTGGCCCTAAAATGGGGACCGGGATATGGGCCCACAGAGGGCAAGCTGTGACAGCAGCGATAGAAGTGCTGTGCTGGTATCGCTGTGAATGGCAGGTACCACTTCCCAGGCCTCTACGGGTCGGAGGAGCAAACCCCCAAACAACCAAGCGATTCGGACCTCGATGGCAGCAGCATGCTATGTGGGACACGGCTTGGGGTAAGAACAGAGAGCCCCACGGAGGAAGCAGGAGCTTAAATGGCTAACGTAGATGAGTTAAACTGTGTGTTTGAATCCTTTTAACCAGGATCAAAAAGAGTTGTCTTGGCACAGGTAACAAGTTTGAAAATTAAGCATACACCAAGAACTTGCAAGTCTCAGCCCCTCCAAACAAATGCGAAAGGCTTAAACCAACTTAAAAATCCAGCCTTGACATAATTGCTAAAAATCTCCTTTAAAGAGAAGCCTTTACGTGAGCAGAACAGCCTTCTCAACTGAGAGAAAGGCAGCAGAGTGGTATCCTTGTTACCAGCATAGGCAGATGAGCGAGAGAGGCTGAAATCCAGCCAGCAAGCAGTCGGCTGTTTGAAGGGAATGAAATCTTTCACTTTCTGACCACACAGATTAGACACGAGGAGAAAATGTTTGCTGTCTTCAGTTATCTTGTGGCATTGAAGAGCAACCATCAAAGGGAAACAGTCTGCCTTCTGGGATAATCGTTGGGCAAGCGAGTGGATGCAGCAGATAAAAGGAAGAAGATGCTTACCCGGAGAGGCCAAGCGGCAAAGAACAAAGATTAGTGACAGGGAATTGCCCGCACCTATGGGCAAAAGGAAATGGTAAGGCGGGTGAAAAGCGGTGCAGAAACCTCAGGAAATTTTGGGTCCTTGAGTGTATCCTTGCAGCCCCGTGCACTGCCTTAAATTTCCCACTGAAGTTTTGCTGTTGTGATCAAGTTCTCATTTTGTAGTTTATGGAAGAGGCATTTGCAGCTCAACTTTTGCAGTATTTACGTAGGCAAAATTCCCAGTGTTTTAAGGGTTTTTTTCCATGGGTAGGTATGGGCTCTTAGGGGTTACTTTCGACTGGGTGAGGACTTGGAGTCTGCACAATTACCATACCATAAGTATTAATAGATCCTTCCTAATAGGAAAGTTATTTGAATTTAAGATGGTAGCTTAGTTTCTCTAAACTCCACATAATCTATTTACTTACGCTACAGCTTTCCCTCTGCACTTCCTAATCTCCAGCTGTAAAGATTCAGAATGCCGCACAACGTACAACTTTTCTGTATATCAATGGCAATGGCATTGCAAGTAGGTAATGCTATGCTCCTAGAACATGTTTAGTGCCATTGCAAAGCCAGGATTTAGTCCTGGGAGCACTTCGGTCCGCTCCCAACTCTGCCCCATAATTGAGACTGAAGTAGTCCCTCCATGGGTCAGCTCCCCTCTTCTGAAAGATGGAGAGGTTTTGTTTCTTGTCTACCCTCACGTCTGTACATGCCAAGGTCTCAGATCAGTGAGCAAGCCCATAAGGATGCTCCTCTACAAGACGGCCTCCCTCCGATTCAGCTCAGTGCCAAAAAGAAAAGGGTCCTACCCACCCAAGTCACAGGCATCTGCTGCCCTTTCTCACCCCTTGCTGGCTCCTGAGCTCCTTTGAACCCCACCCCAGAGCCAAATTAACGGGTTACCTTGTAGAAAACTAAGGAAAAAACCGCAAAGCTTTGATAGGTTTTCCCGTGTCAGTGAGCTGAAGGGAAGCAAGGCAGCTTCCGCCAGCACTGGACCCAGCGCAAGGCGATGCCGAGGCTGGGAGCGGTGGGATGCGGGGTGCTTGTGAAACGGGGATGGCGGCTGCCCTGGGGCACTCTGCAACCCAGATAAAACAGCAGCAGACCTGTTTCCCAACACCATCCAGATCTGAGGACGAGGAGATGAGCGAAGGCTGCGCCCCTCTCCCCCAGAACACCGGCAGGACTAGCTCCACGTAAGCCTCCTCCCCTCCCCTCTGACTCAGCTCTAATGCTATGCTCAGCTTTTCACTCTCTCCTTCCTCAGGCAACTTGGTTCACTTTTCTTCACTCCCCCTTCGCTGACCCGCAGCTTGATATCGCTCAACACGCCCAACTGGCAGCGCCGGCTCGCCCCGGCACTCCCGGGATACGTGTCCGCACCCACCTGCGAGTGGGATACGGCCCCCCATCCCCTGCCATGACTTCTGGGGCCGTATCCCAAGCTCAAGCACCCTCTATCCCGCTCCCCGTGAAGTCTGAAAGTTTTGGGGCACACATGGAAGTTGTGGGAAGGTGCTGGAAGAGTGTCAGGCGTTCGGTAATGTACAGGGTGCCCCGCTAGCCCGGTGGAGCAGCTCAGCGAGCAGATATTACTCCTGCTATGAGTTAATTCATTTATTTGATGACGAGAGGGAGAAAGCCTGAAGAAAAGGATCGGAGTGAGGAAACATGCCCGGAGGGAAGCCGGGGCTGCTATGCAATGATGTTACGAGATTCCCCGTTTTGTTCATCCAGCAGCCCAAGGACCTCGGTGGCTTTTCTGACTCAATCAGGACACAATTCAGTGTGGGACGGGTGGGGATGCCACACTCTTTCATGCTGAGCCAGGGAAGGCCATGCAAGCCAGGGGTTGGCGTGGCAGCCCCAGCAGGCTTTGCAGATTGAAGTTATTTTAGAATAGTTTGGTCTTGCTCCTCTTCTGAGGATTTCTTTCTTAATGTGCGTTCGTGAGCAAGCAGTTAGCTGCAAGGATAGGAAGATGTCACCGTGCAGGCCCTTTGCAGCATTAAAAGCAAATCTGGTCCAGGTTCACCCATAAACAGGTGAGTGCATGGAGATACAACCACATTGGGTTATCGGGAAGAGCTGCTCCCGGCAGTAGATGACACCTACCAGAATGGGCACGTCACTGCTCCTATGCACCCACGGTTGGAAGCAGGGAGACACCTCTGCTCCCCAGAACTGGGGGACCATCGGGCAGCCACGGCTGTGCTCACGCCAGCCCTAAGGCCGGACACAGTGAGAAGACCCAACACGGTTGTCGGAGCTGACTGCACGTGAGGCAACTCAAGTCTGGAAGCATCCCAGCTTTGCGAAGCCCCTGAAGCCAATATGGGCGAGTTATTTTATTGTAGGCATCCAAGACTTAAATTAAACTTGGTTTATAAGCCTGGGCACAGTGCCATGCTGGGAGGTTATGTGCCATTACGCCTTGCCCTAAAGGTGTGCTGACTTGAGTCTCCACCAACGTGGAGATTCCTGCACCGTGCTCCGCTGTGCAAAGCTGCTGCCGAGGGCTGGCCTAGCAGCCCCGGCCCGCCGGCCGCAGAGCTAAAGACGCATGGCTTTGCAGGTGACGCTTTGCTTACTTTGACTTTTACATTCGTTGTACAAAATTAATAATTTACCGCTAATGGCTGAGGTTTGTACGGCTTTACCGGTTAGTTTAGAAGAGGCAAGAGGTACTATTTTGCCTAGAAGTGGATTCTGAATTGTTTTTTTTTAAGCTTTCACTTTCTGCAGCAAATACTGGTATTTCTGTTCTTTGTCCTGAAGTTGAGTGAAGAAAGTACAGAACTTTGAAATTTTCTGTGGAAGTGCAATTACAAATCTCCGGCCATCTATTTTCTTTTGCGTTGCCTACAGGCTGTAAATTTCATTGCATCTTTTCCCATTTTGGAAAAAAAAAAAACAAACAAAACAAACCAAAAACAAACAAACAAAAAAAACCCCCAAAACCAAGGTTTTGGCTTTTGGTTTGAGGAAGGGTAGAAGACAATGCTTTATTACATTTAGCTCTAAAGGATGTCTTTGAATTTTTATAGAAAACTTCCATATTGCAAAACACAATAAACTCAGATAAGGAATAATCTTTCTTTTCCCTCAGGGTGCCTGAAAACTGCACAACACAGAAATCATGCTAAACAAAAGTTGCTTTAAGCGCCTCTCCAAGAAATGCAGAAGAAAACTGCTATAAGAAATGTCACACGGGGGATTCTTCGACTGTTGGTACGCTTCCTCGAGCTGTCTTTAAAAAGAAAAAGAAGGAAAAAACATCAATTATGTAAGAAAACTCGGCTCTCCTCCCGGTGAGTGACAAAGCTGCTCTTCCCCCCAGGACCTGGCAGATCAGGCAGCAGCCGGTGCCGCTCTGCCCGGGCCACTTTGCGTTTTTAAAACCACTTGCAAGGAGCCGGCGGGGAGCGGCTGCGGCCGCCCGGGCCGGGCGTGTGGGGTCGCGGCTCGTCCCCCGCGTCCAGCCCGCCCGTCCAGCCCCAGCGAGGGCTTTCTTGGCGAAAACCTGCGATTCCGGCGTTCCTCGGGAATGAAAGAAAGTGACATGTTGAAAGGGCGGGGGGGGGGAAGAGGAGGAAGGGCTGTCCCTGCTCCTGCAGGGCGGGATCTTTTCTCCTGCTTGATCTATGGAGCCCGCCCCCTTAAATTGGCTCCCGGGAGCGCCCCGTCCACCAGCCCGACGGGGGGAGAGGCGGAAAGCGAGGGAGAGGAGGCAGGCGGGCGGGCGGCCGGCTGGCTCCCCCGTCCCGGCCCGGCCCGGCGGTCCCGGCCCGTCCGCCCCCGCGCCCAGATCG